>OX380349.1:0-600000 GCA_947425015.1 Pterostichus niger | reverse complement strand
TTTTAATTTCTGAACAATTTTTGTATTTACGCTTTTGCTCTAAAGTGAATAGGAAAAGAGATACAGCAATATTTAAAAAATAACATTGAAATCCCTATACTCTACATTTCAATTCTACACCTGTATGTAGTATTGGTCATTTATTAAGTTTTCTAAAGAATGAAGCACTGTTAAAAAAGTCACAAATAGTTTATGCTTTAATTAACAACCCAATATACCATTAATTTTATTATTCATATAATTAAGTTAGATTTGAAGTTAATTATATGTACAAAGCATAACGTGAATAATTTATTTAATTTGTTTCCTGAAATATTAAAACCCCTAGATTTTAAATCGTAATTCGCGAATTTTCAGTCGGTAACGCTGGTGTATCACTAGGGTTAGCATAATAATAAAGAGTTATTAATATTTGTTAAATAGTAAAACTTGCAAATTTAAATAATTTTAAGTGACCTTGTTTCACTAAATTTTGCGACTGCGAAACACTTCATGTGATGCGAAAGGGATAATATATCATTCACGTACACGTCTCAAATTTCAAAAATGAATTTGTACAATTTCATAAAAATAATTTAATTCTGGAATTGTAAATAATTTCATTGCCAATTGTTAAACAGTCAAAATCTCAATTGTGTGTGGATAAGTGATAACTACCTTGATTTGAGTTCACTACTTCGTAACCATGAAATAGCGCAATTTCGTTAAATTTTTAAGGTTTGATTTCAACTACAATTTCGTTTGTAACTTCATTTCCACTATTTGGGGGCATAGATCTTATAATATGACTACGAGTAACTACATGTGAAGACTGGGGAATGCTTAGGATTGAGACAGAAGCTTTCATTTGAATAAAATTTCCTATTTGAACCATACTTCGATATCAACAATTGATAGATAATGGTAACCAGAAGGAAAATTATATATACAAATTATATGATCGTGGCCGATATATAATAAAAAAAAAATATTTTGATTTCAACACAGACTTTATTTAGCAGTTGTAACTTAGAGTTTTCACAGTAAAAAGGATAACATGTCTTTGTTTCACACGTATTTATAGCGTGTCTTATCAGAAAGGTTCTTATTACAGCGTGAGAGATTCCGTTAGACATTCATCACATATTTGTTATGTCGTCATCTAATAGGGTTACATAATATACATAATGTGATATTAAAAATTTAACTACTTTCGATATTTTTATTTTTTTATTATTTTGTATTACCTACACAACAAAAACACAAACTGGGAAAAGTTCAGAGCCCAAATAAACAACAACTTGAATATAAAAATTTCTCTCAAAACTCCAAAAGAAATCGAAGATGCGGTAGAAGATCTAACGATCCAAATCCAACAATCAGCCTGGCACTCAACGCCCACATCAAACAAACAAAACCACGTAAACAATTACCCTAAGTTTGTTAAACAACAAATTGAAGAAAAAAGAAAATTAAGAAAAAAATGGCAACGAACAAGACACCCGGAAGATAAGAAAGAATTAAATAATCTGACCAAGGAAATCAAATCAAGAATACAAGAGATAAAAAACTACACCTTCACAGACTACATTACCAGCCTCTCATATTACGCAGAGAACGACTACTCGCTATGGAAAGCGACAAAAAATCTAGGAAGACCACAACATCACATACCACCAATAAAAAAAGAAGACGGCACGTGGGCCAGGGAAGATAAAGAGAAAGCAAACGAATTCGGTAAACACTTATCTAAAGTCTTTCAACCAAACCCTCAAACAATTACAGACGAAGAAAACAAAGATATCGAAGACTCTCTAACGAGTCCGCCACAATTATCAACACCTATAAAATTCTTCACACCTGCAGAAGTCGCAAATGAAATAAAACTATTAAACAACAAAAAAAGTCCAGGCTATGATCTAATAGACGCAAAAATCCTGAAGGAACTGCCAAGAAAAGCCCTTGCTGTAATAACGCAAATATTTAATGCGACCATAAGACTCTCCTATTTTCCAGTACAATGGAAATACGCACAGGTAATATTAATATACAAAAAAGGCAAACCTGCTCATGAAATCACCTCATATCGACCAATATCACTATTACCCCTACATGCAAAACTACTTGAAAAACTGTTCCTAAAAAGACTAAAAACACTAATTGTAGAGAAGAACCTAATCCCATCTCATCAATTTGGCTTTAGAGAGGGTCATTCAACAATCCAACAAATCCACCGTGTAGTCAACGAAGTGGAACACAGCCTCCAACACGGTAAAATATGCTCGGGACTCTTCATAGATATAGCCAAAGCCTTCGATAAAGTCTGGCACAACGGACTACTTCACAAGATAAAAACCAAACTACCTCAACAGTATTATTCGCTGATAAAATCATACTTAGAAGAAAGACACTTTCAAGTAAAATATGAAGAGAGCTTATACGAACTACAAGAAATAAAAGCAGGAGTACCACAAGGTAGTGTTCTCGGTCCTATACTGTACCAATTATATACTGCCGACATACCAAGCTCGGACAACGTGATAATCGCAACTTATGCTGACGACACAGCTATTCTTGCGTCCAATGAAGATCCTAGCATAGCAACTGCATTACTGCAAGAATCAACGAATCTGCTAGAACAATGGGCAAAAAAATGGCGCATAGAAATCAGCGAAGAAAAGTCCACATACATTACGTTTACAACAAAAAAAGTATCATGCCCACCAATTAAACTAAACAACTCGCAACTAGAAACAAAAAACGAAGTGAAATATCTAGGAATGTATCTGGACAAAAATTAACATGGCGAAAACACATCCTGTCCAAGAAAAAACAGTTAAACATAAAAGTAAAGCAGATGCACTGGCTCATCGGTCGAAAATCAAAGCTCTCACTATACAACAAACTACTACTATACAAAACAATTCTAGTTCCTATATGGACCTATGGTATAGAGCTATGGGGCTGCGCAAAAAAGACGAATATAAACATAATACAGAGAATCCAAAATAAAACCCTACGCATGATTACCGATGTCCCCTGGTTCGTAAGTAACCATACGATACATAAAGATTTCAAAATAAAACATGTAAGAGAACAAATAAAAAAATTCGCAACATCCCACGAAAAGAAGTTAAACACACATCAAAACGAACTAGCTGTCAATCTACTCAACAATGAAGACAACACCAGAAGACTCAACAGAACCGACCCACTAGACCTGAGATACATTCAAAACACATAAAACTCAATTATAAACCAAATGTAAACTTAAGAGGAAACTCCACTGGGAGTTCTCCTCTCCCCTGTCAAACAACTGTATCAGATTTGCTTGTTGGCCTGAATTGGCCAGTTGTAAATAAAAATATAAATATATAAAAAAAAAAAAAATTTATTATTATCAGTTTATCATATTTCTTACTACTATTTTTTTAAAAAAGACTATCGTTTATTATTATATTTCATTATTTGTAATAAAAGATAATAATTTTGTGAATTGTCATACAATTACAATAGACTGAGTATTCGGCTTTAAAATTATCATTTTGTCGGTATGGAAGTTATTATTTATATATAAATAAATGAATCAAGATAAATATATTTAACATTTACAGAGAAATTATACATAAAAAAATGTTTGACTTTTAATGTACGAATTTATTTTATTAATAACTTGACAATGAAAAATAACTAAACAAAATATCATTGAAATTAATAAATACTTTTTTAGAATGTAAATATAATTAACAAATTACTCGTAGAAAAAAACTAGTACGATTTTAGGAATTCTATAGTAGTGTGGTTTAAGAAAATTTGTAAACTTGTTAAAATATCGACATAACATTAATAGTATTTATTTACAAAATATACACAAAATAAATTTAAACAAATAACACAATAAAGCTAGTGTTACAAATTGTAAGAATGTAAATAGAAATTTTGCTTTCCAATTAATATCAGCTAAATAAATGCATTAGAATTTGACATAGAAACTCACTTGATTTCTGATGCTTCTGTAACTCGTAACCATGTAATACTTCAATTTGTTTACCAACATTATTGACTTACAATTTGAATTAATATATTTGCTTCTTAATGTTGTTCACGTTAAGTAACTAAAGTAAAGCTTAACATATACGATTTATTTGACCAGTACGCATGAAGAAACTTTTGCCTGTATCGTTCTTTCATTTCAGTTGTACATCAAATTAGTAATAATCTTTGTAGCGCTATTTCATGCTAAATGAGAAAACGGACCCTGCATCTGAATCTGTTATCAAATGTAAATTTGCTCATTCAATCATTTTTTAAATGGAGTTTAAAAGATATTAAAAATGTAATTAATATATTTGGAAACAATGACATCGAAATTGAAGTAAAGGAAAACTTTATTGTCAATTAAATAAAATCGAAAAAAATGCAATTATTCTGAGCTAAATGTTGCAAATATTAAACTTTATTACAATTTCAATTAGGATGAATGCGTTTGAGAAAAAATAAAAAAAATACAATTACGTCATTACATATAATATTCGCATGTCGATCCTCTCCCATGGTTAACTAGGAATATATTTATTTTAAACAATTTTAAATCCAGGTTTTACAGTCACTAATTAGTAATCAAGTTCAGCAAAATATATCAAACGCAGAAGTTTATTCTCTATCATTCTAATTTGTGGTAAGTGGTCACTGAAATATGACACGGTAGAGTACTACATCCAGTAATGGGTAAAATGCGTGATAATATATTTATTTATTTATTCTTATTTGAAATAATATGGAAAGCAAGCATTATGTAAAACCTGCTTTTCCACGTAAAACAGTTATGGTCCGCTGTTCACTTGAGAGACTCTATAATCTTCATGATTTCTTCTCACTTCTCTTCTCGTGTTTGTATTTAATTTTAAAAACATTTACTTGTATTATTGTAATTCTTTCTCACTAGTATCACTAACCGAAGTCAACAACGGAACAGTGTCGCAGTTATCTACCTATATAAGTAAAATGACGTGATGCCATTATATTTATTTTCGTTTTTCAAATCGCAAAAAAGATAGTTTTTACTAAATTCCGATTTTAACAATAATAATTTAAATAAAATGTTATTAATTTACATTAAATGATCACTAAAAGTATTGCAACAATGTATGTTGCGTCTAACATTTTTATTGATAATAATTTGAGCGATACAAACACAAACACTACGAAACTTGAGAGTTTTGTCCACGAAACAAAAATCGAAACTGATTGATATGTTATCAGTTTATGAGTAAGTTTCTCAAAACTTTTTCTTACATTATTCCTTTACAGTTATAAATGATTATCAAACAGTGGTTAAATTTTATCAACAAGTTAGTTGACATGCACATGTTATGGTGGTTTCACAAACAACGTGCTAACCAATTGTTTTATCGTTTTTGCGTATTAAAATAACAATTATTTGTATCGTTTTTGAGGTAATCCGAATTTCTATTTTTATAATATTAACTTTTCATCACAAGTAACAACACCTGACCTGACTTTATGAATAAATTTCTGTTATGAACAAAATATTGTAAGGCGATAGTTATATTCAATTTATCTAACACTCTAAAATGTGTATGGCCATACTTGTAATGTTGGATTTTGTGAGAATAGTTATGTAGATACTAATATCCAATCAGAAGATGCATTTTTTTAGTTTTTTTGATTAAGTGTGGTCGACTCATGTGATTGAGGGATATTTAAAGCCCGGTGCGAAAAAGGTTTTTTTTGTAAAAACCTTTGGATATAAGGGATTTTTAAAATCTGTAATAATTACATACATTAAAGATACAACAAAACAAAATCATGTTTTTCAACAGGTTGCGACGCAACAAGACGAGCGAGGTTGCGTTGTTAAATTCCAGTACCAGATACATAAAATACTATTTAAATGAAGTATAAATATAGTAAAATCAAAATAATTTTATATTATTTATTTTACTAGTAAATTAGTATTGATAGTAGTTAGTATCCAATAGTTATTTTAAATTTTTCTAAAAAAAACTAAATATAGGACGGGCAACAAGTCAAAGGGGCGGCCCAGCACGCCTTGCGACTAGGGAATGCAATACCGGGATCCTGGACATAAGTTGTCCGGTATTGAAACCGATGTTTAGCATAAAAATACCGATTTTTCGGTATTTTTTCAATTGAAGTATAAGATACAATTTAGCGGAATGTTATTATTATTTATTACTTTAACGTTTAACTCTTTTTAAAATTATGTTATTGAAGAGTTGGCAAGCTTGTTGCGGGGAATCCCAAATAATGGAACAGTGGAACGTTGCGTATTTGTCAAGTATTATCTTGCCGATCGCCAATTCGTAGTTGTCTCGTAGTCGTTCGTTAGCAAATAGCAAAAAGCAAGGAGTTGAGCAATTAATCAGGAAGGAAATTATATTTTTTGAAGAGGAAAGTATTAAGGGCGTGAATTTACAATTAACATACGATTATTTACAAACAGTAGCACCAACAAGTGTGAAATCAGAAACGGCATTTTCAGCCGCATCTCAAATATGCACAAGAATAAAATCCAGATTACATGACGACACACTTGATCATATTTGTTTACTAAAATCTGATTTAAATTCCATCGAAGCAAAAAAACGTTTATGTTGTTTATTTTACATATATAGAATTACCTATCTTTATTTTTTGATGTTGTTCAATTTTATTTATATTTTATAATTATTAAAAGATAATGATTATTTTTTATTAAATTTGACATTCCCTTAATCTATATACCACACGCACACACCACACACTATCAATACCGGTATTAATATCGGTATCCCGAGTCTCAAAACGTAAATACCGAGATACCGGTATTGCATTCCCTACTTACGATTCTGTAAGCGTTTAATATAAGAAATATTTTTTTTAATGCATAAAAAATCCTACATTTTTTATATAAAAATACTTTAAATAAATGTTGTAGATAATTAAATTCTGCACATAAATTAGCAATCAAAGTTATTTTAAACAAAAAACCAAGTTTAAAGTTTTTTGACAACACATACGTTAAAAGAATAGACAAAATTTAAACAAATTTAAAATTGCATGTCAATGTAACTGTCAAAAAGTTAGTGTTTTGCGAATTTGTCCAAAGTAGAACCATTTTATGACCTGAAGAATTTCTTTATGAGAAAATTGTTTCATAATTTGAATTGTAAAATAAAAATAAAATACATATATCATCACGTCTTTTACGCATTAATAGGTGTGGCACTCTGCTATAGCTAATTTCGATAAATGATATATTTATGCGCGTGAAATGCGGTTACCAGCCATAGATTTTCGGCCTTCAAATATGTTAGTTATGGAGGAGCCACAAGGGTTATTTTAGTGTGATGAAAACTGTTTGTCGGCTGTGGGTAGCGAACCCAAGTTCTCTGATTTACAATTGTGGTTATTTCAATAAAGTATGTTTTAAAAAAACTTTAAACTTGAACTTTTGCAGTTATAAAATGTTAAAAATTAATCTGACTTCTAATTTACGTGCAGAATTTAATTGCCTCAACATTAATTTAAAGTCTACAAAAAACTGATTTCCCATTTTAAACTTTTATGACCAATTTTTTAATTAACACCCTGTATAACTTTTTATTAACGCTATGCTATGTAAATAAATTTAACTTTTAATTTAATTTATTCAAAAAGAACCAGAATTAATTGATTAATGGGTAATTTCAAGTCTGACTGAGACTGACAGTTGTTTGAGTGAATTTAATAAATTAGATTATAAGCTAATCTTATTTCCAAAACATAACAGTAATAATGTGTTTAATTTTTTTACCAAAATATTAAAACGCCTGTATTTTTAGTCGCGATTCCCTATTCTTCAGTCGCGAGCGCTTGTATCGTCTCACTAGGGTTAGCATCATAACAAAGAGTTATTAATATTTGTGATATAGGAGGAAGTGTAGTAGAACTTGCAACATAAAATAATTCTAAGTGATCTTGTGTTATTAAGTTTTGCGACTAACAATATTTTCTACGAAATACTTCATGTGATAAATCTTGAAAAAGGTTATATTTTTACGTGCATGTGTCAAATTTCTAAAACGAATTTGTGCTTTTTCTTTAAAATAATTTAATTCAGGAACAGAATAATTTCATGCCATATTTTTTAACAGACAAATTTTAAATCGTGCATGGAAATATGATAGCTATCATGATTTGAGTTCATTACTTCGTAACCTTGAAAAGCCACTATGTTGTGCAATATTTTTTGTTAATTTAACTACTATTTCGTTAACAACTTCATTTTCACTATTTGCGACTATAGACTTTATAAAATGACTAACTACATGTAAAAACTTGGGTACGCTTAGACTTGAGAGAGAAGCTTCTGTCATTTGAATATAATTTCCATTTTAATCATATTTTGATCTCCTTGAGTGATAGCTAATAGTAAGGAAAAAGAAAATTAAATATGCAATCTGTGTTATTAAATATTTAACTAATTTTGATTTTTTTTCACTCATCTGGACCTATGAACAGTTTGTCATATTATTTGATACTAATTTTGCAAAAAAGCTTGTCGTTTATTATTATATTTCATTACTTTCAATAAAAGACAATGATTTTTTTGAATTGTTATATAATTTCAATAGACGGACTACTAAATAAAAAAAAAACTATTAAAAAATTATCATGACATTGAGCTCTTGCAATTTGTTAGTTATGAAAACTATTATTTATTTCTTAATAAATGCAATATTTAAGTAGTATAGTTAGAGAGGAAAATTGGAATAAAACCAGATTTTAATCACAAGCGGTCGTGACTTCATATGACTAAAGGTCCCAGGTTCAAGTCCTAGCGGTATCACAATTTTTATGTTTATAATTTAATTTAATAATTAATAAATTAAGATTTATACATTTAAACATTTATATTTACAAAAACAGATATTTCAAATTATTAGCTAAAGACAGAATTAAAGTTATATTTACATTCTTATTAATACATGGGGTATCCTAACGTCAATGGATAGTAAAATGACTTAATTATTATAATTATCGTTTTCTCCGTTCCTCTTACGGCGCAGTATAGAGGGGAGTTACCAAAATCGTATTTAAGAGAATTGTTGTTTTCATTAATCAGCCCGAATTTATACGAAAATTAATGTTTGTGCCTGTAGGCAGAGCCGTTCCTAGCGGGCGTGCAGAGCGTGTTTCATCTATCGCAGAACATTTTATTTCTATTGCATTTCGCATTTCAGACTAGGAAATAATATAATATAAATAATACATAGTTTAGAAATACACAATGTTGGAATTACGAGAAACTTTTAAATAATGCTTATGGGATAACGGATGTTCCTCAAACGAGGAGACGTAGTTAGAGGTTTATTATGTATTAAGTATTGATACTGTTCAGTTAGAGACTAATCAAGAAAAATAAGCTGTGCATTTTCAATTTGCAGTGTAGCCCTGTGTTACTTTGTGTTTTCTGTATCTACAGTATAATTATTATTCTTTAACGAAAAGGAAAACGCAAAAGGCAAGCAATTTAACTGATTAGGTAACAAAAAATAAAATAATTAAATTTGATATATGTCAAGTTCTGAAAGAAAAACAGACACTATGTCTGACGCATATTTATTAGTTCTAATTTGTTTTGTATTATTATAGGTACAATTATTTTGTATGTTATCGTTGATTATTTACATAAAAAATAATTTGTCTATTAAAAAAAATAATTGTATATAAATTAAAAATTGTTTTGTTGCATAATTACCACGGGCGGCGGGTTTAATGATTGCACGCAGGCGGTAGTACTCCCTAGGACCGGCTCTGTCTGTAGGTTAATGCTTTATGAACATTTCTCTTTACAAGTTTACCCTCGAAAATAACCACATGCGTTTTATGTCACTTTATAATAAGATAATGTAAAAAGTACGATTTAGGAAACCTATCTCCCAAATCGTACTGCCGTTTCCAAAATATATTAGCAATGAGATTTATACAAACTTTGTTTTATAGTACGAATTTATTTTACTTATAATTTGACAATGAAACATAACTAAATAAAATATTATTCAAATTCATGTAGGTATTTGCTCCCGAAACACACAAAATTTTTTTCTACAGTCGCTACAACAAATGTTTCCATTTTAAGAATTTAATTTTACAAGTTTTCAGCGTTACAGGACATCAAAAATGAAAATGGTCTATTTGCTGTCACTGGTTGTTATCGTAACATTGAAGCTAGTTTTTACTAATTAAAATATAAACGGTATAAATAACATATTATGAACTTACCTTGAATTGACAAAAGTATTGCAATGATATATGTTAAATCTAACATTTTTATTGAAGAAACCGATACAAAGACAAACACAATTAAACTTGGTAGTTCTATCGCGAAACCAAAGACCGAACAGATTCACTGATTCAAAGTTTATGAGTAAATTTATCTTCCTCAAAACTTTTCCTTGCATTTTTTCCTGTTCAGTTCGAAATAATTATCAAATAGTGGTTAGCCGTGCATAATAACATCAGCCAGATATTGAAATATTATCAATAAGTTGGTTGACATGCACTTTTTTGTGGTTTCATGATAAATGTGTTATCGTCATCCATTTGTTTTATCGTGTTTAGTTTTTGCGTTTTAAATAACTATTGTTTGTATTGTTTTTAAGGAAATCAGCAATTCTATTTTTATAATATTAGCTTTTTGTCGCTACTAACAGCACCAGACCTGATTTTATTAATCAATTTCTGTTATGAGGAAAATATTGTAAAGATTGTACAATGCCCATAACTGTATTGCTTTTTATGCGAATTGTTATGTAGGAACTAATATCTAAACAGACGATGCATTTGTTTCAGGGTTGTCAACTCGTGGTATTGATGATTATTTAAAGCCCTGCGCGAAAATTTTTTTTTTATAAAAATTCTGGGATATGAGGGTTTTACATATATTTACATACATATTTTATTGAAAATACTAATAGTTTGCTGCTATATTTCATGTTAAGCACTGTTTTCAAGAACGGTAGATATTATAATGTTATTTTCACATGCGCAGCGGAACTGCGTATGAATAAGCATAATTATAAATGCATAGTTAGTTAAAAGTACTGACAGTATTTACCCGACATTGGCAGTATATTTGAATTGTATGTATAAATTTTTTGTCGACATTATAATGGATTTTCCGAAAAAAATGGTCACTCCTCCCCACCAATTATTTGTAACGTAATTATATTTATGTTACAGATTTACAAACTATTTTAAAAAGCACGTCAAACTACATAAATAGTGAAAATATTATATTTTCGGTGTGACTCACTCTTTCTTATTTTAAATAGAACAGCCTGAATATCTTTCAAAATAAAAAGAAAACTAAATTAATTAGACTATTTATTTAAATAATCGTCAAAGTTAACAAGTTACCTAGATAAAAAAAAAACATGAAAAAAGATATTAAAAAACACAAATTTTGAACCAAATTTTCAAAATGTTCGCCATTTTCTTAACTCTTGATATAAAAACTAAATGAACTATATGACACTGAGACTAGAATAGTGGAATTTGGTTTATTTTGTGCATTGCTTGCAGAAACAAACGGGCATTTGAATTAAAAGTCTATTGAATTGGGGTTTGCTTTTTTACGCTGCTTTATAATGGAACTTGCATTTATTATGCTATATGTGGTTGAATTCGGAATGTCATGCAGAACTAAAATTTTGAAAACCTTAGCTTAAGTGTTGGTGTATTTCAAACACTTTCGAAAACTGTAAAATAAAGCCTGTCCACAAAAAGGGATTAAATACAGAAACAAGTAATTATAAACCTATTGCTATTTTGTCAATTTTCTCGAAAATTTTGTAAAAACTAATGTCAATACAAATTATTAAATTCTTAACTAAAAATAATTTATTAACTGATGAATTATTAAAAGATCTGTTTGACGGACCTCAGCATACCATTAGGATTTTTGTCGACCTTTCTAAAGCATTTGTTTGTGTTAATTTCGACATGCTACTAAACAAATTAGAGACACTTGGCAAACGAGGCGTGGCCTAAATTTGGATAGAAATATAATTTCAAACTCGCAGTCAAATTGATGAAATAAGTAATGTCAGATCTAATAAAGTTATCATTAAGTCTGGCTTCTTCGCAAGTAACTTGGGTTCTGTACTAATATCATTTTTCAATGGGTAATTTTATAGGTTCTCGAGATTGTTTTTGAAAGGGCAAATATCTTTACATAATTTCCTGATACAGACTCCAATTCTCATATTGGGGCAAAATTGAATTTAAAATATTTTTCATATCGTTATCAAGATGGCCAGATATGTCTTGTTTGTCACTGTTACGTAAACGATTTAAATTTTCAGAGGATATTAATACCATTTTAAAAAATATTATCCATTTTTAATTTTTAATTAAACTACTTAATACTCCTGTTATAAGCGGTGCCAACAAAAATGGTAAAAATACTCCACCGGATTGTACTAATACGCGTTTCTTCTGCTTCCAGTTTTCACCGCGTTTCGTGAGTTTTCTTAAAACGTTTTTATGTCTTTTACGTTCAGACTGTTGTTTTCTATTAAGACAAATTTGAGCATGTTAAATATTATAAACAGATTCGCAGATACATTTAACTGAATTACAGGCAGTGTTTTTTAATAATGCCAGCCAATATTTAGGTTTCAACTTATATAGAGCCCGCAATAGTTCAATATTGCTAGTTATACTTGTATTCATTTTTATGATATAATCTCGAACATATTTGTACTACGGTATTTATATTTTTCTCGGGGTAAATAACCATATGTTATTCCGTCACGTGACGTACGAAACAGCAACCAATCGGGTGTGTTTTGTTTTAGATCGAAACCTAAATAACCACGAGTTTCAGATATTGTGTCACAGTACGCTTCTTGCACAAATTTTACATTTTCTGGAAAAACTTAACGCGCTAGATGCATAATTTGCGCTTTGTTTCTAGAATTTTAAAAATAAATTATGTAATTTGCATTAAGAGAATATCTCTTTGGCCTTTCCCTTGACGAAATAAGTTTTGTGTAAGAAAAAACCCAGATCAATTTTTATGATGAGACCATTTTGTATATATATATATATATATATATATATATATATATATATATATATATATATATATATATATATATATATCTACTACATGATCATCTGCCTCTCTCATTAAATCATCTATTACAATTACCACGGGATTTTTTCCGTCTATATTTTCTACATCAGGCAGTCCTTCAAGAAATTCTACATTAGGAATCGTATTATATAAATGCCGCCAAGTTCCATAATGCCAATTTTTTTTGAATATGCGGTATCATTCATGTCTATAATATTAGATATAAAATTGATTAAGTATGGTTTTCCACTGTTTGACAAGCCAGCAATTAAATCAGAAACGGGATATTTAAATATTGTACACATGTTGTCAACAAGATGCTTTATACAATACTGATAAAATGAAAGTATGTAACCAGTTATTTAAACATAATTATATTTTCAATTTATTATATTGAAAGGTAGGTAATTAAAATAAACAGTATTTTATATCAACTGTGACGAGTTATGGCGGACTCGTCGACAAAATGTTGGCGTGAGGTTGCTCGGGCGCCAACGGTCGGATAGCGGTTTCGGAGACAATAGGGTTTTCAGAAAGAAACACAAAGTTGGTAAAAAATGACGAATTGAGTCTTTATTAAGCACTGGTGTCACTACAGAAATGTCGTTGATTAACAGCAGGTGTAGGATATACTGAGGCGGGATCGGGGAATACAGAGGTGACGTTTTTGGGAAAACGACGCCTGGCGTCGGGACGCCGGTATGTCTGGAGCGACGGTCGGGGCCCGCGGTGTAGGCCTGCAGGTTCGGAAACGGCGAAATCGCGGGTTGGTGCCAAATCGACGCCGGGCGTCGCGGCGGTGGGGTTCCCGTAATAGCGGCTGGTCGACTCGTAATGATCGCGATGAGTGGTTTTTCACTTTTCCGGAAAATCGACGCCGGGCGTCGCGACGATGGGGTTCCCTAGACGACGGCTGGTGTGTCGGAAACGATTCCGCGACGCGTCTCGCGGAATTCGACGTGGTGAACTCCGGCCGTACACGCAAAACTCCGCACCGTAACGTCTCGGTTTCGCTCACGACAGACGCCAAAGTGATTTGTTCGGTGGTCGCACAAGAGTTCCTAAAACGGAAGGTGGCACGCGACGAAGTCGCGAAGTTACGGTGTGAACTCCGGCCGTGCACGCAAAACGCCTCACTGTAACGTCTCGGATTCGCTCACGACAGACGCCAAAGTGATTTGTTCGGTGGTCGCACAAGAGTTCCTAAAACGGAAAGTGGCACGCGACGAAGTCGCGAAGTTACGGTGTGAACTCCGGCCGTGCACGCAAAACGCCTCACTGTAACGTCTCGGATTCGCTCACGACAGACGCCAAAGTTATTTGTTCGGTGGTCGCACAAGAGTTCCTAAAACGGAAAGTGGCACGCGACGAAGTCGCGAAGTTACGGTGTGAACTCCGGCCATGCACGCAAAACGCCTCACTGTAACGTTTTGGATTCGCTCACGACAGACGCCAAAGTTATTTGTTCGGTGGTCGCACAAGAGTTCCTAAAACGGAAAGTGGCACGCGACGAAGTCGCGAAGTTACGGTGTGAACTCCGGCCATGCACGCAAAACGCCTCACTGTAACGTTTTGGATTCGCTCACGACAGACGCCAAAGTTATTTGTTCGGTGGTCGCACAAGAGTTCCTAACGGAAAGTGGCACGAGACCTCGAGGAAGCACAGTACAGTACGGTAAATAAACAGGAGTGCTTTTCTTACCTAGAAGTCGGTGTGGCCTGATGACGGGAAGACGGTAGCAGAGATGTCGATTCATTCACAGATGAAAGATTGACTCTCTTGGCTGTCTCGGCAGCGCGGTTTATATACTGTTTTGTTAATTAAACGGGTCCTAGGGTGTCAAAGTTTGTCCGTCCTATGTTAACATATAGGGCGGATTGGTTATAAACGGAAACTGGACTACCCGGTCCGTGATCCAGTTTAATTAGTAATTTTCCGATGCGCGTCTTACTTGTGAACCCGGTGTTGATTTTTCGCGTCTCTCAGGTGTTGCGTTCGCGAGATACAGGCGTTTCCGCGATCGTGATCTATATAACAATCTTTGTGACGAGCACACTTCGTCACACAACTATATTGTTCCTTTAAACATATTTTTTCAGTACTAGCCTAGAAACATGCCATTATTGACTTCGTTTTGAGTCGTGAAATTGTTTTTCTCTACCGCGTCCTTAACAACGGTAAATAATGGATTATTATTGACCTAGGTAAATAATAAGAACTGTCACTTTTCAAAAAAATTCAAGCTTCTTAACTTATTTAACTTGTTAAATGCAAGGAAAATATTAATTCTGAATTTAAAATTGGCGCCTAATTTCAAGATGACAATTCCAGTCAAATTTCTGTTTGAATAGTAAGATTCTTCCTACCTGTCAAATTTTACATGTGAGTGTGCTTTACTGTTACATTGTGAAATATGTATTTATTTTTTTTATTATTGTTAAATTCTCGAAAAGCTAAATGTTTATTATAATTTTATTTAATAATCTTACATTGTACAGTTTTGTTCATTTTAGGGTTATAATTACATTTTTCTATAAGAAATGGAAAACATGACTAGTATTTATTACTGCAGAACCCGTGTTTAATAAAATTTGAGTACTTCATATATTTCATGAAGTTGCATTAAGGTTACCCACGGGCATATTAAGTTGCATTTAGAATTTCTGGCATTTTGGTTGAGGTTATGACGTTTTAGAGATAATATGTTGCTTCCATTTTCTGCCAAACTAATAGATAAAGTTCTTTGCAATGAATACCCAATGTAAGTTTCTGAGTTATCTAAGTTTAAAAATGTCGGAACTATATTTGGCCTGCTTGCTTATTGTATTATGTCTTATATTTTGTCTTGTATGTGTGCCATGTCAGAAACTAATGAATACTTTTCCATATCAGGAGTGGGTCTCTTACCTATATTTTTGAACTAGTTCAACCCAAAAAAATTCTACCAGGACAAATTTTCTTGAGGATCCAAATATTAAAAAAACAATGTTAAAACAAAAGAATTTCATTTCTGCCTGCTCGGTTTTTGTAGATATTAACAAGTATTAATATCAAATTGCTTGTGTTATGATTAATACAAACTTCGTTACATAGGATTTAAAAGCTAGTAGGGAAAAAAATAGTATATAAGCCACGGTTGAGAAGATCATTATTGACCATGCGCCTTGGCGCTAGGTCAATAATGATCATCTTCTCAACCTTGGCTTATAATATACTATTATTTACAATGAACAAACAGTACACAACACATTCATAATAAATTCTACCTGCCGGGCGTTTTTACCCGTAGTTACCAAAATCTTTCATTCCAGTATATTTTATTGCCCATTTTGTAATGGACTTTACGTTTTGTTTTGTAAAAAAAATATAAATACATGTTTGACGATATGCCTAGAACTTATACTTGAAATACTAGGAATAAAAATGATCTTTTACCAATACAGAGCAAATTAAGTATAATTCAAGATATATCATCGAACAAAACGATCAAGATATACAATAACATACCAGAAAATTTTTAAATGATGCTTTATGATAAATTTAAATTTGAATGTAAAATGTATCTTGCTCGTAAAGCTTATTATAAAATCAGGGAATTTTTCGAAAAATTAACTAATATATATATATATATATATATATATATATATATATATATATATATATATATGTATATATATATGTATATATATATATATATATATATATATATATATATATATATATATACATATATATATACACATATATATATATATATATATATATATATATATATATATATATATATATATATGTATATATATATGTATATATATATATATATATATATATATATATATATATATATTAATTATTTACTATTTTCATTTTAATATATGTACCTTACCTATTTCAATTTAAAATTATGTATTTTGTGACTTTTCTTCTACATGGCACGTTTAAGAATAAAACTTATTATGATTAGGATATCCATTGCTCTCAGTAAAGCCGATAATGGCATAGAAATATAATTAATATAATCTATGAATTTAATGTTATTAATTTGTAGTACAAGAATTTTTTATCTATTTAATGTTAATTTAGGTTTAACTTGTCTTTCTTCTACTAAAAACTTTAAAATAAACTGACAGTCGAACGCTTTAGCATTATGTGCAATACATATTATTGAAGAAAAAGAAGTACGGGGTAATAAAACAAGAATAAAAATGTTCAAGGGGTTCAATTTTACAAACATGTTCTCGAATGCCACATTCACAACATACTTGTTTTATGTGGATCTTGAGAAACCTGGTTCGATCCCCACAGCCGACAAACAATTTTCACCAATTTAAATCAACCCCTGTGGCTCCCCCGCCACTTACATCTGTGGGGGGCTGTGATCTGACGGCTGGTAATCGTTCTTCACGCGAAGAAATACTTCGTTTACCGAGATCTGCTACGGCAGAGTTCCACACCCATTAATGGGTAAAAGGCGTGATGATATAATTATTTATTTATTTTGTTTTATGTCTTCGTTGTCGCAACACTCAGTGCACACTTGCTGCACTACACACGAATTAACTTCAACTTCTAAGCATCTAAGCCATCACTTTTGCTATTTAATTCACTTTTGTCCTGTAAAATGTAACACAAATAACCGGGGATTTTTCACAAAATTTACAGTACGCTTCACCGCACATATGCTGTCTATTTTTATTGTAATTGAACATCTTCAAACACTTTTTACACTTATGCACTTTTTTTTAAAAACAAATTTTAAAATGGTTGTCAAAGTACGCGGGAGATTATTTACAATATGAACATATATTTTCACATCTATGATCACTTTACTTCGCCGCCACATCAGAAGTTTTTCTGTAGGCGCTAATCACAGATAGTTAGCAAAGAAAACAAGAATGTATAGTATTAATATTTTCAAAACAGATTTCCCCCATAAACTAAAGCAAAGATGCCGGCCGTTTCTAAATAAATTTTGTAAATGACTTAACACATAATTTATTTCAATCCAGTATAAGCTAATGAGGTAAATATCTTTTCGTTAAAATCACAGAATTTTTACTAGGCGCCAAAGATTTTAGCTAATTGGCGGTAGTTAACAAAAGAAAACAAGAATGTATTGTATTAAAGATTTCAAACAGATACAAAGTTCAAGAACACTATTCCTGGCGCCACATGCCCACCTGTGCCGACTGCCATCGGATGGGATATTCTACTACTCACCTGTATCTAATTTAGAAGAATTGCAGCAACGAATTGTGCAAAGCTGTGGAACAATTCAAAGAAGGCCGGGCATTTTTGATAGAGTAGGGGCATCATTTTTCAGAAGATACAGAGGTTGTGTGGAGATGAAAGGAGAGCATTTTTATTATCTACTATAAAAATATTTACAAACATTTATTATTATTGTAAACATTTATTCATAAATAAAAAGAAATAAATTTTATTGAATACCCGTACTCATTTTTTCATTGCTGTTATGAAATACAAAACGTCAGAATAAAATTAATTCATTTGTTATTCAGTTACGTGGTTACAAAATCCATTATTATTTTTATTAAAAATTACGTGTTGATCAGTGGCACTAGATATGTACTCTTCTAGAAATGTGTCTATAATTTTGCGAAATTTGAAAAAATTCTTTTTTATTGTGACTCAGCACATCGAAATGTATATACCTTGAAAATTTTTTACACTTTATTTAACACCCTGTACATATACCGGGTGTAACACGAAAAGTGAAACATAGGCGTTTAACATGGCAAATCAGTTTTTCCGTGCGCATTGCTTCCCTAATTGTTTTAGGAAAAAATGTTTCAAATAAATGTTGTAAAGCATAAAATTCTACATCCGAATCAATAAACAAAATTCATTTTGACTATTTCATAACTGCAGAAATTAAATTTGAAAATTCACATAATTTCAATTTATTAGTAATACCCATGGAATTAAAAACAAGAGATGACCAAATGCGTAACGTTTTATACGTCAAATTATTAGTATTTATTTTGACCAACTGTGATATTAAATCAATATTAGGGTTTATTATTATCAAAAATGAATAATTATTCAGATGAAGAAAAGTTGCAAATAATTAAATGGCATTATTCTGGCCATAGTTTACGACTAATTCGTGACTATATTAGCGCTATTTGGCAGCATCATGATATTCCTAGTACGGCAACTATTCAGAGGTTTATAGTACAGTTTGAAAAGACAGGAACACTAAATTTCAAGAAAGAAATAAATGAAAGAATTTATAACAATGAAGAAAATATTCTTGCTTTAATAGAACTGGAGCCAACAATGAGTGTGCGGGAAATTTCCAGAGAACTAAATATTAATTTTATGACATTCCTTTTAAATTTCAAAACCACCAAAATATTTTGGAACGAGATTTTGAACTGCGTGCCTCATTCTGTGAAATAATGATCGAGAAATCTAATTGTAATAGAGAATTTTTAAGTAGTATTTTATTCACAAATGAATGCACATTTACCATGAATGGCGAACCAAACTGTCATAATTATCGGTACTGGTCACAAAATAATCCACATAATATTGTAGAATCGAGGACACAATATCGTCATTCTGTCAATGTGTGGGCAGGAATTTTTGGTGATAAAATCATTGGCCCATTCTTCATCCAACGAATAAATTCAGCATCATATTTGAATTTATTAATTAATGCTGTTGGACCACAAATTGTTGAAACAAACAAAGAAAATGTGTGGTTCCAGCATGATGGCTGCCCTGCACATAGCACTAGAGAAGTTGTGGAATATCTAAACCATGTATTTCCTGAAAGCTGGATAGGACGAAATGGACCAGTTAACTGGCCAGCACGGTCGCCAGATTTAAATCCGTGCGATTTTTTTTATGAGGCAATTTAAAATCTTATGTTTATAAAAAAAGATACCAGAATTTAGAAGATCTTAAAAATGCTATATTACAAGAATGCCAGAAAATAAATAATCGACAATTAAAGAATACTCGAGAAAGCTTCTACAACAGATTAGGTTATTGTTTAGCTCAAAACGGTGGACTATTTGAACATCTAATTTAACAATTTAAAGATATTTAGTTTGTTGATGTTTTTATTGAATTAAATTTATGTTACATTAATTAATTTGTTAACTAACAACCTACCTTAAATATTTTATCGAGTTTATTATTTTATTATTCTTAAATAATAAATCTAAAAAATATTTTGCCTTATTATTATTACATTTTTATTTAGAAAATAAATATTTAGTACGTAAAAATGATTTTGACAATTTATTCTGACATTGACGTATAAAACGTTACGCATTTGTTCATCTCTTGGTTTTAATTCCATGGCTATTACTATTAAATTGAAATTACGTGAATATTCAAATTTAATTTCTGCAGTTATGAAGTAGTAAAAATGAATTTTGTTTATTGATTCGAATGTAGAATTTTATGCTTTACAACATTTATTTGAAACATTTTTTCCTAAAATAATTAGGGAAGCAATGCGCACGGAAAAACTGATTTGCCATGTTAAACGCCTATGTTTCACTTTTCGTGTTACACCCGGGATATAAATGAGATGTAAAAACATTATCTAATTTTATAAATTCTATGGAGAATATGATAGTTTTAATTAAACAAACTAATCCGTCAGAAATTACAAAAAAACTTGTAATACTTACTTTAAAAAATAAAATACGTGGGATAGCTGCACAAAACTTAAATACAAATAGTATAAATACATGGAAGCAGTTAGAAGACTTCTTACAACAAAATTTCTCAAATACTCGATCAGAACATACTTTAAAGTATGAACTCTCACATTTGAAACAAATGAAGAAAGACATCTTGGAATAATTCAATAAGTTTAATAACACGTATTTAAATTATAAAATTAAAATAGAATGTAAACACGACAATAAAACTGGTAAAATTATTGTGGAAAATGCAATGAAATATATTGTGCAATGCTTTATAAATAATTGTAAAGATCCATATAGAAATCAACTATCCGCAGGTAATCCGCAATTATTAACTGAAATTTTGGATCGACCCACAATACATTCATAACCAATAAAAACCACAAAACACATTAATACAAAGACCACCACCACCGAAAAATCAGATACAATTTAATAAATACCAATCACCTATGCAAAGATACCCTAGGCCACAATTCCAACCGTAATCTCAACCTAGACAATTTGCCCCGGAAGCAAATAATATAAGGAATGCAAGTAATAGACATGTAACACCAAAGAGCACCCAATTTCCGAACAGTTCCGTATCGCTACCCTAATCAACTCTATAACCAACTAAGACCTAACTCACCAATGATATTTAAGCAAGAGTCAGAATCCATTGTTGAAACAGATAATGAAATAGAATTTTTAGAACTAATAATTAATCCTGAATATGAAACCGAAGAAATTGACGCGGAAATTTTTTTCAAAATCGAGTCACAAGAATAGAATCCTTAACAATCAATTGTAGTAAATTACCCTTTATTCAGTTAGGTAATACTAAAATTCTCTTAGATACAAGTTCTACACAAAATTATATACACCCGAAATTACTAAAACAAAACATTACTAGATATTCCGAACCCTTCACAATTCATACCTGTAATGGAAAATCTTACGGCACAGAATTTACATTTTTTCAATATAAAAATTTAAATATTAAAAGTTATGTTTTTAATTTCCATAAAAACTTTGACATATTGTTAGAAGTACCAGGTTTAAAATTATTAAAAGCAAAATTTAACTTCGAAAAAGAAGAAATAATACTTTTAAATAAAAATAATACCTGAATCAATATAAAAATGAAAATTTTAATATGGAAATAAATAATCAGGATATTCGAGATGAACACTTAATGAATTATCAAAAAGAAACGCTATTTAAAATATTAAACAAATTTAAAGACCTTCTACTACGTAATGATGAAAAATTTACATACATTAATAAAATAAAACATTCGATTAAAACAACTGGCGATATCCCTATACATGCTAAACAATATAGATGTCCTGAAATTTATAAAAAAAAGAAGTACAAGAACAAATAGATAAAATGTTGTAGGACGACATTATACAACATTCATACTCACCCCAGCAAACACAATGTTGACATACACGTAACAGTTACGTAATATTTAGGGGACATTTTGCCTAACTCAAAATTTACATGACTCTTACATGTATATGAAGGTTGATTCTGTATCTTGCGTGAGCAGTTGCGTGATGAAATTTGCGTTTGTACAGTGAATGACGTCACCGATTCATTTCTGGTGTCGAGCATAGGGAATTCCGTGCTTTACGTTTTCGCGCCAAGTTTAATGTTGGTAATGGTTTTGAAACTATAACTGTCAGTTGCAATTACATGTCATTGTTTGTCAGCATCGTTTTGAAGTTTTTTTTATACGATTTTATTATGGCAGAAGATAGAAAACGTGATATGAGGAGCAAAAACAAATTTTAATAAACTTTATGGCAGATAACATTGATAACGCAAAATGACAAGAAAGTAAAAGACAAACATAACATTAGAATGAGACATGTAGTGTCGCTAGTAAGAAACAGGACCTACGGAGGTCACGCATCTATATTTGCGTGTCTCGCAAGAAGTAACGTCATACCCATTGGTTCTTTAAATGTCCGGTAGATGGTTTACTAAATGCATGTGACATATCTGTTTTAGTATGTGTACCGCAAGTAGTCACGCAAGATACAGAATCAGGCTCCTGTTACCTTTGTGTTATATGGCGTAATTATGTGTACGTTACATAAATCAGGACACACACAGTTTATATATACGTAACAAATCCATAACAATTACAGAACATAGTTACATGGTATTGGAAGATATTTGTTATATGAACGGTGTATATAAAATTTGAAATACGAATCAGTTACAACACAGTGTTTGATATAACGTAACAGTTTACCTACGTAATATTTACCGATCATTATAAAAGCATATAAATATATTTCTTGTTACAATAAATTAAAGTTACAAAAATATTGCTGGTTAAACAACACTAAAAAATAAAATAGTAAAATATTCGTACGCATTTAATTATTTGCTTAAACAAATAAATATATAATGTTGGTTATTGTTTCCAAGCAGGATTTTTTAAATTTTTTATACTATGTGTTATTCTATAAATTAAAATATTTATTTCTGTTGTCTGCTATTTTAAAAATTTGTGGTCCACATACTAAAGAAAATAAACAATTTAATTACAAACATTATTATATATTTGTTATTTTACATACTTTTTCAAATAATAATTCGATTTTGATCGAAATCAACGACTCGAAAAGTTCTTCAATGGGATTGTCCCAAAAAAAATGTATTAATAGTTTTACATTTATCGAAAATTAAGCTTATAATATGCATATTTCAAGTGAAATAGTTTTTAAAAATTATACTTTTCATTCATAATTTGTTTAATAAACTTTCGCGGGTTGAAATCGGTGACGGCACAATCTCATACGCACATATCACTGTCTCACACAAACATATACTGTATGTGAAACGTCAAACTTCGGCTATCATTCCAACTTGTGTTTGTAAACATAACCTTATAATATTGGTGACAACAGGTGGTTCTTTCTTCCTTTGGTAGGTATAAATAATAAATTATTGTAAATGATTAAGATAATAAATATTATTTATATGTGATTTAAGTAATAAATGAAAGTGTAACGTAGTATGAGGGCGTTGTCAGAAGATTTGAAATTTGATACTAATTTCAATAATTTATTACGGTGAAACTAAAAACTTTTTTTACCATGTAACATGGGCGTAGGTAATTACATTATTATATCAAAACATATGTAATATCTATTAAATGTATATTTAAAATTATTGATATAAATTAGAAGTATTGTATAATATTCAGGTATATTTTAGATTTCATATTATTGTAATTGTTTATATTCACTAGTTATATAAATGCGCCCTACGCTGCCAATGAAATCGCAAAGGATCACGGGTTTGCGCACTAGACCGGGAATGTCCCCGACCGGGAATGTCCCCGACCGGGAATGTCCCCGACCGAGTCACAGCAACAGCACAACACAGCAGCCATGTGCTTTTGTTTATGTTTGCTGTGAGTTTTTTTTTTCTGTGAAATATTGAAGATAAACTGTTATTTTGTTTTTAATTTTGACTGGGTAAGTTATTTAAACTTTTTCTGGTATTATTCAAGTATTTTGTCGTTCACATCAAGTAAAATTTATATCTTAACCTCTGCGGTATCATTCTTTGTTTTGGCCGTACATCGAAGTCATATTTTATAATTTTTATTATATTGTATTTTAGCACGTTATTGTTACTTTGTTATTGAAAATTCAAGAATGTCGAGGAAAAGTTTTTCTGATATTAGCAATATAGGCAGAAACGACGTCGAGTTTTGCAAGAAATTGAAAAACAAACATCAGATTTAGATAATATTGACCCTTTACCGACCACTTGATTTATTGTAACTGACAATATTGAACCAGTAGCTTCCTTAAATACTCTGCAGTTGATTGTCGAAAACTCGGTCAAAGATAACTTGTATAGTAATAGTAATGTCTCGATCCCGAATAATGTTGAATTATCAACAAGTTGTTTACTGAATGATCACATTGATGATAAGTCAGATAAAGATGCAGAAATTGTTCTTGAATCAGCCATACCTGGTACTTCAGCACAATCAGTTTATTTGGAAAATGTTACTGAAACATTTAAAAAGAAATTACGGAAGTGGATACTGCAATTTAATATTTCACAGTCTGCTGTAAATGATCTCCTAATTATTTGGAAAACTTTTGATAATTTCAAAGATTTGCCCTCAGATGTTATGACTCTGATGAGAACGCCGAGACACACTTGTACAAATATTTTAAATATAAATGGCGGTGAGTTTGTTCACTTTGGATTTGAAAAAGGAATTAAAAAATCTATCAATAAATATTATAAGACTCCAACAAAAAAAGTTAAAATTATTATTAATATAGATGGTTTGCCGCTCAGCAAAAGTTCCAATAGCCAGTTTTGGCCCGTATTAGAGTGTATTGTTGAAGATTTTAAAACGCAACCATTTGTGTGCACCATGGATATCAAAAGGCAATTTGCAGTAAAATACTTTTTTAAGTAGTTTTGTACATGAAGCAAAATTAGTTATAGAAAATGGTGTGACATTTGATGGCGATAAAACATATACTACTGAAGTAGAATTTAATGCCGTAATTTGTGATGCTCCTGCCAAATCCTATGTTAGTGGAATAAAAAGTCATACCGGTTATTTTGGCTGTAGTAAATGTGTTCAAGAAGGCGAATTTATTAATAACAGGATGACTTTTCGCGAAATGGCTTCAGAATTGCGAACAGATGAGTCATTTAAAGAAAGAAAGCAAATGGAACATCACAAATACAATTCTGTTCTAGAATCAGTAATAGGAATGGTTTCGCAACAGCCACTGGATTATATGCACCTAGTATGCATTGGTGTTACGAAACGAATTCTTAAATTTTTTGTTCATGGGCGCAAAGATATTCGGTTAAAGCAAATAGATTTGGAGAAATTAACAAACCAGTTACAATTAATTAGATCTTGCATAACAAAAGAATTTGCAAAAAAAACCAAGGAGCATATTCGATATTGATAGATGGAAAGCATCCGAATTAAGACAATTTTTGCTGTACACTGGTCCTGTTGTATTAAAAGATATTTTGATACAAGACAAATATGACCATTTGATTGCGTTAAGTTGTGGTGTAAGAATATTGTCAGGCAACAAACACTTAACGTTAAATGATTACGCGAAATCGCTGTTATTGTAGTTTGTTGAGCAATATTCTTTGCTGTATGGCCAAGAATACGTGACATACAATGTTCATAATATCATACATTTAGCAGACGATGTGAAACAATTTGGACAGCTAGATAAATTTAGTGCTTTTGTTTTTGAATGTTATATGTACAAAACTTAAAAAAAATTGAAACTATCCAGCAAGCCCCTTCACCAACTCTATAATAGAATAGAGGAAGAGAATCGGCAACCAGTACTGTAACATTACGCGTTCCTATTTACAAATATTGAACACGCTGCTCACGGCACAATTATAACAGTACGGTGGTACCGATTCTGTTCGCGTGTACCGATTTTAACTTTAACGATGATCTAGCATAAAATGTCCTCATCGCGATACTAATGCTCTCAGAAGGCAGCCGTTTACAAATAGAATGAATCCCGATAATGAATTCATACTGTGTGATCGTCTAGTCTAGTGTAAAACAATATTTTATAGCCCTACGTTGTGTTTAAATGATTCTATAAAACAATGTAAAATGATCTACGTTGTGTATAATAAATGTAACCCTTATTAGTTCGTAATACGAAGTAGCTGTCAATGGTGGGGGAATTCGGGAAAGGTTGAGTTGAATGAAAGATGTAAAATCTTTCCAAAAGACATGACGGTGACGTCATACCTTGTGCATTTATTGAAAACAAAAGTAATCAACAAACATTAGTTATAATGTGAATTTAGAACGAACAGAGTGACTTGAACACAAAGTTCTGTCGTGAACTCAATAGTAAAATAGCTCTCTGGTATTTACCTTACGCAAGAGGGAAAAACACGACAAAAAACCTCAAGCAGAGAGACAAATTCAATCATAAAAATATTCTCAAAATTAATGCGAATGTTTCTTGAATAGCAAAATTACATACTTTAATTATAAATCATTCAAGTCACACAGAGGTGATATTTCCAGATCCATCACAATAATTTGTCAATGCATCAATATCTTTGTTTAATCATTGTTAAGTCGGTGGATCAGTATTGTTGCAATCGTTGTAGTTAGGTTGGCCCTGAGGCAACGACGAGTGGGTGGTTTTCCTAAGTTTCCTTTATAGGTAACCATTGCCCATCTGGGTGGTTTCATTCAACAGTAACAAGTGCCCAGTGTTGTATCCTTTTGCAAACAATTAGCAAGGAATACTTGATCAGTAAAATAAATATAATCAATAAAATGATATCATTGTGACAGTCTTTCCATATCAAAGAATAATAACTGACGTATGTCACCAAGCCCAAAGTTCATATAAAGAATATTCTGGGTAAAAAGGATGGTTCTCCCTTGCTGGGTTGCCGATGGCACCGAGTGGTGAGTTGTAGGGTGATAGCGTGCCCGGATGCCGATAGCACTGTGTATCGCTTTAGGACGGTGTCACCCGTGCCTGCATAAGCTAGCACTGATAGTGAAGGTTGGAGGGTGATAGCGTGCCCGGATGCCGATAGCACTGCGTATAGATTTAGGAGGGTGTCACCCATGCCTGCATAAGCTAGCACTGATAGTGACGATGGGGAAGGTGATGTAACTTTGAACTTACTGACATAGAGTCAGAGTGGAGACCCCGGAGAGTCTCCTCGATTGAGGCAAATCGTGCAGTTTATATACTCTAGTTGTCCTCTTGTCTATTCTTCCCCACAGCAAATTGTCAAACGCTCCCTTAAAATCTACAAAAACACCTAACACGTACTTACATGTAGATTCCCCCACTACACGCTTGACCTCTGCCCACGCGTCTTCGGTCGACCTACCTCGACGGAAACCGTACTGGTGACCACTGAGTCCGTTTAACAGGGGCTGGAGTCACCCAACAAGCATCCGCTCGAGCAGCTTACCGAGCACGCTCAGCAGTGTGATCGGGCGGTACGAGCCAGGCTCATCCCGCAACCTATCGTCCGACTTCGGCAGCACCACCACGCGTCCCCGCTTCCACAACGTGGGGAAGTAGTCCTTCTTCAGACACGCATCGAACAGGGTGTTCACGTAGCCCCCCAAACTAGTCCAAACCTGTCTCACCATAACTACTTCTAACCCATCTAAGCCAGGTGCTTTGCCTACTGCCATTGCTCTGTCTGCAGCCTCAATCTCATCCCAGCTAAATTCCCTGTCTCGGTTCCTACCTTGTTCTACTTGCCCCTCCGCTCCGTCCCCTCTAGGAAAGAATGCCCGCAGAAGTATGTCCGCACTGTCGTTCCACGTTTCCGCAACTCTGTCTCCTTCCTTCAGTCTCGGTATGTCCACGTTTCGTCTTGTCCCTCTGCAAATGCGGTAAACCGCACCCCAAGGGTCGGCGTTCCCATGCTCCTGTACAAAGTCCTGCCAGTGCTTGTCCTTCTCCGCGTTTATCGTCCGTCTATACGTCCCGACACTCTCCCTGTACTCCGCATGTCTCGTCTGTAAGGACTCCAGGTGGTCGCGTCGAGCTATCTGAAATAGCCTTTGCTTCTTCCTGGTGACCTTCCTCAGTCTCGTCAGTTCGTCTGTCCACCACCTAACCTGTCTTTGTCTCCCTCGTTTCGCGCGCTTCAGTACCCGGTCATTTACGTCAGTAACCCACCCTGTCAGTCGCTCCGTCATGTCATCTACCGTCAACTCTGCGTACTCTGTCTCGCCTATGTCCACCCGGTCACAGAGTGCCTCTCCACAAAACTCCCAGTCGACTTCCTTCACAGACCACCTAGGGAAACTAGCTGCCACGTTTTGATCCCCACCGGCACATGCCCTGCTGATGACGATCCGCATCGCGTTATGGTCGGAGTTACCCCAGCCGGGCAAAACCTCCCATTCCCAATGCAACCTATCTACTGCCCTATTACCCAACGTAACATCTATATCACTCATACCGCCGTGTCCACAAAGAGTGTAGAAACGGCTTAGCTCATTCATGACCACTAAATCCCTGCCCCCTACTAGGTCCTCGATCCGATGCCCACGTTGGACTCTCTCGCCATATCGGATCTCCCCTTTACTAAACCATAAAGGCGATACCGCATTAGCGTCCATGCCCACCACCAGTGGGTAGTTGTCCGCCGTATCCAACACCCTCTCCAGGTACCCCATGTCATGCTCGATGTCGCCACCAAATCTACAGTACAACGAGCAAACGTATAGCCTGCCCGCTGTACTCTCCAAGCATACGCACACTCCAGTTTCTGTGACCAGCTCGGGTATTGCCATGACGTCGAGAGCGTCATCGTTAACGACGATCGCCGCCTTTGCTCCCCCCTCACCAGCGCTGGCGTAAACGCGCATTGCCGATGGCAAGCCACAGACTCTGCCTCCCCATACATACGGCTCCTGTAACAGAGCTACACCCACATTCTCGCTGACTAGCCCTTGGCCGACATCGAACATGACTCCCCTACACCTGCCACAATTCAGCTGAATAATGCGCATGCCTGCTATTAGTCAGCCGTTATCCGCCTTTTAGCCCTCCTAGCGGCCTCCTCGTAAGCTGGGCAGCTTCTCGAGAACACCGAGTGTCCTGATGGCTTCCCAGCCTCCTTGCAGACCCTACATGCAATATCCTTCTTACAATCCTTTATTAGATGTCCCGTTTCCCCACATCTCCTACATGCATTCGCCTTAAACTTACACTCCCGCGCCATGTGCCCCATCCCATAACATTTAAAGCAGCGCTGCACGGTGTCAACCTCTTTCACCCTACAGGCCGCGACGCCCAGGTGAACCCTCCCATATCCCCGGTCTATCATCGCCTCCTTTGCCTTAAAAGGCACCTCCATAATTATTATCCCCTTGCTCCTGCTTATGCTCCTAACCCTTTCCTTGAACTCTGCCTCTCCGAGTACGTCCCTCAAATTGTTCCCATAAAGCTCCGCCCTTACCTCCGCGTCGGTCAGATATTCGGGCACGTCGAATATCATGATCTTCGGCCCTACCTTATTTGGGTCATCGAGTTTAAGCCCCACCTCCTTGAACTTCTTACACCCCTTGATCTTCCAGAGATCCTCCTCGTTGGTCGTAACTATAGTTACCCCGTCCCTTACCCGCCGCACAGCGCTTACTTTAACACTACCCACCTCCTTCCGGCATTCCTTCATCACCTTCTCCTTGACTACATCCGCCGTCATTTTCTCACCCTCCGCCCTAACAACTACCGCGAGGGGTGGTTTTAACCACCTCCTCCCTGCTTTGCCTCGCCTCCCTCTCATATCCTTCTATAATACTCCTAAACCTATCTTGCTCCTGCAGCCAACCCTTATTCCTCTCTCCCTCCACCAACACTTCGAGGAACACTGCCTCCATCTCCCTCAACGTCGCCGCCAGGAACTCGAAGTCCTTCCGCAACGTTTGGCTCCCTTCGAACCTCTCCAGCATCTTTGTCCCTAACTTCCTATACTCTTTTAGGTAGTCCGAATCTTCCCCCACGACGGACACTACCCTCCTCTACCTCTTCCCTGCTGAGCTAAGCTCCGGCCCTAGCTCCATCCCTACCACCGACTCCACGTCGCTGCCCACACCGGAAGGAGTACCCCCTACTGTAGCCTGAGAGGCCCTAACCCCCTCTAACACCACCCCCGCTTCCTTGGTACCCATTGAAGATGGGCATCTAATCTAACCTACCCCAAACTCCCACACTACCTCCAGGGACCCTCGGAAGGTGCCCCAAAGAAAATCCCACTCTCGTGGAAGCTCTGGGAGCCGAGAAAATGGCAAAAATTTCTCCTCGGGAAACTCTTCTCTGGATTCCCCGGCATCTAATTCACCCGGAAAAACCCCGGAAAATTCGGGTAGAAACCCGGAAAATCCGAGGTCAATCTTTTTATTCCCCTACTCGACGCCTCTGACCCTAGATCGGCGCCGCCACTCGGAAAATCCCCGATTTTCCGAGCAGAACCCCGGAAAAACTCACTTCCAAAATTAACCCCCTCTAAATCTAATTTTTCCAACGTGGCACACAAGCGTTACTCACCGGTTTGCCCCAAAACCGTCGTGCAACCAAAAACTGGGAATTTCCCGGTCGGTGAAAACACCTTCCGCAACCGTCCCGGAAAAGCCCGCTACGGCCCGAAAACCCCTAAAAAAACACTAAGAAAACTACGCACTCACTCTTGTCACTTTCACGCAGTCACTAAGTCACAACACTACAAGGCTTCGCCCCACAGAGACTTCGCCCCAGCGAGCGTACTCCCCAAATCACAAAAAACTGTTCAAGTAGCAACTACAGAGCTCGAAATAAACACGTCCGTTCTCTATCGCAGCATGCACAAGACCTGTAGACGATGTACAGAACACATTAACTAATGTAACACTCAGTAATATCCAACATATATGTTCGGTTTAATAAAAAATAAAATAAACTCACTAACAAACCCGCCGAATTATTAGCGGAAAATAAATTCATAACTTGGATTGAATTAAAAACGTACCTAACTAATAATTTCTGTGACAAACGTACGGCAGAAACTATCTTACTAGAAATATTACAAATTCGAAATAAAATTAGTTCAGATAAAACTTTAGAGCTTATCTCACAAAAATTTGCTCAATATAAATTCAAAATTCTTTTAACAGAATATAACCAACTGCAGAAAAATGCAATAATTAAAGAAAATCAAAAATTAATAGTAACATATTTTATTTCACTATTACCAACTACTATACGAGGATCTTTTATCGTAAAACAACCTAAATCTCTAGAAGAATGCGAAATCCTCTTACGAAATGAATTTAATTTTGTACATCAATCACCAATGTTAACAGAAAAACTAAATTTTTCATTCAATATACCCTCTAAGAAATTTCCTGGTCAACAATTTCCGTCACAACCCATATCATTTAACACAGCTAATAAACAAATAACACAATTCGCACCAAGACAATATTTTTAAAAAAATTACGAAACAAAACGTAATTTCCAACCACGACCCATGACACAACAGACTCGCACAACACAAGCTAAGTCAACGCAAACAATTAGGCAAAAATATAATCTTGACGAAACTAACGACACAGAAATATCAGAACAATTTGACCACGAACACGAAGACGAAATCGAAGTAGAAGAAGAATCTTTTTTAGAGATAAACGGCGAAAACAAACCAAACACGTAACGTCAAACATGACCTATCACTTACCGTCGCTAAAAATTTAAAATTATATTATTCTCTTTGATACAGGTTCTAGTATAAATTTAATAACCTCAGAATTAGTCAAAATAAAAAATATGAAAACGTATTACGAGAAATGCACTTTTAAAACCGTAAACGGAAAAACTACAACAAGCGAATATGTTATAATAAAATTAAATAAAATTCCAGGAAAATTTTATGTCCACAAATTTCATAAAGAATATAACTTACTCCTAGGCATTTAAAGATTTAAACATACAAATTGACTTTGTAAAAAATATCGTTCAAATACAGGGAAATGAAAGAAAATTAGATAATTAACCAGAAATACTAAAACAAAACAATAATACCCAAATCAGAAATGAACATTTAAATAATTTAGAAAAACAAAAATTAGAATCAGTTATATTAGCCCATAATAATATTTAAAAAAAACACTCTATTACAAAGTTAACCCCTAACGAAACATTGTTTGAAAAAAATAACAAAATTATTCCCCTCATAAATGAAGAATTAATCCAACAATATAAAGACGAACAAACTGAGTTGTTTGAAATCACAAAAACAAAATTTGAAACAGAGAAGCAAAAACGTCATAAAGAAAACTATAACCCCTTAGAGATATCAAGAGAAATGTCCGTTAAAAAGAATCCTAGATTATTAAAGAAATTTAAAAACCCTTTGTTTGAGAGAATAAAAATAAGAGAAAACGACTGAACATTAGGAAAAGTAAACATTAAAAATCAACTAGGTATGAAAAAACATTCGGATAAATAGACTAAAACAACAAAACGTTTCAGATGCGTAGCTCAATTGATAAATATCTCACAAGATAAAAGATTCTATCTGGCTGATTTAGGACAATGTAAATTAAAACCCTCAGAATAAATTACATATTTCAATTATAATATTACCCCCATATATTAATAATTCATAAAAGTATCGAAATTAAAAAAATCTATTCTATTAGAACAAACCTCTGATCAAAAGACATTATTCCAAAACTATATAAATATAATAACTTATATTCATAATGATTTAGAAAATTAAATCCAAAAAAACTTTAAATAAACGAGCAAAACGCGGTTTAATAAACTGAATAGGTAGTATCATAAAATTCCCGTTAGAACCCACTTTCGAAAACATACCAGAAATTGAAAAATTAATTACAATAAATTGTAAGGTAGATTTAAATAAAATTATTTACTTTCTAGAACTCCCAATAAATTACGAAACTAGCTTTGAATTATTCCACCTTATACCTATCCCTAGTAAACTTGAAATGGAATTTATGACTGTTATTTTAAATAAAGAATACTTTCTAAAATCTCTTGATGGCCAAATTAAATCTCTAAAGGACAAATGTACTAAAGGAACTATTTATCAATGTCCAAATAAGATGCGAAAAGAATATCATCCTGCGTAATGACAACAAAAACTGCCAATACACAAAAATAAATTTAAAAAAAAACCACATAGAAACCATCGAAGAAATTAACCAATTTCTTATTGTGTTCCCAAATGAAGAAAACATCCATGCGTCATGTCAACTTGGTGACGAAATTAAACCCATACGAGGCGTATTCCTCATTAAAGAAAATAATTGCCAAATTATATTCAGAAACCAAACTCTACATTTTCAAGAGGGAACATTCGGGAGACCGATAATATTAGACGACTTCAAGATAAAATTTGATGAAATACAAGCACCTAGATCGACTGTAGAACTCAACAGCATACAAGACCTGAAACTACCCATAAATAAATTTGAAGACATCGAAGACTACGACACTACTGCCGATATCTCAAACTACTCAATATTAGTATTATACGTAAAAAAAAATCCTGAAGTCCAGAAGAATCCACGATCATGAACTCCAGCCTAGGCGTTCAAACCCCCAACAGCAGCAGCCCCAGCTGAACCTTCCCGGGGATGCTCACTTGTAAGGAGGAAGGAGTTATGGAACAGCTTCCCACAGGAAAGTGCTGATAACAGCACTACTGCTGCCATGAACCCAGAAGAACTCTCCTATTACATTTATATTATATTTCATTTTGTCTTTGTAAACGTAGTTAGTAAGTTAGTTACAAGTTAGAATCCAGTCTGTAAACATCTAAACTTGAGTTGTACTTTTCGTTGATAAAAAATATTTTTTTTTAAGTAAACTCTAATTCGGTTTACCTAATTTATAAGTAATTATAATCAAATATTATTTTTATGACTGAGCTCATCTGAGGTGGGTTTCACTTACCGCTTAAGTGGAGTGGAATTGTGAGTGAACAAGAAGAAACATGGCTTCTATATGTTGATAGTACATCGTGTGAGTGATAGCTCATCGAGATTTGATGAGAGGTGAGAAGAGCTTTTCAAATTATCATCAATCATATCTGGGATATTTATTTATTTGTTACTCTACACGACAGGAACTTAATCGCAATTAGAGAGGAATCTGAACCACACAGACACAAACGTATTTTTTATGTTGGTTGAAGTCAACGAGATTCGAACGCACGACCTCTTGCTTGTTAATTAATAAACACAAGTTTTAGATTGTTTTTTTTTCCCATTAAGTTAAGATTACCTGTAAATTTGAGTATAAAAAAATATATCGATCTATGCCACTGGATAGATATTATCAGAATAAATTTTTATTGTTTGGAACTTTTTTATTCTTTATGAAAGTTAAATAGGTGAGTGATAATAATAAAAATATATACTATTTATGTTTTACTAATATATTAAGTATAATTCATTCATTTATTAATTTATCTTTTAAACTAGATACAAAAAATTAAACTCAAATTGCGCATATCAAATCACAGTCTCAACATACAAAAGTGCTTGAAAATTCCAATCGGCCACACCAACCCATCTACGGTTTGTTAGAAAAGTGAACTAGCAGCGGTCACTATTATCCAGTAACAACTGCAGACTTATGTGAGATGAGTCAGCGGGCAATGCGAGCGCTAACTGTAATGAACCCCATGCTTTTTTAACATACTGTATATTTTTCACTAGGTATGTAGGAAAAGACTAATGTATAATCAAAATTAATAGTGGAGCATTGTGTTCTCTTATTAACTTATAAAAAGTAGTGTCCACTGTATTTAATTTGACATATGTCCATAGTACCTCGTAACCTATCCAAAGGTACTTTATATATAAGTACTCAATCCCCAACAGATGTTTGTATTCACTAATAAATGAAAATACATTATTTATTTAATTATTTATCGTACCACCAAACAGACTTCAAGCCTAAAGAAACAAATAGTCACACATGCATGAAAACATTTTTCGTAACTTCAAGATTCCTTAATATTAGTTATCTTCTCGACGTTTTCTTATATTTGTTCATTTTGAAAATAAAGCATGAAAACAAAACAATATGCTATATACAAAAGTGCCGGAGAATTTACTACATATTATTATTAAATATCTACATATTCATTAAATTTAGTTAACTTACGTTTGTTGTATATAGATTGGATTGGCTAAACTTTGTTTCAGGTTCAAAGGAATCTCATCCGTTATCAATATGGTATATAATTGCGTATAGTTGAATATATGTTGGTTAATTTATGTAATGGACAAACAGTAACAGCAGAAAAAGGAATATCCCAAATGGGAGTATGCTCCTGAGCAAAGGACACTATTACCGGATTAGCTTTCCATTTTATCCAAGTTTTATTAATCAAATTAATGCAAAGGGTAGACAGCGATACGGAATTCGAATCCGGAGATCCCGAGTTCGAATCTCAATCAAGCTAAAAATTATATAAACTTCTACACTGCGGCTCGGTGAGTGCGGACCCTGTACTGTAATTGGGATTAAGTTCCTGTTGTACAGCGTAACATAAATAAATAAATAAAGATGAATCCGATCAACCAAAATAATCTGAAAAAGCACTACATTTTACACATATCTAAGTATAGCAATATATAAGAAATAACAAATAAATTATTATTATTATTAAAACGCAAATAAAAGTAATCCAAAATGCAAACCAAATGAATGAAAAATAAAAGTTTTTATGTATGACATAATATGATTTATTATTTGATATTTTATAAGTTAATGTCATTAAAATAGAAATATATGAAGACGCTGATGGGTTCGCGTGCATAAATGATGATTTTTCGTTCGACAATAATTGTTTGTGGTGTGTATCATGTTTCATATAAAACTAAAGAATTTGCAAAGAGCTTTTGATAATTTAAAAAAATTTAAACCAATCGTATTTGGATAACTCTAAAAGTTTTCAAGATGAATGTCAATTACTATAGTCAAAAATTGTGACCGTATATTGTTTGGTATCAAATAAAAAAATTTCAAAAAATATTTGAAGCTAAAAAATAAAAATTGTAATCGACTGTTTGTCAATTATTTTTCCTAAAAGTCTATCTTGTTTGGTATCATATTAAAGATAATGAAGAACAAGAATTCTAAATTGAGAGCGAGTAATTTTCAATTGTTTTTATTCAAAGTTTTTAGAAACCTATTGGTATCAAATTAGTTTTAAAGAAAGATTTTCAGCAGAATATTTTAAATTTATAAACAACTGATTGTCAATTGTTTTGCCTAAAACTTTTCAAATTAAATTGTTTCAAGTCATATTTTGAGCAGAATATTTAAAAATTGTGATCGAGAAATGGAAGAAAGTAAGTAACTGAATATACCGGGTGGAACATCATACCTGTGTACATAGGCGATTAACATGACAAAACAGTTTTTCCGTGAGCATTGCTCCCCAAATTATTTTAGGCAAAAATGCTTCAAACAAATGTTGTAGAGCATCTAAAATCAATAAACAGAATTACATTTACATGCGTTGTAACGACAGAAATTAAATAAAACAATATTAAAAATTACGTTGAAAATATCAAATAGCCATGGAATTGAAACAAAAATACATAAATGCTTGACGTTTGACAGATGAATGATTAACTTGACGGGTAAAATAATAAAATGAATTCAGTTTATTCTAACAACGAAAGAGTTTATTTATTCGCTGTGAAATTTCCAAATAGGTCAATTCCAAGCGTTACAACAATACGCGCGTATGTTTAAATATTTTAATCCACGGCAAGTGTAGCGGAGGAAAACAGTACAGGTAAATTTAATTTTGAATATTTTTAAAGAGATTTACAAACAAATCATATCTTTATTTATAGAAAATAAAAATAGTCCCACTAATTTAGAAGTCGAACAAAGAGATTTGGAACTTATAAATTTTAATCCTGAATTAAGTTCAAGAATAATAGCACAGGCATATGAGATTACTCATTCTACAGTATTGCGAATTTTTAGAAAACATAAATACCACCCTTATAAGATGCAATGCCATCAGGACATTTCGCTCATTGACGAAGAAAGTAGGAGAGTGTTTTGTGAAGATATGCAAGAACGAGCAAATCGGGATCGTAATTTTCTTGCATCTATTTGCTTTACCGATGAGTGTACCTTTACACTTAACAATGAACCAATCGTTCAAAATGATAGGCACTGGGTTCAAGAAAATCCAAGATAATTGTTACCACCAGAACGCAATATCCTCAAAAAATTAATATTTGGGCATGAATTTTTAATAGCAATATTATTGGACCATTTGAGATCGTTGGCAACTTAAATTCTAAAACTCTTGATTAACGATATTGGCCCTGAATTAGTAGACGGCGTAGCGCGCGAAAATCAGGAGGTCTGGTTTCAGTAAGATGGCTGCCCAGCTCATTTCGGAGTAAATTATAAGAGCTTATTTAAACCAAATCGCTGGATTGGTCGCGGTGGAACTTTAAATTGGCCGGCCAGATCTCCTGATTTAACACCTTGCGACTTTTTTCTATGGGGTCATCTTAAATGTAAAATTTATAAGCAACGCTACTTAAATATTAATTCTTTGAGAGAAGCTATCGAGGATGAATGCGCCTTAATCACAAATAGGCAGCTCGCTAATGTAAGACATTCCTTCTACAATAGATTTGGTTATTGCTTGGCTGAAAACGGAGGTTTATTTGAATATTTATTCTTCTTCTATATAGCGCTACAACCCTTGGTGGGTTTTGGCTTCCTCAACGACTTGTCTCCATCGTGCTCGGTCTGTAGCTGCTTCCCTCCAGTTTCCAATGCCCAATTTTTTAAGGTCTTTCTCCACTCCATCTATCCATCTTGCTCTCGGTCTTCCGGACCCTCTTTTCCCTATTGTTTTCTTTTAAGCATCTTCTTCGTCATCCTTGTTTCATCCATCCTTTGTACATGTCCCAGCCATCGTAAACGTCCGACTTTGACTGTTCTAACAATATCTGATTCGTCGAAATCTTGATATATCTCGTGGTTGTATCTATTGCGCCAGCCTTGTTCTTCCTGCACCGGCCCTAGTATTCCTCGTAAGATTTTACGTTCGAAAACTTGTAGCATAGACTCTGTTTTTTGTTAGGCTCCATGTTTCTGACCCATATAGTACCACAGGTCTTATGATGGTTTTGTACAGTATGAACTTGAGTTTCTTATTTAGCGTGCCTGATCGCATTAGCTTTTTGTGTGTATAGTATGCCCTATTACCTTTTGTGATTCGTTTTTGTATTTCTGCAGTGATGTCGTTGGTGTTATTCACATCTGCTCCTAGATAAGTGAAATTTTCAAATGTTTCGAATCTATAGTTTCCTATTTCGCATGGGTTGTTCATATCTGTGCCTGTTGGTCTTCTCGATGCTTTCATGTATTTTGTTTTCTCCCCTTTGACCCTCAGTCCTACGTTTCTTGCTTCCTTCTCGATTGTAGTAAAAATTTTCCTTATCGATGCTTCATTTTTGCAGACGATATCAATATCATCCGCGTATGGAAGGATTTGTATGTTTTGTTCATATATTGTCTTTGCTACGTCAATTTTGCTTTTCCTAATTACTTTTTCCAGCGTTATATTGAATAATAGCGATGCTAATGGGTCCCCTTGTCTGAGTCCGTTGTATGTGTGGAATGTTTTTGATGTTACGTTGTTAATTCTCACTTGGCATTTTACGTTCGTTAGTGTAAGCTTTGTTAGTCTTATAAGCTTATGTGGGAAGCCGAATTCATACATTGTCTTCCATAGTTCATTTCTCGAGACACTATCGTAGGCTGCTTTAAAATCTAAGAATAGGTGGTGTGTATCGATGTTATATTCTGTGCATTTTTCCATAATTTGTCGTATGCTGAAGAGTTGGTCTGTTGTTGATCTATTGTTCCGATATCCACATTGGTAATCGCCTACTATTTCTTCTGCATACGGTATGAGCCTTTGATATATCCAGTTGGCGAATATTTTGTACCCAATGTTCAATAGTGTGATACCTCTGTGATTTTCGCATTTTAGCTTATCGCCCTTTTTATAAATCGGGCAAATATTTCTTATATGCCATTCATCTGGCATCTTCTCCTCTTTCCAAACTTTCCGAATCAGTGCATGCATGATACTACATAGCTGTTCTCCTCCATACTTGAAAAGTTCTCCTGTGATTTCGTCCGTGCCTGCGGCTTTGTTATTTTTCAAGCTTTTCAGGATTTCTCTTATTTCATCTTCCCTTGGTGGGAGGTTCTCTGGCTCAGCTGTTTGGAATTTAATAGTTTCTTCCTCCAGTAATATGTTCTCCTCTCTATTGCTAATCAGTAGCTCGTTGAAATATTCCGCCCACCTTGCTATGCATTGTACCTCTTCGGATATTATATTATATTTCCTTCTTTATTTTTGCACATCATTAGTTGTTGGTTAAATTCGCCTTTTATTTCGCGTACCTTTTTATATAGTTTACGCGTTTTATTTTCTTCATGAAGTTTAACTATTTCCTCGTACGTGTCTCTCTCATATTGTCTTTTCTTTTGCCTGCAAAGTTTTCTCTCCTCCTTTCTTTTCTGCTTATAGTCTTCCGTATTGCTACGAGTTGGTCTCTGCAGCATTTTTTCCCTCGCTTTGTTTTTCCTTCTGTTTATTGCTGAACAATCTTCGTCGTACCAGTAATTTCGCTTTGTTTTTTCTTGGATCCCTATTGTTGTTTCCGCTGCTGCTTTGATTTTCTCGGCTGTTTCCTGCCACCAACTGTTTGTATCTTCCTGTTGGTTCTGCCCATTCATTTGTTGACAACATCTCTTTATTTCCTCTTCGTATTCTTCTTTGATGCGTTCGTCCGCAAATTTTTCCACATTAAACCTATTTTTGTTGCTTCGGGCATTTTTTAGTTTTGCCATTGCGATTCTCGGTCTTAATTTGACTTTTATGAGGAAGTGGTCTGAGTCGATGTTTGGGCCTCGCTTGCTTTTAACGTCCATTATGTTTCATGCATGTCTGCTATCTATTATTATATGGTCTATTTGATTTACCGTTTTTCCATCTGGGGATGTCCAAGTCCCCTTATGGAATCTTTTATGTGGAAATTTGGTACTTGCGACTATCATGTTATTCCCAGTTGCAAATTGGATTAGCCGGTATCTATTGTCATTTGATATTTTATGCATACTGTGTTTTCCAATGGAGAGCGTAGAGGGGTTCCTGTCCCACTTTTGCACTAATATTTATTACAATAATAAATTGTAGTGATTATTTTATTGAGAAAATTATTGTCTGATATTTAAATTGTAATAGATAGGTAATAATTTTTACTTGACAAACTCTATAAGAAATAAACGTTTCATTGAAATGTACAATTGTTTATGTATTATTAAATCAAATAATAGGTATGGAGCTTTTTGTATGAATTTTATTGAATGATTAATTTGTCGGGGGTAAAATATCAAATAGACAGAAATACGTCAAGCATTTATCTATTTTTGTTTCACTTCCATGGCTATTTGATATTTTCAACGTAATTTTTACTAAAAGGACATAAATTTTTTTATTTCGACTGTTTTAAAAAATATGAAATGATACTTTTTTTCGGAATTCAGTCAGTTTTTTATATTTTATTATTACGTCGACGTTTCGGCCAACTCTTTAGCCTTCATCAGGACACTATTATAAATTAATTAACAATTATAAAAAGAATTAATATAAAATATAAATTACTTACAATAATAATATTTAAAAAATAACATTGTCCAAAAATTATAAATAATGATCGAAATAATTAAATATTTATATATATATATATATATATATATATATATATATATATATATATATATATATATATTTTAAAAATGTCAAAAAATTATATTTGTACAACTATTATAAAACAATATTTAAAAAAATTAAGAAGACGACTTTGAAAACATAAATAATTTAATTTTGAAGGATAATAGCTTGATCAAAGAAAATTAATTAATTAATTTTGAAATACTTTTTTAAATAATTATTTTAAAAATTCTAAAATATGAGTATATGTAGAATTTTATGTTCAATGTCAGATCTATTGTTAACATTGTTTATATCATTTTGTATATACAGCATTTCCAAAAATAAACGTTTTTTTAAATTTTTTTCCGTATCAAGAATTTTAACATTTTCAAAATCAAAAAAATGGTCATTAGATATAGAATGCTGTGCTAAGGCACAATTGCTATTATTATTAATAGAAGTTTTTAAAGAATTTCGACGATGTTCTAACATTCTAGTTTTAACATAGCGTTTAGGTTGGCCAGTATAACAACTTGAACAATTTTTACACTTGACTTTATAAATTACATTTGATCTATACAAAATATCAATTTTATCTTTCAAATTGCGATATAATAAATTAATAGTTTTACCTTTTTTAAAAGCAATTTCTATTTTAATTTTAGATTGTAATAGTTTTTTTAAATTATTTGATAAACCTGGAATGTATGATAAACTAAAATATATTTGATTTTTATTTAGATATTCAGTATTAATTTTATTTTTATAAGATTGGTTGTAAATGATTTTATTAATTATATGTTTAGGAAAATTAATTAAAAATAAAATATTTTTAACTTTATTTCATGATTCATTTAAATATTTTTTAGATGATAGTAAAATGGCTCTATTTTTTAAATTAATTGCAAAATTGATAAGTTGACATTTTGGGTGTTCTGATTTATAATTAATATATCTTGTGGATGATGATGGCTTCCTAAACCATTTATAACTCAAAGTGTTATCATTATTGTGAACTAGAAGAACATCTAAAAAAGGAATTTCATTATTTGTTTCTAATTCGATCGTAAACTGTAAATTTTTATTGTAATTATTAAAATATTGTAAAATATTATTAGTTTCAGTGGAAGGTATGGAACAAATAATCATCAACATATTTTTTTAAGAACTGTATATGAAAAGGTAAAGTAGGAATAATTATTTTTAATAATTGATCCATTACTAAATTTGCTACAGCAGGTGAAAAACTAGACCCCATTAATACACCCATTTTTTGTTTATAAAATTTTTTAATAAATAAAAAATAACCTTCTTTATAATAAAATTAAATTAAAAAAAAAAACCCTAGGTTTGTTTCAAATAATGTAAAGTTTATTTTACAATACGTATTTCGGTCGACTAGACCATCATCAGGTGAACAAGATATGAATGAATTTGTACATTAGAGTAAGACTTATAAATAGTATACACAAGAATTCTGACACAAGAAGTGGGAGATACATGATTGAAAACAGATGTAAGTACAATTAGTTTGGGAAAAATACATTTATGACCATAGTTGGAAGAAAATGAGATAAGATCAGACCGAAAAGGTAACTATAATTATTTGGATAGAAATTACATTTTAAACCTAGTTGTAAAGAGATTAAAGCGGACGTATTAAAGGTGAACGGTACAAATCTTTTTGTATCTCCCATTTCTTGTGTCAGAATTCTTGTGTAAACTATTTATAAGTCTTACTCTAATGCGCAACCCTTGAAGAGGGCGCTAGTGGCTTTCCGGCCGCTAGGAGTAGCAGGCATCCGGCCGTAGCCGCGTGGGTGAAAGCGCAGGCCAGTACGATGGCAACGACCGACCGGTCGATACTCGTTTGTTGATATATCGTTTAGCTTCTTAACTGTTTGTTATTATTTTGTGTTTGTGTGTTTTCATACATATATATAATTAATAAAGTACTTGTGATATGTTGTTCGTTCGCGTAGTATTTAATTCGGCCTGAACCCACACCACTACTTTTGTTTTACCTATTTGTAACAAGTGTGTTACAAGGTATATTAGTAAATAAATATTTAACATCAAGAGAAATTAAAACGTAGTTTGGTTCTAAAGTAATATTTTTAATAAATTCTATAAATTCATAAGAATCTTTTATATAATAAGTTTCAATATTTATATTATTTAATAGATTAGATAAAAATTTTGATAATTTTGAAGTAGGAGAATTTATTGCAGAGACAATTGGACGCATTGGATAATATTCTTTATGTAATTTAATTAATCCATATAATCTAGGTGGAATTGCATTATCAATAGTTAAAGACATATTTGTTTTAAAATCAATATATTTTTTATTAAATAATTCTTCAATCAAATTATTGTTTTTATTTTGAATTTTAAGCGTTATATCATTATTTAGTAATTCGTAAGTATTATCATCTGAAATTAAATCATTCATTTTATCAAGGTAGGTTTGTTTGAATATTGCAACAGTTTTATTAAATTTGTCTGCTTTGATAATTAATATATTTTTATTTTCATTTAAGAATTTTTTAGTCATTGTAAATTTAGACATTAAATTAACAATTAACTGAATTGATTCTTCTAGTTTATCGCGTTCTAGTTGATATGGTAAGAATATTAATCTAGTTCCAATATTCCGTGATAATTTTAGTTCAGGAAACACAAATTTATCGGTACGGACCTGTTAACTACACTCGGCTGGACACTTGACACTTGGACTGCCACATTCCCGGGTGTTGGTTTGTATTAATTTATGATATTGAAGCTTTGTGTTTTGTTTATATTTTAAACCACCCGATTAGTTTCGGCGTTTTAATAATTGTTTAATAAACAAAGTACGGTTGTCACTACATGATTTTACTTTGTTATTCTAAAAAGTTTAAATATGCTTGGATTATTGTTAAACATGAAAAATTAAAATAAAGCATAATTGGTGTACTGTCTCAATATTATGCAATGACCTCGAATTTTCCACGGTTAAAATGCTGCACGCACTTACCTCTGATCAAATTGCACTGAAAAATATTTCGAGTTGAACTGAACGACACTGTTTCCACTTGCGCAGTAAGTAAAAATTTATTAATAATAAGAAATAATAAGTACTATTAAAAGTAAAGCTAGTCACTTATACGCCTTAAATAATTCAACTACGAAAACCGGCAGTACGGCAGTGTACAAACTGCGGCTCGGTGTGTCTGGTTGCCATGCTTCAACTAGGAGCGTGATGCAGAGAAACAAGAAGAATTAAAAGTAAATGTCATTAATAAATTTCAAAAATAATTTATTTTAATTTCTTTAAATAACGAAAAACTTTGAACCGGCTACAAAGCTTGTTAAATGATTTAAAATATTCACTTAAAATTTTGTCCTTTTGTTTTTCGAAAATATCTTCTTCTAAACTTGTTGATTTTGAGAGGATAGTCAAAATGTTATGATACTTTTTAATTTTGATCAATCCGTTTATAGCTTGAATAATTTGGCCCGCCACCACCATATCATTTAGTTCCAGAAGGCTGTTTGAATTATGTAAGGTTAAAATTTTGATACACTGATCCAAATATATTGTAGATTCCCTTTTAAATTTCTTATCTCCAATGAGAATTACGTAAAATTTTAACCTGATTGGGAGCCGAAAACTATTAAAAAAGGTCACGACCTCTTCATTTATCCAATTTTGATATAGTGGCTTTTTAATCAAAAGTTTTCTATGGCAGACAAAATAATCTACTAATTTTGTATCTTGAATATTTCCAAATTTTTTCGTATCAGTTGGGAAAGAAAGACACTCGCAAATTTTACCAAACGAACCATTATCCAAAAAAGCTTGATTTTGTTTCATTTCTAGAAATTTAATAATAATATATTACTTAAATAAGTGGAAATTATATACGACTTACGTTCTCTTGGCCGGTATACCATGATTTTCCCATGAATAAGTATAAAACTTGGAATTTTGCAGATATATTACAGCTTCATTATTATTACATTTCAATTTAGATTTTGTTTGTTGTTTTAATCCAAAACAAGAACGCACAAAGTTTAAAAACTTATTCATTTGATGTTGTTGGTGTAATTCGTCGATCAATATGTGTTTTATGCAAAGTTTCCAAGGTAACAACAATTAATATTAGTTGTGATTGTTAAATAATTTCTATTGTAATTGTGTTTTTTCTATGGTTACCGAATCGTGTTCAAGAACCAATACTGCAGTTAATGTATGATCCATTTATCAATGGACTATTAATGAAAAATGATAATTAACAGCAATATAAATTATGCTATATACATATCGGGTGGTTCCGGTTAGGGGTGAATAGAGAGGTTTATACAATTTCCTGCTCTACAGATAAAATTTAAAAATGTAAAGTTATTCAGAATTAACAATTGCATACAAAATGTTTACATATAAATAAAAGTTTTGTATATTCCACAATATAAAAATGCGAATATTTTTATTAAACAAGGGGCAATAGTCATCAATTTTTTGTTGTATTGTATATTGTATATTGTATAAAAATAAAATAAATATATCATGACTCTTTTACCCATTACTAGTAGTATATTCCGAAAATGAACCACGGTGCAGTACAATTTTACCACGGTTATGGTTCGAATGACGTCATTTTATTTGTAAAACGGAACGGTTTGACCTTAACAACGATGACAGTTTGTACTTAACAGATGAGGCAGATTATCATCTAATATTGATAAATGTTTTTATGTTTATGTTAAAATGTAATATAGAAAAACGTTTATATTTAAAAATATATTGCATTCAGTGTCACACTTGCCTTAACTTAAATATATACAAAAAAAAACATTATAAAATAATAAACACAGTAGCCTACTCAAAAATTAAAATACATTTTGTATCACATGTTTACATATCAGTATTTTTTATATTAAGTCATCATAAAAATTATTCGTTCTCGGTGTCTTCTTTTTTTTGCAAACCGCCAAACCCTTTTCAATCTTGTCAACTACAGTGTAGTTACCAAACTAACCGCCGCCGTAGCACGGTTAGTTTGGTTACTAGACACTAACCACAAATTTCAGAAACCATGTTCCGTAATGAAACCGGTTACTGAAAAAACTAACCACTGTGAGTGCGATTCATTTTCGGAATATACTATTAGAGTGACATTCTGCCGCAGTAGATCTCGATACCTAAGTAATGTATTTATTCGCGTGAAGTACGAATACCAGCTGTCAAATCATGACTTCCAAAGATGTTAGTGGAGGAGGAGCCACAGGGGTAGTTTTAATGTGGTGAAAATTTTTGTTGCCTGTTGGAATCGAGCCCGGGTTCCAAAATCTACACGTCGACTCGATACCAGTGAACCACCTACCACATATATAAATATAAAGTTTTTAAACAAAAGTATTAAAACAAAAAAGATGTTCAAAATTAGCCGCAGTGCCAGATTTAGCATCTTGTAGATAGATTTTTAACGGAGTGGAATATGTTTGCACGCACTGTATTAGTCATAATATATTTACCATGGGTAAGCGTCGGTCAGCGTCGCTGATCTGACATAACATTGTATAAATATCACTTATAGGGCTCTATTTAATATTAACTAATCAGCGGATATTAGTAGTAAACGGGAAACCTCCAGACCAGACCTGCCTAAGGAGCTCGGCGCCTACTAATCAGGTTTTAATGGCCGTGGAATGTGTGGGTTATTTATTTTTAATATTTGTGAATTTTGGAATTTAATTTATAAAAAATTGAATTTGTAAGTTGTTTGTCGTCAGGGTGAACTTTCTATTTGGTAAAGTTTTATGTATGCATAATTTGTAACGTTCTCAGAAATGTCACAAAAGGAATTTGTGTTTTGAAATATACCCAAGTAGAATTTGAATTTTATTAAGGATTATTATTGCAGAGATGTACCCTTGTACCCCTCGGTTGCACCTCGGGGTACAATCTTGGCGCTATGTCAATAATGATCGTCTTCTCAACCTTGGCTTATAATATACTATTATTAAATGATAACCTTTTTAAAACAGATTTTTTTGTAGTGAAGTGAAGTGTGAAAAACTAAAAAAAACACATTTATTATTTAAATTCTAATTAAAACAAACCAAATGAAATTTTAGTATCTGTTACATAAAATGGCTAAGTAAAAACTAAATACATTTAGTGGGAGGGATGTACTTGATGCTTTAATTTTCAACAGTTGGAATCAATTTAGTTTGTTTAATCTCAAAACTCCTCGGTTGGTGATGTCCATTTTGTTTTTTTTTTTGTTAGATTGGCAACCGCGCTGAAACCCCTTTCCACTAGATATGAGGATGGAAAAGCAATTAAAAACTTTCTCGCGATATTTCATAATACGGGATAAGTAACAGGTATGTCTTTTTGAAATTTGTATTTCATCTATTATTTTGTTAGTATATGTTCTATTCGATTTAATTTAAAGATCTCACGTCCCCTATTCTCACTCTATTATTTGTTCTCATTTTAAAAAACAAAAATATTATTTCAAGTACGAAAATAGTTCAATATGTTTTGGGAAATAAAATGTTAAAAATATATATTTTTAATTGAATATGTAAATATTTAAGAATTGTTGAAATCAAATCAATATTTATCATTGTAAATTTAGGAAAGTTTTTTGGATAACAAATCAAATATAAATATTATCGTTTTAAACTGTCAACATTTAACATTTAACAAGAATGAACAAGACAATATAGATTTTCATATAATTTTGTCATACAGATGTGACCGTAGTGTGACCACCCCAGATAAATTGTTCATGACACGTGGTGCGTTTTTTAATTTTTTACAGTCGCTATACAAAGTATGCATTTGCGCTTGCATTTGTCAATGCAAAATGTCACTTTGCCGGTTATGTGCGAAAAAACAGAAAAAACGCTCGCTCTTCGAATTTTTAACTCTAAATCAAACATTTATTGATGTCCTGTAACGCTGACGGCTTGTAAAATTAAATTCTTAAAATGAAAAAAAATTATTGTGGCGACTGTTGAATAAATTGTTTTATTAGATTATTTCATGAGCGCGACACTATAGTGTCACGAATAAATTCCCCAATTTACAATTCATCAAAATATTTAAGCCAAGTTCTCAGTAATATGGAAAATGATGATTATTATGTAAAAAATTCAATAGACCTTATTAACACCATTTCATCTATAAAAATTCCGGATAATCATATATTAATATCATTAGATGTAGTATCCCTATTCACTAATATTCCATTAGAATTACTAGTAGAAGTAATTAAATTAAAGTGGAACATCTTTAGCTTAAAAACCAATATACCTCAGAAAGAATTTTTAGAATTTACAGAATTTTGGTACAACAATAGCTATTTCGTATATGACGACAAAGTATACAAACAACAATTTAATACAACAATGGGGTCTCCACTATCACCAGTACTAGCAAATCTTGTTATGGATCATGCGGTTTCTTCCATACTACATAAGCTACCATTTGAAATCACATTTTAAAAAAAAATATGTAGATGACATATTAACAATTGTACCTGCTAATAAAATTAAATTAGTAGAAGATGTTTTTAATAGTTTTCACAAAAATATACAATTTATGTCAGAATTAGAAACCAACAATCAAATTCCGTTCCTAGACATCTTAATAATACACAACAATGACGACACTATCTCCACTAAATGGTACAAAAAACCCACATCATCAACAAGATATTTAAATTACAATTCAAATCATCCAATTCATCAAAAACTTAATATTGCCACAAACTTAAAAAATCGAGCGCTTCAACTCACATCCAGTATTTATCACTCAGAAATAAATAACACAGTTAAAAATTTATTAAAAGCTAATAACTTTCCTAATAAAACAATAAATAAAATTTTAAATAATACAAAAGTAGAGTCCAGTAACATAAGAAATAATAAAAGTGAAATAAAATACATATCTATGCCATATATTCAACGTTTAACTCCTAAAATTAAAAAAACTATTTAAAAAAAAATGTTAATTAACCATAGCTTACAAACAATATAAAACAATTAATGATTTATATAGCAAAATCAAAGATAAAACTAAAAAAGAATTTAATTCAAACTTAATTTATAAAATACCGTGTTCACAATGCAACAAACAATATACAGGCCAAACAAAAAGATATTTAAAAATTAGACTAACAGAACATAAATGAAATTGTGAAAACAAAAATAAAACTATAAAATGTGCCTTAGTGGAACATTCAAAAACTATAAAATGTGCCTTAGTGGAACATTCAAAAACTAACAACCATCAGTTCGACTTCGACAACACTAAAATATTAAAAAATGAGAAAATTTTAAATAAAAGATTAACTTTAGAGATGCTATATATAAAGTCGGATAAAAACAACATTAATGCACAAACGGACATAGAAAACTTAAGCAATATTTATTGCAATTTAATAAAAAATCAGTGTGTGTAATTATAGTTCCCACAATACATTTTTGTATTTTATTTTGCCTAACTACTTTTTATCATTCTCTTTTAATTCGTTATTTTTCCACTCCATGCTTGATTCTTTTGTTTAATTTGGTTGTAAAAATTAATTTCATTTTTGTTCTCATTCTGTGACTAGATTTAAAACTGTGATCATGATTTTTTGTAATGTTCTTATTAATGTGTTTTATTGTTTATGTTAAGAGTTGTTGTAATTTTTAAACCTATTTGACTATTTATTATTTTAAATTATGACTATTATGTTCAGTTTTTTAAACATTTTGTTTATATTAATTACTAGACGTTACATGTAAGTTTTTTTGATTTGTGTTATTATAAAAAAATAAGTTCCTGTTAATTTTTTGTAGATCCCTGAAGAAGGCGATTGTTATCACCGAAACGTTGGAATTGTAACTTTTTCAAAATATATTAGACTGTTATTCCGATTATCAAAGTTTTCGTCATTATTCAAACAGTCGATCATCGTATTTACTCCACACTTAATCAGTATTATTTGACCGCATCATAACATTCCAAGTAAAACAACAATTCAGAAATTTATTATCAAATTAGAGAAGACCGGTACATTTAATAATCAAGTGGAACAGGAACAGGGACGTGTGCATGGAGATAGAAATAATAATAATGAAGAAAATGTACTAGCATTAATAGAAATGGAACCAAATCTCAGTGTCAGAGAAATTTCAAAAGAACTAAATATTAGTTTCATGACGGTTTATAGAATATTAAAAATATATAAATACTATTCTTATAAAATACAAAACCACCAAGAAATTTTTGGACACGATTGCGAAAGACGCGCAACATTTTGCGAAATAATTATGGAAAAGGCCAACAATGATAGGAGGTTTTTAAAAAACATATTATTTACAGATGAGTGTACATTTACGCTGAATGGTGCACCAAATAAAAATATTTTTCGACACTGGTCTCAGAGAAATTCGCACATTGTTATTGAATCCAGAACACAATATCGACAATCAGTAAACGTATGGGCAGGAATTTTAGGCAACAAAATTATTGGTCCTTTTTTTTATTAAACGATTAAATGGAAACACTTATTTAGAATTGTTACGAGAAATAGTGGGACCGGAAATAGCCCACGCAAATAATGAGTATGTGTGGTTCCAGCACGACGGCTGTCCTGCACATAATACAAGAGACGTTGTAAATTATCCGAATGATACGTTTCCAGAAAGTTGGATAGAGCGTGGAGGGCCAGTAAACTGGCCAGCACGGTCTCCAGAATTAAATCCCTGTGACTTTTTTTTATGGGGACACTTAAAGTCGTGCGTTTATAAAAAAAGATATAATGCCATCAAAGAACTTAAAAACCTTGTTGTAGGCGAATGCAACAAAATAAATATTAGACAGTTGTGCAATGTTAGAAATAGTTTCTACAATAGATTAGGCTACTGCTTAGCACAAAACGGAGGACTTTTCGAACATCTTTTGTAATTTAATGTTATTTAAATAAATAAAATAATTATTTGCGTAAAAATTCTATTATTATTATTATTATGGGGTAGGTGGCTCAGTGGTATCGAATCGGCCTGTGGATCTTGAGAACCCTGGTTCGATCCCCACAGCCGACAAACAATTTTCACCAATTTAAAAAATCTACCCCTGTGGCTCCTCCACCACTAATATCTTTGGAGGCCGTGATTTGACGGCTGGTGACCGCATTTCACGCGAAAAAATATATCACTTACCGAGATCTGCTTAGGCAGAGTGCCACACCCAGTGATGGGTAAAAGGCGTGATGATTTATTTATTTATTTTATTTAAAATTCTATTATTTATTATAATAAATATTAAAAAAATATAAAATACAAGTATCCATTTTCAATAATGATATAACAACAATCACCTTTATTGTCTCTTAAATAAATCACAAATCTATTTAAAACTAAACTTTTCTGCCAGTTAAAACTTTATACATTTGTTTATCATTTTGTCTCAATTCCATGGCTATCACTATAAAGTAGAAATTCTTAAAAAATATTTATGCAATTATTTCGCTTACAAAACGTGCAAAATAAAATCTGAACACTGATTTAGATCCATAATTTCTTTCGAGCTCTACAACTTTTATTTGAAGCATTTTTGTCTAAAATCAATTGGCCACTTTTGCGCAAAGAAAAACTGATTTCCCATGTTAACCGCCTATGGCCAGGTTTTCATGTTACACCCTGTATATATATATATATATATATATAAGGCATACTAAAAGACTTAGTAACAAGGAAAATGTAATATAAAATTGATTTCAAACCTTGTTAACTCATTGCATGTATTAACGGGAATATAACATACATTTTACATACAGAGTTCAGGATAATATATATGAGCAAACGGGTGGTGTTCATGACGTCATCGGTCACACGGCCCCGTTGAATGGTTCCGCAACTGGACCACCTCGTACCGGTCACACCTGCATGACAAAATATAACATGTCATTCCAGTCTCAATCAGCGGTCACTGAGATTTACATTTTAGATAGTGCTATAGGATTAAGGTTACAGGTACGAATTAGGATGTCCCAGACATCCGTGTGGATCCAATCCACACGAGGTCCCAGACCTCATCGGTGCGGGTATTTAGACCCGATCGTGGCGGGTATTTAGACCCGATAGTAGCAGGTCCTTCCCAACCTGATCAAGGATCAGTACTGTCGTATGCGCTGAAGACCGCTAAACACAAAAGAGGAGGGACTCCAATTGCAGACACAGGTTAATTTGACTCTGTGGTCATTATGTAGCCATTGACGGATGCGCAGCTGGATTCGCAGACCCAGCGCGGAGAGCCCTCAATACGGCCCTGTATGTCACCACCACCTGAGTAGCAATTGTAGTATGCTCTTAAATGCCGCAACCTGGCGGAGGGACTTCAGTACTGAGTTCGCAAGGAAGGCAAAGTGTGAATACACAGAGTAGCACATAATAATATAGAATGTATCATTTGATCAAACACATATATCCCCAAACAAATACCACACCAAAACATAAACATAATGTACTCATTATAACATCAATTTACGTGTCATTCAATAAACATCGGACACGTATCAAGTCAGTACAGATCTCCAATCAATATATCAATATATCATCAATTAATGTGGCATTTAATAAACAACAGATATATGTTAAATCATTGCAGTTCTCAATAAAACAGAATATAACATCTGATCAATCACATATATTCCCAAACAAATACCACACCAAAACATAAACATAATGTACTCATTATATCATCAATTTACGTGTCATTCAATAAACAATAGACACGTATCAAATCAATATATGTCAAATCACTGCAGTTCTCCGCATACGTTGAATCTAGACCTAGAAAGACAGTGAGATAACTCACCTTGAATTACTGCTAATCCAATACAATGTCCAGGTAATAATGAATGTATTAGTCCTTCACGTCACGTATTCACTTCCACCCCGAATTGTTCGTCACACCCGTGAAACATAGACTGAGCGTCTCAGCGCTGGCAGCCGCCTCAGGCTGCATCGTCATATTTTTCGTTGACAGATATATGACCACCAGCGCTTCCAAATCAGTGGATTGCATTATTAAAATGTATGTCTTACATATCTATTCAACAAATTATTCTGGAATATGGCTGGGCAATATTAACTTAATTTGCTTAACTTAAATCAGTTCATATAAATTAGACTAACCCTGACTTTATGAAGTAAATTGGTACAACCTGTTAGCGTGAATTACTTCAAGATGAATCCGAATCAGTAAATCTAGTACTAAGAATAAAGTGAACCCAGTAAACCAGCCAAATATATCATTGCTCTGTTTCCAAAAATGTGAGTTATATTTGATCCAAATGGTAAATGGAAACAAAAATATTATGTTACTTTATACAATTTGATCAAATACTCGCGACAGACATGTTTCTTATTCTGTCATACATTTAGATTCGAATTTTGTTGTTTTGGCAGATTGAATGAATAATAAACTCTGGTTATCATGGTTCAAAGTTTTATTATTGTAATAATTGTTAAAATTTAAATTAACATAAATATAATTTTAATATAATTAGTATGGGGTAGGTGGCTCAGTGGTATCGAGTCGGCCTGTGGATCTTGAGAACCCTGGTTCGATCCCCACAGCCTCCACTAACATCTTTGGTGGCTGTGATTTGACGACTGGTGACCGCACTTCACACGACAAAATATATCACTTACCTAGATCTGCTACGGCAGAGTTCTACACCCAGTTATGGGTAAAAGGCGTGATGATATATTTATTTATGAATTTATAATTTTAAGCGCAGATGAATAGCCATGCACAGTAAAAACTTAAATTTTAAACTTAGTTTCAATAAAAGAGAGCAAAGTGAAGTTACATGTCAAATGAAGTGAATTACATTGCTTTCAAATATTTGATTTACTTTTATATCTTTAAGTTAAATGAAACATGTAAGGTGGGTGCGACAAATAAAGCCCAGGTGGTAATAAAACCCATTTTCAAATTCTCCGCTTTATTGAATTTTTTTTTAAGTTTACTGCAATACCCACTTAGGTAAAGCAGTATACAATAATGTAGCAATGGAGTCACCGGAAACTTTATTTCTGTAACAAGTGACGACGGTTTCAAATTGGCATGCTACTTGAAGAGACGATAATATAACCTCAACGCTTGGAATTATTTACAATTTTAAGGTATATTAGATTGTAATTTATTTGTATCCTATGTTATTAAATATATTAGAACCTTAGTAACCTGAATATAATTGTGTTTTGTTGCAAATTGTTTGGAGTATGTTTAAATTTATTCTAATCTATTTCAATACGAGTGCAGTAATAAAGCCCGCCAATTTTTTGATTGGGCTTTATTTATTTCTATAGTTAATAAATTTATATTATTCTTCAGATGGGTAAAGTTTGTAAAAATATACGAGCAAAATGGACAGAGGAAAGAATGAAAGCTGCAATGAAGGCTGTACAACAAAGAAGATTGAGTGAAAGAGAAGCTTCTGCCCGGTTTGGGATTCCCCGACGTACTTTACGTCAACATTTAGCATCTGCAAGTACAACAAGAAAACTAGGTCGCAGTTCATTATTATTACCGACATTAGAAACAGATCTTGTTGAACGGATTTTACGATTAGCTAATATTGGCTACCCTATAACACCAAAAATGATGCGTCACCAAGTATTTCGGTTTATGGAATTAAACAAAGTAAAACATAATTTTAATAAAAATAATGAACTTGCGGGAAGAGGTTGGTTTAAATTATTTATGAAAAGACATCCTGAATTATCAAAAAGAAAGGCACAATCTATGAATGTTGCTAGAGCTCGAAAGATGAACAAATTCATTGTGAATGATTATTTTGCGAAACTTAATGAAATATATGAAACAATGGACTTGAAAGCCAGACCGGAACGAATTTATAATATGGATGAAAAGGGGTGTAGGTTAACCATCCATCACCAACAAACTGTTTTAGCACGTAAGGGCACTAAACGTCTCCATCTCATTGCTCCAGAGCATGCAGAAAATGTTACAGTAGTTGGATGTGTGTCAGCAACAGGAAACGTAATACCACCAATGATATTATTTAAAGGAAAGCGATTTAAACCAGAATTTGAAGACAATTTACCTGCAGGAACACTTCTAAAAATGTCTCCTAAAGGTAGTATGACTACAAAGCTTTTTGTCGATTTTATTAATCATATGGAAAAATACAAAGTACAAGGTCCAATACTTTTAATTTTTGACGGGGCTGCTTGTCATCTGGATTACTCAATTGTCGACGCCGCTGAAAAACATGAAATAACATTATTTTGCTTTCCATGTAATACAACTCATGAATTGCAACCATTAGATAAATCTGTATATCGAGCTTACGAAGCGTATTGGGACCAAGAAGTTTTAAATTATTGGGATCGTCATCCAGATAGAAGAATAACCAAAACAAGATTTAACAAAATTTTTTCTCAGGTTTGGTCTCGATGTATGACATATAAAAATATAATTAATGGTTTCCGTGCTACTGGATTATATCCATTTGATCCTAATGTAATACCTGACGCAGCATTTGCACCAAGTTTACCCAGCGAGATTCCTTTGGTTGATGATTCCGACTCGGATGATAATATTCCATTGGTTAATTTTAAATCAGCAGAAGAGGAAAAAAATACGTCTTTTCAAGAATTGATGATTACCCCGGAAACATTCATTCCCACTGTGAAAACACCTAGACGAAAAGCAATCAACTACAAGGCCCAAAAAATTTATTTATGGAAAATATTCACTTCAAAACATCAAAACAAACAAACCAAGAATAGCAACCAGGTACTTCTAAACAAATTGATAGTTCATGGTACTGTCCAGTGTGTAATACATGCGCAGAATACTCAATGCGAATGTGTATTATATGTCGCACATGGATGCACGAACACATCATCTGACGATGAAGAATATGAGTGTAATGCATGTAGTAAATAGCGGGCCTTAATTATTGTCCTATAAGAAATAAAGCCCAAAAACATACTTTTTTTAAAAATATTTTTTTATAATAATTATTTTTTATTTAGCTCATAGAATTTAATTGTATTTAATTGTACAAAGAGTGAAGTTTATTTTTGTATATTTGTTGTTAATAAAAACCGTTCTAATTAAATAATAAAAATTATTTACTGTTAGGTGGGCCTTATTTGTCACACTTACCTTATGGTGCATGTAACTAGCCATAAGTGTAATATTACTTAGGTTATGTTTAAGTTCGACAATCTTTACTTTAGTGGAAAATTTATCATCTAACACACGTAGTATTTAGCAAACATCAAACTATATTATATGACGTTATCGAATATAATTTAACAAACAAGTATGAAGTTTACAACGATCATGTGACGTCGGTTTTGATATATGCTGATCATTTTGTTTCTGTTTTTATTCTCAATATTTGCTACTAAAACAACAACATATTTTGTATTGTTATACAAACTGTAATCTTTTTCGTTAAAAATCTCAGTTCTTCTTAGCTCATTTCAGATAAACTCGATAAATTGAGCTGAGAACTTAGATGCTGAGCCACCCGCCAAATAAACTTAAAATGATCTGAGCTACGCAGATCCAGTGGAGGGTATTATATTGTAAGAAGAACTGTCATATTTTTAGATTATATTCTAAAAGTTTATTATAAAACTACCTAAAGTAACCTAAATCAAAATAAATGGCTCATGTGATATAAGGATGACAAATTTAAAATGATTTATATTGCGCTTTGTCACTTATCTTTTTACTCTTTTAACTGAGCTGAGCAAAAATTTTGCAAAAAGAATATAGATATAGTTTCACAAATGACGTAATTGTCAAAGCACTTGTCATCGAGTATATTCGTACACATACATGCAGATATATAAAATGGATTAGTACTAATGCCATTTTTAATAATATCTATAACTCCATTTTAAATTATAACAAATTCACAAAATAAATAAAATTTGATGCTAATTAACATTCTTTTTAACTTCAGTTAAAATAAACTTGTTTCGTGAATTTGAAAAAGAGTTAAAAATTAAATAAAAAATGGTATTAACGCTAATCCGTTTTGTAGATCTACCTGTATAGTTAATACAAATTACAGCAATGTCATTTTATTTCAATTAAATACTAAAACTATATATATATTATATAATAAAATTTAAACTGTTAATATCTTTAAGCTGCACCAGAAAAAAAAATAAGACGATTAAAGACTGATATCATTCTTAGCTAAAATCTTCCTCTAAGAACATTTGATATGTAAAGCTGCGTACAGACATGCAAACAGAACATCGAAACGTTACATCGTCGCGTAACAAATGTGCGTACACTTCGAAGTACGATCATTCCCTGCCACATCGTGCAGAACTTCGTAACGTAACATCGCCGCGAAACACAGTCGCGAACATTTAGCCGTTCCAGTACTGTAGTTACTTTGTTTAATCGAAGTGCACGTCCAGACACGCAAAGAGAAGCGTATCAAGACCGGCGTAACATTCCTTTGATGCGGCGTCGAAAAACCGACAACGGACGGAACGCAGTGTTGTTACGATGTTACGGTGTTACACTGTTACGGAGTGCCTTCCACACTAACCGTAACAAAGATACGCGACGGTGTTACGTTACGATGTTCTGTTGCATGTCTGTACGCAGCTTTAGAGATCAAGGTCATAAGAAGTGAAAAATGTACAAGAAGAAAATTAGCAAAAAAATAAATGATACTTAAAAATGAAGAACAAATTTTTAAAATAATACTGGAAGTATTTGATGAAAATAAAATTAAAGAAAAAGATGAAATAGGCGAAAATGATTGATACAATAATATTTAATATAAGGGTACGAAGCAAATTATTATTCCTTAAAAATTAAAATTTGTATAGTTAACTTAAACAAACCTTTATCTACCTTTACCAGTATTTTATGAGAAATTTTCAACGCTTTAGAAATTTGTTTAAATCAAGCTTTACTGGGATAAATTTTTTGTATTAAGCTGTATTTTATTTGTAAGTGTCGTTTATATCTTATCTTCCAGATAAAGAGCAATATTTATTAAATATTCAAATTAATATTATGTGTTGGACATTTTGAAATGGATGTATGCAGACATAAATTAATTTTTTCACTACTAGCCTAGCAACATGCCTAACTATTTCAACCCAAAAAGAATCTACCAGGACAAATTTTCTCAAGGATCCAAATATTTTAAAAAACAATGCTAAAACAAACAAAATTCATTTCTGCCTTTTCGGTTTTTGAAGATATTAACAAGTATTCATATCAAACTGATTATGTTATGATTAATAAAAAATTCGTTACATAAGATTTAACGTTAAACGATACTCAATTTTAATTTGTTTCTGGCTCGAGGTGAGCGCTGTTGTCAGCTCTAATGAATGACTTTGAACTAAGTTGATATAGAAGTTAGCTGTGTATGTAGGATATAGCCATCTATTGGCAAGATGACAACTGTCATTTTTTCCTCGGACACAAACCTAAGGGAATTATAACCGAACGAATACATTGTAATAATCCGACAAATGTAATAAAATTTACGTTGAAAATAAATACTATTGTAGGAAATAAAGTTTCTATAGGATCCACTACATTAATTATATAATAAAATAGAGGCTTCAGAATCCACTTTTTTAATATATTATATATAAATATGAAAATACAAATGAGGGACGTTTCGAGTGTACAACTCACTCTTCTTCAGCTATAATACAATATAAAGTAAAAAAATCTGATGTGGACGCCACATGACTTCCTTGTACGCGTATTAAACTATAGATATTTTTTTAATTGCACATATTTTACATTAAATCTTTTATTTTTTGTTCTAATCCATAGCAAACTTAATTTTTTTTTTAAATAAAAAAATTCATATATTTAAATTTGATATCTCGTTTATGCAAAAATCTAATTTAAAAATTCTTAATGTGCTAGACGCAGAACTTAATTCTCTAACACTTTTATTTGCAGCATTTATTTCTAAAATTAAAATAATACCACGAAATTAGTCAAAATGGATTCAGGGAGGGCCAAAATACCTATTTCCGTTGAAATCTGAGAACCGAAAATTTTCGCGATTACAATACTTCCTTTACTTCGTACAAGGAAGTAAAAAACAACATATAAATAAAATAGTAAAACAAACCTTATATAAAATACAAATGTCATCGAAATGCCCTTCTTCGATAACTCCTGTAACTGTAACTATATTCTATGTTTTGACATATATTTTTTTAAATGTAATTATACAGGATCTTCAGTAAAGCGAATCAAATTTATCCCACTTCAAATGATTATAACTCGTCATTTTCAAATGGAACACTCTATATTTTATTATTCTGTTGTATGTCTTTTTGTATAACCTTTCATATTTATTACGGGTTACGGGTATCCTATGCCTAAAACCAATAATTTCGATGTTGTTAACCATTTTTCACTAAATTTATTTATTCAATTAAAATTTAAATCTAGTATACCTGGGATATTGTTTGTTTTAATTTGTAGTTTATTGTTTTGTTTTAATTTACAACAGATTTTCAATGTAACCGCCATTATAGTCATTTGTAGTTGAGCAAATTTGATTCACTTTACTGAACACCCTGTATAATTATATTTAAAAAATATATGTCAAAACATAGAGTATAGTTACAGTTGTGTAGAAAAAAAAATCTTCATTTTTACTATTACAATAACTTCAGTACGCCTTCATAAAGCAATGCGTGTATTTAACCTTCTTTAGAGAAAAAACGGAAAAACTACAATTCAAAATATATAAAAATATATAAGTATATATATTATATGACATATTGTGTTTGTATCTAGATAATATCAATACTAGTTTATCTGAAATGTATATCATTGAAGAAAAGATTGAAATAGTGAAGTGGTTTTATGGTGGAAACAGCTCCCGGCAAGTATGTGCCCAAGTCATACGTCAATACAAAGAATGATACAAAAATTTGAAAGTTCGGGAACATTATTAAAAAACTGTAAGTGTAGATGTAATAATAATGATCGGTACGAAAACGAAAACGAATTGAATATACTGGCGTCTGTAATTGAAAATTCTAATATTAGTTTGAGGCAACTTGCGGATAATTTTTCAATTCACTACAAAACAGCATTCCGCATTTTGAAAAAAAATATATTTCATTCATATAAATACCAATGCTACCAAGAACTGTTTGAAGATGATATGGAAAAGAGAAGCGCGTTTTGTTTCGAAATAATGGAAAAGGCAAATAAAGATCGCCAGTTTATAAAAAATATTTGTTTCACTGACGAATTCACATCTACACTGTATAATGAACCAAATATTCAGAACTGGAGACTGTGGGCTACGGAGAATCCACATAACGTTTTATTTACTAGGACTCAATATCCTCAAAAAATTAATGTATGGGCAGGAATTCTTGGTCACCATATTGTAGGACCTTTGTTTTTAAGAGGAAATTTAACCGGTGAACGATTTTTACAACTTCTAGAAGAAGAAGTAGCGCCGGCAATGACTTAAATTGTAGAAGAAGACCGCAAAATTTGGTTCCAAATGGATGGTTGTCCCGCTCATAATAGTGCGGGAATTTTTGTATATCAATTATAAAAATAATAAAAAGTGAAAAAAAAAAAATTCAAAAAATTTTTGAAATATTTTTTCTACTTTTTTACAAGTTCAAATTTTGATTTTTGTACACGTATGTGTGGGGAATATAAATGTGTATAAAATATAAAAAAATAAAAAAAATAAAAGGAACAGGTTTTGAGTTATTTGGATTTGAATTATATTTTACTTCATATTTTCGTTGTTTTGCATGAATTTTTAAAATTTAGACTTAAAATAATAAATACTTATCAATTACTTAATTATCATGTTAAAATAAGTGCATATTTATACTGCTTAAATGTATAATTTGTTCATTGAAAATTTTTTATTCTGCATGCGTTTCAACGCGCGGCACGGTAGGTTACGTTTAACGTTAAGTTAGTATTGAAAAAAATAGTATATAAACCACGGTTGAGAAGATCATTATTGACCATGCGCCTTGTACCCGTCGGTTGCACCTCGGGGTACAATCTTGGCGCTAGGTCAATAATGATCATCTTCTCAACCTTGGCTTATAATATACTATTATGTGATAAAAGGAAATACATTTAACGAATTTGCATATTTTATTTATACACTCAATATTATTAGGTTAGGTTATATATTAGTTACGACGAAACTCATTTACGTGCTAGTCGACGTGACCGCTCTGTGAATTTGAAACTAAGAATTTTAATGACATATAAAACGGCCATAATAAGCGTAGCGCAAGTCAATGAAGTTGACCATGGTTCGATGTTGATGGATCTGTCATCTATTTTCCGAATAGACGTTTAAAGATTAAACTTTGCCATTGAAAAATAAAAAGCATTTTATTATTATTATTATTGTCTATGAAACTCTAAACTTTTTCTTGTATTTTTTCATACGTTCTATTTTTATTTATTTTTGACTATAAATCATTCCAAAAACTTTTGCAATTGCTTGCAAACTTTAAATATCTATAATTGGATAACCGTTGCCAATTTGGAGTCATATTTATGGAACATTTTCTACTTACAATGCCCTCAGAAACATGCTCCTTGAGTTTGTACGATACATCATGCAACAGCCTGTATAAACGGGCAAACATAATACGAGTGAGCCCTTAAAATATCAAATAAGTTTCTTTAGAAATTGACTAAATTTAAATATTTTAAGTTGTTTGGCAACAAACTGTAAAGCGTTACTTTATTGTAGTTGAAAGACCTCTGAAACATGGCACTTTTATGTTGACGAACAGATAGTAGATATTTTTTACGGAAGTTGAAGTGATAATGAGAGCTACAAAATTTAAATTAATCTCTCATATATGGTTCTCAAACTACTTGGGATACTTTGTGTATCATAGAAATGCATTCCTATGGCAAGATAAACAGTACAAATATGCATATGTATACAGGGTGAGTCTGGGAAGACGCCCCCCCCTTTAACTTTTTTATTATGAATAATAAAAAAAAATTGTTCATATGAAAGTTTTATTATTTTAAATATACTATTTGATGGCAGATGTAGATATTTTTTATAAAGTCAGGTTTACAAGATACGACTATCAACTTTTATTTTTTAAATAGCAACCTATAATTATTTTACTAAAATAAAAACCGCCATTTTTTTCTCTTTTCAACGGTGTATTAGTTTTTATTAATGTATCTGAAAAAAATCGAGAAAAATAAGAAAATTGAGAAATACTAGAAATAATTTTTATACAAATATTATAGGTGGCTATGTGAAAATAAACAAAATTACTTCTAACTTTTTATAAACAGCTCTATTATTTTAACTTTGATCGCAAACTATAGCTTTTACATTTAAACCTATGTGAAATAAGTACATTTTAAACATGAAAATAATAATTCTTTTAAATTAATACCCTTCGAGCTGCTGCTGCAAATAAAATATCCTAAAAGCATTTTCCAATTGTCATACAGATCCCGAGCTAAAAATTCTAACGCGTTCTTTCCAAAATTTTCATTTCGTCCTAAATCATTTTCCAACTCTTTGTATCCCTCGATTAAATTCATATTTTTATTGTAGTCTAAACTTTTTTTAATATCAATTTCGTCAAATATAATTACACATAATTTAAATTCAATGGATATCACTGTCGGTTCTCGTTGAAACATTTTAATAAAAAATTTATAATGGTAAAACACTTGGTTATTTTCAAATATTAGTTTATTTTATTTACTATACGTATTAAAAAAAAAGTCTTTCTTCATATTGAGAAGCAACTTTGCAATTGTAATACCTGCACTACTTGTGTGATATTTAAAAGGAAACATTTTGTTAATTTTGTTGTTATAATTAAATAATGTTTAATACAGAGTTATCGGCCAAAATGTTCATAACTTTAGTATTAGAAAATTTATTCGTCATTATTTTAGGCTAATTATTAAAATTGCAACAATAAGGAAATAAATTACAACATTTTCAGCTAGTACATGTTACTTGTATTAATTCATAAAAAAAGACATTTGTTACTCTAGCGCGCACGTTAAAATATCAAGCAACAAGAAATGAAATCATCACATTGCATCGTGACTCATCGTCTACAGCCAAGCTGTTCAAATTGACAACGCTGTTCAGAGCTGGAAGTAAAAAGATACAGACTTTCGTCACTAGATGTCCACTCGCAAATTTAGCCAGTAGAGCTGCCATCATTACGTTAAAGTTCAGAAATCCTGTAGCTATTGCAACGCCATTTTATAACAAAAGTGATCGTACTTATTACACCTAATAATATTGGCTTTCTTCCTCTATACTTTTATACTCACTGGTCATACTGAATTATTTTAATAACTGATTGTGAAATATAAAAATAATTTGAATTTGCAGTTTTGACGTTTGGCTAACAAAATTTTGCATGAAGTGAACTCAAGATTTCGTTACTAGAAAATCTTTAAAATATAGTATCTGTAACACAGCTCTTTACAGATCTACTAACAGAATTACTATATTTGTAAGTTTGTAAGGGGTTTATACTTATAAACTGTTAGCTATAAGTTTACAAATTTATAGAATTGCTCTTTCAGCATCCATAATTTATAAGATATACATATATTTGTTTTGTGTTAACAAATTACGAAAACTACATTTAAAATTGTTTTTTCAACATTACTTGTGAAAATAACTTTTCCCTCACTCAATTTAGTTGTGATGGTAACCGTTTTCCTCACTAATGATGAAAGTATATAACTTTCCTTAAAAGTGAGGGAAACAGTTCATATCACAATTAAATTGAATAAGGGAAATGTCATTTGACATGGTGCCCATGGAAATGTAATGTGCATTTACAAATATAATGTCTTTGATTTATATAAAACAATTATTATCATAAAAGAATAAATTTCACGTGAAATTATGAAAAACATTACATTTAACACAAGTAAGAAAATGCCATTGCAAAACTCGAATTACTTTCGAATTCGTTCTGCAATAATAGTTATTTACGTAAAAAGTCAGGAAAGCGTTCATTTACAGGATGCGTAAATAGTTTCATGCCGAACGACAGCGAGGCTTGAAACAGCTTACTAATCCTGTACGACGCTTTACTGACGTGTTACGTATAACATTTTACCTGAAACTTATAAACAAATAATAAATATATTAAATTAATGTAAATAAAAAGAAATATTTGACTTACATATTCAGTCAGTATTTTATATTGCTTAGTACCTAGACACTCACTTTTCTTTCATTGCCTGCCTAGGCAGGCAATATGTTATTTTCCTGCTTAGACACGCAAAGCAAAGCTTTCCTGGTTCTTAAAGTTCAGGCAAATGTTTATTTTCTTGTCAGTCTCAGGTAAAAATCTTTCCTTACTAGTATTACAATATACTGTTTCACTGTGACACTAAATTTCGCATTCGCGCCAAAATATTATCACATCATTCCTTATATACCGAATGAGCGGAGTTAAAAAGCATTCCTGTCGAGGAATTATTTTCATTTGCAGACCTATAATATGGTTCAAAGAATAGTATCATTGCTTTCTCGTACAAATACTAGCTTCATTGCAAAGTGATATTACCGAGCTTTTATTTTTTGCAGACAATTTTGAACTCGGAGAAACCTGCATACATTTGTTCCTCGTGCCACACAACACTTCGTTCTTTTTCCACGTTCAAGAAAAAATGTTTGGACAATTATAGTCGTTTGAACGATTATATAAAAGCATTGGAAGGAAGCAGCGATACCCCGGACCACAGTTTCAGTGATTTACAAATCAGAGTAATTAATTATGAACAACTGATAAAGCATGAGAATGACATTCATTTAAATAATAAAGAAGATGCATTGATGTAATTGGAAGAAGAACATAACCAGAAAACAGAATTAAACGATATCAAAGAAGAATCTTTTGTCTCTGAATACAGTGCACACCGAGACTTTTACCAGCAACTTGTGAAGAGCGAAGCAGTATCCAATGATATACAAGATGGCGGATCAAGTATTCTTAGTGAGGATAACAATGTGTTAGATAATAAATTAAATAATCAAAATGAAAATGAAGATACACTGTTATCAGAAGAACAAATTGATTTCAATATTCCAGTAGATAATAATATCGACATCAAGGATGAATTGCTTACATCTGAATACCGCGCAGACCGACAACTTGCCCAGCAACATAACAAAGCATTGAATAAGGATGAAACTAATTCCAGCACCGACACAGACAATCAAGAGTTTCAATGTTCAATGTGTAAAGAAGTGTTTACAGATAAACTAACGTTCGATACCCATTTGAGACATCATATTAATAATATAGCGGGTTTGAAATGTTTAATTTGTAATAAACAAATGATGACACCAAGAAATTTGAAACAACATATGAAATCTCATTTTGGTATAAAAGATTATGAATGTTTAATTTGCAAAAAGAAATTTACACATAGTTGTAATTTGAAAATACATATAAAAATGCATGAAGGTAGAAGAGATTATGAATGTTCAATTTGCAAAAAGAAATTTACACATAGTAGTAATTTGAAAGTACATATAAAAATACATGAAGAGAAAAAATATTATGCATGTTCTATTTGCAAAACGAAATTTACACAAACCAGTAATTTGAAAAGACATTTAAAAATGCATGAAGGTAGAAAAGATTATTAATGTTTAATTTGCAAAAAGGAATTTATCGATAGGAGTAATTTGATTGTACATATTAAAACTCATAAAGGTAGAAAAGGTTGTTCAATTTGTAAAAAGAAATTTACACAAAACGATAGTATGGAAATATCATATGAAAAAACATGAAGGTAGGAAAGATTATGAACAATTCACAACATAATAACGAACCATTTTTGAGCTTCAAAGCTTTGCAAAGATTAAAATTAAATTTTGATTGTTCCGTATAGCCGGAAGTAGATGCCACAGATTGCATAGATGTGCTAATAGTTTGTTGTTTCTTAATTTGAGTTTTAATTAATTTAAGTTGTTCCTGGGGCAATGACGTTTTCATATTACTGATTTATATAGTATTTCTTGTCACAATTAATCTGTTAAATGAAAGTAACGTCAACACAATCATTCTAATTATAATTGCAAATAAAACTTATGATTTTTGAACACGCTTGGCAAAATAATTGTTTGCGTTCGTATTTTGATTCCTTGTATTCTTTGATCCATTCCTTTACGGTAGATTTTTGTTTTGGCATTGTACTACGAACGCACTTTACACTGTCACACAAACAACTTCAGCACAACGGAGTGATTGAAATTAAGACTCGACGCAAATAAAAACGGGAACTGTCCCGTTACAAAGTACAAATTAATTAACGTGTGCAGTGGCGTAGCGAATTTTTATTAAACACATTTTGAAAAAAGCACGTAAAAAGTTAAAAAAGGCTCTAAATAGGCATAAAAATAATAATAGGCATGAAAATTAAAAAACTTGATCTTATTTTATTACTTTTTATTTGATACATACAGAGTTTTCATGCCTTAAATATTAAGCATAAGCATATTTTCTATAAATCCAGTCTCTAATTATTACACATTGGCATTCTTCCTCTATATATTTATACTCACTGGTCATATTGAATTATTTTAAAAAATGACTGTGAAATAATTTGAATTTGCAACTTTGACGTTTGGCTAATAAACTTGTAGACCTTTTGCATGAAGTGAGCTCAAGATTTCTTTTCTAGAAAATTTTGAAAATATGGAATGTGTAACACAACTCTATTAACAGACTTACTATATTTGTAAATTTGTGAACAATTTATACCTATAAACTGTAAGCTATAAATTTATAAATTTATAGAATTGTTCTTTCAGCATCCATAATTTATTATATATATAAGTTAGGAAACGGTGTTCCCACAGAAACCGCTGACTCTCCAGCAATACGATTCCAGAATAGTGTAATATCATATCTTAGAATCATGTAACATCCTGGGTAGGATCGTGTAAGACTGAACTCAGTCAGATTCTCACTCCAGTACGATCAACACATACTTGTAACAAATCTGTATCTAACTTTTGACTTCTGAAGCTAACAAATATCTTATGTTGTAAAACACTCAAAATAAAAATTTTTAAAAACATTTATTGCAAATCAATAAATCTAACTTATATATATATATATATATATATATATATATATATATATATATATATATATATATATATATATATATACAGGGTGTAACATGAAAACCTGGCCATAGGCGTTTAACATGGGAAATCAGTTTTTCCTTGCGCAAAAGTAGCCAATTGATTTTAAACAAAAATGCTTCAAATAAAAGTTGTAGAGCTTGAAATTATGGATCTAAATCAGTTTTCAGATTTTATTTTGCACATTTTGTAACCGAAATAATCGCATTAATATTTTATAAGAATTTCTACTTTATAGTGATAGCCATGGAATTGAGACAAAATGATAAACAAATGTATGACGTTTTAACTGTCAGAAAAGTTTAGTTTGATATGGATTTGTGATTTATTTAAGTGACAAAGGTGATTCTGAAAACTGATTTAGATCTATAATTTCAAGCTCTACAACTTTTATTTGAAGCATTTTGTCTAAAATCAATTGGCCACTTTTGCGCAAGGAAAAACTGATTTCCCATGTTAAACGCCTATGGCCAGGTTTTCATGTTACACCCGGTATATATATATATTTGTATAATATTACAGTCCGAGATCCAGTTACCAAGATACAATTTTCTGTTTGTAATATATTGTCAGAGCGTCATGATTGTGATAGCGTATATCACTGACTCGCATTTTGGATTAGAGATGGAGCAATTATTCCTGATGAAGTAGTAGCGTATATGTTAATTGCGTTATTGTTTGATTTGCATATTCACAAATTCTGGGAAATGGACCTAAATTTAAATATACAATAGATATATATATATATATATACATATTTCTACAAATGTAAAAAAATGTAAATCTAATATTTTGAAACCTAAAACTAAAATCCAAGCATAAATAATCAAAATATATACGGGAAGGCCTAAAATCTGGATTGAGACACATTCATTACTTATGTATATACTCGTATATATTAAATTACAAATTTATATTAAGCTAAATGAATAATAAATTGAATTCATCATAGCTACTGAATTATGTATTAAGCTTATGAAAATATTAATGGATAACAATGATATCTAGTTAAGTAAAGCATCATTTGCACTTTGTATAAAATTACAATTGAAATATTTGTTATATAATGTACAACGTAGTATTTTATGTTATTTAATATTCTCGATTTACTTTGGTGATTCTACCACACAAATTACAAATAATTCTATAGTGCAAATGATTTATTGTTAAAATAACATGAAACGAATTAGTACATTTTGTTGTAAAATAGACAAAGAAAATAAAAAAGAAAGTTTCATTTGCCAACTTATTTCTGAATACAGTGCAAATACTACAATACATGGCATTCCATACTTCTCTGATAACAAACGTACATGGATCGAGAGGTAAATGAAAAATCTATAATTATTTTATTGTATCGGACTAAATAAATGATAACTTGAGTTCCATTCCCACAACCGACAACAAATATTCATCTCGCTAGTTATTTCTGTATCTGACACACTGTAATTTAATGAATAGTAAACAGAAAATTTGTCTTAGGAGCAATTCTGTTAAGTGAAAACAATACCTAATTATATAAATCTATTGTGTTCCACAAAGTACTCTCCTGGCCATAAGTTTAAAAACTGTTGAATCAATCGAAGATCGGTTAAATGCCATTATTACATTTTTTGCTAGAATTTTGTGCTTGAGAGTTTTAATGACACTAAATACACCCTAATTTGAAAATATATTGAGAATCGCAAGAGTATTCTTTTGAACGTTATAACAGAGTTTTCGGCCTGAGAGCTGTAATTTGATACCAAACTATTTCAAATAATTAAAAAAAAGAATACTTAAGTATGTTATGATTAAAAATGTGATATGCCCACTAGGTCCCACGGGTACTGAAATAAAATTCAGCGTTACCAGATATAGTGTCCTTCGCCTTATATATATATATATATATATAATTACATAATATTTGTGGAAAATAGAGAAGATATCCTTTTTCCTCTTTTTCATGACAAAAATTTCTAGATATGACAACGCTGATAAGATTAACCTTTTTAAGATAATTAGTAAAGTATAAATGTTTTTATTAAAATAACTTCTATTTAATCCCAAATGTAGTTTTTAATAAAACAACTGCTGATCAAAACTTTTAATTTTGCGTACAAGACTATTTGTTTCATACCAATCACGAAAAATTTCAAAGGACTATCACTAAAATAATTGACGTTATGCAGCCTTGCAAAAGGCCTTGAATTTCATATCAAACATAATAAGTTTTTCACGAAAATAACTTCAAATCGATATTTTTTTATTCAGAATACGAGCAGTTCGAAAGACTTTTTATTTGATACCAGATATGTTAAGGTTTGAAGTTCTTTCAAAATCAATTTTCGATCGAAAAAATTTGGAAAGTTATGACTATTCGAGTTATGTTCCTTTTTTCAATGCACATCATCGTGATCACGTTTTCTTAGTTTTACTTTATATATCTGACGTTGTCAAATTTTGTTTGGTTTTACTTTATACATCACAAAATATTTGCTTATTTTAAGTTTTGCATTAATATTTTTAAATCGTTGTGAAAAGATTTATAATAATTTAAAATATGTATTCATAATAATCTGATAGCTAATTACATTTGAAAATATTGCAAATATCACTTTAATTAAACATAATGTATCCCGTTAAATTATAAAGAGAATAATTGGTATTTAAACCTGGTCATATACAATAATCAACCAATCTATTGTCGCTAGACTATTCAGATCTGTTTTTTTATCCCCTTTTTGGTTTCTACGATAGGCAGTTTCGATTACATGAATTTTTCATATAAGGAAAGGCTTAAGACGACAATCGTATGTACTATGTAGTGATATTGTTATTTATCAAGAATATTTTAGCAGAATTGTTTTTAGTTGTTTAATGCATACGGATGGAATTCATCGATAGGTAGAAGCTTCAAATTCTCCAGGTATCCAAATGTTTTTATTCATAATTTAATTTGATTCCATCAATTGTTAAGTATATACTTAAAATACTAGTTAAATTAAAAATATGTATATTTAAAGGTTTCGAACTGAAACTTCAAAAGTGAAAGCTATAAAATCCCGGGTGGAAACATCATACCTGTGTACATAGGCGATTAATATGAAAAAACAGTTTTTCCGTGCGCATTGCTCCCCAAATTATTTTAGACAAAAATGCTTCAAATAAATGTTGTAGAGCTTAAAATTCTGCATCTAAATCAATAAACAGAATTACATTTACATGCGTTGAAACGACAGAAATTAAATAAACAAATATTAAAAATTACGTTGAAAATATCAAATAGCCATGGAAGTGAAACAAAAATAGATAAATGCTTGACGTATTTCTGTCTATTTGATATTTTACCCCCGACAAATTAATCATTCAATAAAATTCATACAAAAAGCTCCATACCTATTATTTGATTTAATAATACATAAACAATTGTACATTTCAATGAAACGTTTATTTCTTATAGAGTTTGTCAAGTAAAAATTATTACCTATCTATTACAATTTAAATATCAGACAATAATCACTACAATTTATTATTACAATAAATATTCAAATAAACCTCCATTTTCAGCCAAGCAATAACCAAGTCTATTGTAGAAGGAATGTCGTACATTAGCGAGCTGCCTATTTGTGATTAAGGCGCATTTATCCACGATAGCTTCTCTCAAAGAATTAATATTTGGGTGGCATTGCTTATAAATTTTACATTTAAGATGACCCCATAGAAAAAATTCGCAAGGTGTTAAATCAGGAGATCTGGCCGGCCAATTTAAAGTTCCACCGCGATCAATCCAGCGATTTGGTTTAAATAAGCTCTTACATTTACTCCGAAATGAGCTGGGCAGCCATCTTGCTGAAACCAGACCTCCTGATTTTCGCGCGCTACGTCGTCTACTAATGCAGGGCCAATCTCGTTAATCAAGAGTTCTAAATATGTTTCAGAATTTAAGTTGCCAACGATCTCAAATGGTCCAATAATATTTCTATTAAAAATGCCTGCCCAAATATTAATTTTTTGAGGATATTGCTTTCTGGTGGTAACATTTAATCTTGGATTTTCTTGAGCCCAGTGCCTAACATTTTGAACGATTGGTTCATTGTTAAGTGTAAAGGTACACTCATCGGTAAAGCAAATAGATGCAAGAAAATTACGTTCCCGATTTGCTCGTTCTTGCATATCTTCACAAAACACTTTCCTACTTTCTTCGTCAATGGGCGAAATGTCCTGATGGCATTGCATCTTATAAGGGTGGTATTTATGTTTTCTAAAAATTTGCAATACTGTAGAATGAGTAATCTCATATTCCTGCGCTATTATTCTTGAACTTAATTCAGGATTAAAATTTATAAATTCCAAAACTCTTTGTTCGACTTCTAAATTAGTGGGAGTATTTTTATTTTCTATAAATAAAGATATGATTTGTTTGTAAATCTCTTTAAAAATATTCAAAATTAAATTTACCTGTACTGTTTTCCGCCGCAACACTTGCCGTGGATTCAAATTTTTTAACATACGCGCGTATTGTTGTAACGCTTGGAATTGGCTTATTTGAAAATTTCACAGCGAATAAATAAACTCTTTCGTCGTTAGAATAAACTGAATTCATTTTATTATTTTACCCGTCAAGTTAATCATTCATCTGTCAAACGTCAAGCATTTATCTATTTTTGTTTCAATTCCATGGCTATTTGATATTTTCAACGTAATTTTTAATATTTTTTTATTTAATTTCTGTCGTCACAACGCATGTAACTATAATTCTGTTTATTGATTTAGATGCAGAATTTTATGCTCTACAACATTTGTTTGAAGCATTTTTGTCTAAAATAATTTGGGGAGCAATGCGCACGGAAAAACTGTTTTGTCATGTTAATCGCCTATGTACACAGGTATGATGTTCCACCCGGTATATTCAGTTACCTACTTTCTTCCATTTCTCGATCACAATTTTTAAATATTCTGCTCAAAATCTGACTTGAAACCATTTAATTTGAAAAGTTTTAGGCAAAACAATTGACAATCAGTCGTTTATAAATTTAAATTATTCTGCTGAAAATCTTTCTTTAAAACTAATTTGATACCAATAGGTTTCTAAAAACTTTGAATAAAAACAATTGAAAATTACTCGCTCTCAATTTAGAATTCTTGTTCTTCATTATCTTTAATATGATACCAAACAAGATAGACTTTTAGGAAAAATAATTGACAATCAGTCGATTACAATTTTTATTTTTTAGCTTCCAATATTTTTTGAAATTTTTTTATTTGATACCAAACAATATACGGTCATAATTTTTGACTATAGTAATTGAAATTCATCTTGAAAACTTTCAGACTTATCCAAATACGATTGGTTTAAATTTTTTTAAATTATCAAAAGCTCTTTGCAAATTCTTTAGTTTTATATGAAACATGATAGGTTTTGAAACGCTTCCTCTAAAACAATTGTCGAACGATAAGTCATCATTTAAGCACCCGAACCCATCAGCGTCTTCATATATTTATATTTTAATGACATTAACTTATAAAATATCAAATAATAAATCATATTATGTCATACATAAAAACTTTTATTTTTCATACATTTGGTTTCCATTTTGGATTACTTTTATTTGCGTTTTAATAATAATAATAATTTATTTGTTATTTTTTATATATTGCTATACTCAGATATGTGTAAAATGTCGTGATTTTTTCAGATTATTTTGGTTGATTGGATTCATCTTTAGTCTTGCCCTTTGCATTAATTTGATAAATAAAACCTGGATGAAATGGAAAGCTAATCCGGTAATAGTGTCCTTTTCTCAGGAGCATACTCCCATTTGGGAAATTCCTTTTCCTGCTGTTACTATTTGTCCATTAAATAAAATTAACCAACATATATTCAACTATACGCAATTATATACCATATTGATAACGGATGAGATTCCTTTGAACCTGAAACAAAGTTTAGTCAATCCAATCTATATACAACAAACGTAAGTTAACTAAATTTTAATGAATATGTAGATATTCAATAGTAATATGTAGTAAATTCTTCGGCACTTTTGTGAATAGCATATTGTTTTGTTTTCATGCTTTATTTTTTAAATGAACAAATATAAGACAACGTCGAGAAGATAACTAATATTAAGGAATAATATAAGCTTGAATCTTGAAGTTACGAAAAATGTTTTCATGCATGTGTGACTATTTCATTCTTTAGGCTTGAAGTCTGTTTGGTGGTACGATAAATAAATAAATAAATAATGTATTTTCATTTATTAGTGAATTCAAACATCTGTTGGGGATTGAGTACTTATATATAAAGTACCTTTGGATAGGTTACGAGGTACTATGGACATATGTCAAATTAAATACAGTGGACACAACTTTTTATAAGTTAATAAGAGAACACAATGCTCCACTATTAATTTTGATTATACATTAGTCTTTTCCTACATACCTAGTGAAAAATATACAGTATGTTAAAAAAGCATATAAAACTTAAAGGGTTCTGGGGTTCATTACAGTTAGCGCTCGCATTGCCCGCTGACTCATCTCACATAAGTCTGCAGTTGTTACTGGATAATAGTGACCGCTGCTAGTTCACTTTTCCAACAAACCGTAGATGGGTTGGTGTGGCCGATTGGAATTTTCAAGCACTTTTGTATGTTGAGACTGTGATTTGATATGCGCAATTTGAGTTTAATTTTTTGTATCTAGTTTAAAAGATAAATTAATAAATGAATGAATTATACTTAATATATTAGTAAAACATAAATAGTATATATTTTTATTATTATCACTAAAGCCCGGATATTTAGGCTCTTAAAAACACCCAAATAAGCAGGCATATAGGCCGATAATTACTCTAAAATAGGCGGGATTTTAGGCAGCCTAAATGTAAATAATTTGTTTAAAAAAAAATAAACTAATCCTTTTTCTAATATTGGTACTCGTATCTACTCTTCGTTAGAAAAAAATAATCATTTTAAACAAAAATTTACATAATATAAAAAATAATAATGTAGGGTTCTCATTTTATTAACTATTATGCAAATTCAAATTATGTAGTATACTTTAATTCACAAAATATTACGAGCAATTGCTCTATGAAATTTTCGGAAAGGGACTGTCTTCGGTCTGTCAGAACTTTGCTTGTAAGTTGAAAACTTCGTTTGACATCACAAAATGTGACAGGAGCGTTCTTATATTTAGCCATATCGTCTAAAGTTACCTCAGCTCCATTGATTAATGGCAAAGACACAATTGAATTGCCACGTAAAATTTTGACTAAAAAACGTTTTTTCTATCGGAATTTTAAATTCACACACAAAAACTTGATTAAAGTAAGTACTTTAAATATTATAGGTTAGGTTAAAACACTTTGTCCAGTGCTGAATTAGTCAACGAAGTAGATGATAAACCTTGTCTGCTCAATAAAAGTTAGAATAGGCAACAAAAATAGGCAAAATAGGCTGTATAAGGTAAAATAGGCACAATAACCAAAATATAGAAAAAATAGGCTGTAAGGCATGAAAAAAAACTTTCCATTACACGTAAACATATTACCTATGTATAGAAAAACGAAATTGTCTGAAGTATATTAAAATTTGAATATAGGCAATTGCCTAAAAATCCGGGCGTTAATTATCACTCACTTATTTAACTCTCATAAAGAATAATAAAGTTCCAAACAATAAAAATTTATTCTGATAATATCTATCCAGTGGCATAGATCGATATATTTTTTTAAACACAAATTTACAGGTAATCTTAACTTAATGAAAAAAAAAAAACAAGTTAAAACTTGTGTTTATTAATTAACAAGCAAGAGGTCGTACGTTCGAATCTCGTTGACTTCAACCAACATGAAAAATACGTTTGTGTCTGAGTGGTTCAGATTCCTCTCTAATTGCGATTAAGTTCCTGTCGTGTAGAGTAACAAATAAATAAATATCCAAGATATGATTGATGATATTTTGAAAAGCTCTTCTCACCTCTCATCAAATCTCGATGAGCTACGAGTATCACTCACACGATGTAATATCAACATATAGAAGCCATGTTTCTTTCTCCACTTAAGTAATCGTGCGTGCCAGCGATGCAAGCGGTACGTGAAACCCACCTCAGGTGAGCTCAGTCATAAAAATAATATTTTATTATAATTACTTATAAATTAGGTAAACCGAATTAGAGTTTACTTAAAAATATATATTTTTTATCAACGAAAAGTACAACTCAAGTTTAGATGTTTACAGACTGGATTCTAATTTGTAACTAACTTACTAACTACGTTTACAAATACAAAATGAAATATAATATAAATGTAATAGGAGAGTTCTTCTGGGTTCATGGCAGCAGTAGTGCTGTTATCAGCACTTTCCTGTGCGAAGATGTTCCATAACTCCTCCCTCCTTAGAATTGAGCATCCCCGGAAAGGTTCAGCTGGGGCTGCTGCTGTTGGGGGGTTGAACGTCTAGGCTGGAGTTCATGGTCGTGGATTCTTCTGGACTTCAGGATTTTTTTTTCTGAGGAAAGCTGCATGTATTGTGACTGCAACTATAAATAAAATTACGTGTAATACTAATATTGAGTAGTTTGAGATATCGGCAGTAGTGTCGTAGTCGTCGATGTCTTCAAATTTATTTATGGGTAGTTTCAGGTCTTGTATGCTGTTGAGTTCTACAGTCGATCTTGGTGCTTGTATTTCATCAAATTGTATCTTGAAGTCGTCTAATATTATCGGTCTCCCGAATGTTCCCTCTTGAAAATGTAGAGTTTGGTTTCTGAATTTAATTTGGCAATTATTTTCTTTAATGAGGAATACGCCTCGTATGGGTTTAATTTCGTCACCAAGTTGACATGTCGCATGGATGTTTTCTTCATTTGAGAACACAATAAGAAATTGGTTAATTTCTTCGATGGTTTCTATGTGGTTTCTTTTTAAATTTATTTTAGTGTATTGGCAGTTTTTGTTGTCATTACGCAGGATGATATTCTTTTCGCATCTTATTTGGACATTGATAAATAGTTCCTTTAGTACATTTGTCCTTTAGAGATTTAATTTGGCCATCAAGAGATTTTAGAAAGTATTCTTTATTTAAAATAACAGTCATAAATTCCATTTCAAGTTTACTAGGGATAGGTATAAGGTGGAATAATTCAAGTTTTGAATGTAAGTAATGATTCTGTCATTGTTCTTAAACTCTTTTGCACTGATCTCATTTGCATTTATAGTTTATTTTAAGTTATTGTGTTGTGTTTTTAGGTTGTTACATGGTCCTGGAAGATTGGGATTTTTATTAATAGTTTTATAAAGTCTCCTTGGTCGTTTAATGTTAGATAGGTGAATTTTAGTCTGTTTTCTATTGTCTTTCGTATATGTTTTAATTTCTGCCGTTTTTAAGTTTTTATTTATTGTTTTAATAGTTTCTTTTTTGAATTTCGGTTGGCGTGTTTTATTAACTTTTTGCTTATTTTGTATATAGGCTGTTTCGGGTATGTTGAGTAAAGTTTCACGATTTTCATTTAGTTTATTAATTAGAGTAGATTTTTTATTTTGCATTCGCTCATTAATATTTTGATAGGCTAATTTTATTTTTCTTTATGCTTTTGAACATAATATTGTGTTATTTGTTACTCTAATTGTACTTCAAGAGGACAAGAGGTGAGTTAGTTTCAAAGTGCCCGTTAGTAATTTCTATTGGTTTTAAACCTGTGGAAGTATGATGAGTGTTATTATATGCTAATAAGCCAAAGTGAACTTTTTCTATCGTTTCATCTTTGAACTGGTCTTGTAAATTAAATAAGCGAATATGTTCTATCAACGAAGAATGAAATCGTTCTATGAGGCCATTGGAATCGGGATATGGGAACTAATGAAATGGATATTTATTTTGTACAAACTTAGCAATTCACGTAGAACAGTGTTTTTAAATTCTAGCCCGTTATCTGATATAATCGTCTTAGGGATACCGTGGTGTGAGAAGAATTTTGTTAATTGATTACTTATCTCGATTGCATTAGTTGAACTAACTTCATACGCTTGGGCGTATTTAGAGAACGCGTCGATTATTGTGAGAAACCTGTGGTTTTCTAAACTTAAGGAGTCAATGTGTATGATATCAAAATGTTTATTCGGGGTAGGTGTAATATTAAATTTAAGTTTTAAGGGATTACGTTCGTACTTTCATTTTAAACAAATTTCACATTGATTAATAAAGTCTGTAATAATTTTAATTTGATTTGGCCAATAGTATATTCTTTTTAACTGATTATGGGTCTCGTTAATTCCGCGATGGTTGGTTTTACCTTCGTGGTAATTTCGGATAGTATCAGTGATTTCATCTACCTTTTCTATATCTATTAATTTATTATTGCATTTTATAAATTTAATTTCATAATTTTTAAAGTGTTTCTGTAAAATGTTACTAAATTTTTCATATATAGATTGTTTGAAATATAAATAATATGCAACCTTTGGAACTACATAATTTTTAACAAAATTTACAATGTCATTTTCAAAGTTATTTTGGGATAATTGTACATTAACTCTCATTTTATCTAAGTGTAATTTTTTTACTTTTGGAATGTTCAACTTCCGTAATAATCAACTGATTTTTACCTACATTTACTGGTAATTCACTGATCGGTATTCCAACTATAGGGTTTTCGGGGTTGGATTGTACGGTAATGTCACTATCGTCGGACTCATTTTGAAATTTGAGTTCTGGCGTAAACTACTACAATTAAGGATTCGTTGTCGTGTTCGTTAGTTTTATTCTGTTCTAATTGTTTATTAAATTCGTCCATATAATTAAAGAAATCATCGCAATTATCCTTAGTTTCATTAACATTAAGTTCGAACGGTGGTATTTTATTATTTGGTTTATTATACACGGTTATTACTGTACTACTATTTCTGAAAATAAATTCTATCATATGTTGAACGTTAGTCCAATTCCGTTGGTCAAGTCAATATTTAAATATTTGATCTGATATTTCAAGAAAAATGATTTTAAATGTAGAAGGGTATAATAAATCTTGATTCGTAGGTTTTTGCTTATAATAGTTTTTCGTTATTAGGTAAATAATGAATCTATTATTTTGGTATTTTAGGTAAACTAAATTATATAATTCAGGGTTTTGATTTTTAGTTTATCTATATTTTGAAATTTTTGTGCGAAGTCTTTTGCTTTTCCATTTAACATTACTAGGTCTTTACTAATACAATGTGCTAGGCTTCCCTTACAGGGTGAATCAAAGAGGTCTGCTTGTACTTCAAAGATTTTATACTCTTTATCTGATTTAGTTAGTTTACTGTCTAAATATTTTTTATACTGAGTCGAAGGTGATGAATCCTCTTCTGTACTTGAATTTTGAACAAGTTTTTCATTTTTACTTGGAATGCGGCTCAAAGCGTTAGCGTTCGTGTTTAATTATCCTTTTTTATACAAAATTTCAAAATCGAACTCTTCCAATTTCAATCTCCATCTTACTAATTTAGAGTTGCGTTCTTTAAGAGAGAATAATCACTGTAATGGTTTATGGTCCGTTATGATTTTAAAATTTCTGCCGTAATGATAAGGCCGAAAGTATTTTACTGCCCAAACTATGGTGAATAATTCCTTTTCGATCGTCGAATAATTTCATCCGAATCATCTGAGACAATATTACCTTGGGATAAAATAGCACCAATTGCAAGGTTGCTAGCGTCGGTTGTAAGATTAAATGGTTTAGTAAAGTAAATTGAAGGATTGGTTCATTTACGAGTAGATTTGGACAAGTACTGAAGCATTTAACATATTCGGGGTCATTAATTTTGATCTCTACGCCTATCTTGAGGCATTTAGGTAATGGTTTGGTGAGTTTAGCGAGGTTCTTAATATATTTTTGATAATATCCTAACAATCCTAAAAATCCTTTTATTTGCGTTGTGGTTTTTGGTAATGGATAATTCTTTATTGCATTAATTTTATCAGGGTTAGGTTTGACGCCTTCGGGAGTTACTATATGGCATAAATATGCAACTTCTTTTTGAAGAAACTCGGATTTATCGAGTTGGATTTTTAAATTAGTCTTTTGAAGTCGTTTAAAAACATTTCTTAAGTTTTCCATGTGTTCTTGTAGACTGGTACTAAATATTAAAACGTCATCAAGACACACAATACAAATTTCATTTGTTAAACCCTTTAATATATTGTCCATAACGCGCTGGAAGGTGGCGGGTGCATTTTTAAGACCGCATGGCATTCTGAGAAATTCATAATGTCCATTTTCAGTGTTGAACGCGGTCTTTTGAATGTCGTCCTTGTGCATTTCGATTTGGTGGAAACCGGGGGCCAAATCTAGGGTTGTGAAGTATTGGCATCTGCCAAGTTTGTCTAGTAATGAGTTAATATTCGGAATTGGGTATTTATCGTCAATTGTCTTATCGTTTAATTTACGATAGTTGATAACGATGCGCCATTTTTTCTTTCCCGTTGCATCTATTTTTTTCGGTACAATCCAGACAGGGTATGACCAGGGGGAATGTGACGGCCTAATAATATTTTGACTCAACATTTTTTGTATTTGATCTTTTACTTCATTGCGATGTACTTCCGGGTATCTGTACGTTTTTGAATAAATCGGGACGACTTATCTTTCGTACGAAAAATATCGGTGTACTCTTTCCCTAGTTTCGTGATTGCGAATTTTTCCTCCGAATTCATGTGATCAGTTCGTATTTTAGAAAAAGCAAAGCTATTATTTAAATTTTGTAAATTATGATTGATATTATTAATTTCAAAATTTTCTAACGATTCAGCACAGATATTATTTGTGGTGTCTATAATATATTCTTTTTCGCTTGGATTTATCGTTGTATAGTAAATGACATTATTTTCGATTTTTGCGATACCTTTGGGGATTATGATATTATTAATATGTGTTTCCGGGACAAACACTTCGCCATTTTCAATGTTATCAACATAGAACTTTGTTATCTTCTCAGACTTAGGTGGGATCGTGACATAGTGAGGACGCGGTGTTACAGTGTGATAGTGAATTAGTATCTCAGCTGTTGGTTTTATTACCTTATCGCGTGTTAAGTCAATGATCGCTTCTAATGTTTTAAAGTTATCTAGTCCTAATAGAATATCAAATTGGTTATGAAAATCTAATAAATAATATTTAAGATTAATACTATGTTTTTTGAATATTTTTGAACAGGGTAGTAATAAGCTAAATTTTCCGGTTGAGTTTCCATGTGCAGTAGTAAATTTGAAAGGATTATATTTAATATCACTATTAACATATTTATTTGCTATTTCTGGTTTAATGAATGAACGTGTAAACTTCCTGTGTCGAGTAGGACTTTAAAGTTAGGTTCTGGAAAAATAAGGAACGGTAGCTCGCTTTGATTATAGGCAAGATACATTAGTTCGATGGCGTTTACGAGGCGGTTATTTCTAAAAAATAGTTTGGATCGAAGTCTGATTCTAGTTCGTAATATTTGGTACCGACATTTGATTGGTAATTAGCAATGTTATGTTCGTCAGTGTCTGGTTCGTCGTTTTTGTCATTAACTTCTGCGTTATGAAGTTCTTCGAATGTAAAGTTTTGTCTCTGTTGCGTTTGTGGATATTGACGGTACGCGAGTTGTTGAGATCGCGGTTGATTGTAACCTGATCTGTAGCCTGCAGGTCCGGGTTTAGGTGCAAATGTTTGCCGTGTACTGATATTCATTGGTGTATGTTTAGGGAATTTTTGGTTAGGGTTAGATTTGAATACGTTATTTTGTTCTGCATTCTGGTGTTGAAAGGTATGTTGGTATTGATTGGTATTATGTGGAATCGGTCGGTACATTAATTGAGGAGATTGTCTATACGGTGGTCTGTTATGTCTGTTATTGATAAATTGTTTTGGTTTGGGTATTATGTTAAAGTTTTTATGTGTGCGTGAGTAACTATTTATTTGAAAATCGTTAGTTAACATATTAAGCGCGGTGTTCATATCTGATGGTGATTAGTGGCAGTATGAATGTGGAGATGCAGTTATAATAAAATTGATTTGACGTCATAAGTATTTAATATACTGAATTTATTGTTTAATACAGACAGATTACACAATTTGTTATTACAATAATTTTCTCTGACTGACATATATCAAACAAAAAACAATACACACACGAAACAAGAAACATAGTATCTAGTTGGCCCCGCAAACATGCCAACTTAGTAAGAACAATATTTATAACAATAATATAGTTAATTTATAACACTCCTCCTTAACTATATAATTTCTAATCTGTTCAAAGACCTTTCTATTTAGTGACTTACTAAGAATATCAGCAAGCTGTCCAGAGCTTTGTATATGTTGAAGTCGTACAGTCTTGCCGACATGCTCTTGAATAAACTTCCTTGAAATTTCTATATGCTTTTTCCCCTTGCTCGTTTTACCTTCGTATGCTTTGAGAAGCATATGAATTGCTGATTGATTGTCGATGAATAAAGTAGTCGGCTCGTCCGTTTTAAAAATTCCTAGCTCGTGTCCAATTCTTCTGACCCAACAAATGTCGTCTATCGACGAAACTGCTGCTCTATATTCTGCTTCTGCTGTTGAAGTAGCAACAAGAGCTGTTGAGAGTACCATACCACTGGTCCACCTCTCATTAGTAGAATGTCCAGTCTTCAAATTTCCTTCATAATCTGAATCTGTATATGCTATGAGCTCAGTGTCTCCGTTGAAACGTATCCCATGATTCAGAGTTCCTCTTAAATATTGAAATACCCTCTTGACTGATTTCCAATGACTCATCATCAAACTGCTACATTGACGACTCAGGTAGTTCACCGCATAAGTTATATCAGGGCGTGATATAGTTGATAGATAGAGTAAACTTCCAATGAAGTAGATACAGATCTATCGTTCACTCTATTTACTTCCTCGGTTACTATACCTTTCTCAATAAATGTAGACACTGCATTGCACGAGTCGGAACCAAAGCGTTGCAGAATCTTCCTAGTATAGCTCGTCTGTTTAACTGAAATTCCTTTTGAATTGACGTTAATATCCATTCCTAGATATGAAAATCTTGATTGTGGTTGTTTATTGAAAGTAATTTCAAACTGTTTGTTGATCTTCTCTAGAAGTTTATATATCTTGACATTGTCCTTTCCTACTATAAGCCCATCGTCTACAAATAGTGTTAATAAAATGTCCTTTTCAGTATTATAGTAAACACATGGGTCATCGTCTGTACTTTGAAGTCCAATGGATTCCAAGAACATGGAATTTTTTTCATTCCATTTCCTAGGCTCCTGCTTCAAACCATAATATTTTTTTTCAATTTGCATACTTTGTCAGAACCATTTTCAAATCCTTCTGGTTGATACATATATAATTCTTCATCAAGCTCCCCATGCAGAATGCTGCCGTGACGTCAAATGGAACTAACACCATTTTTCGAGAAGCGGCATGACTTAAAACAAGTCTAATTGACGCATGTCGAGCTACTGGACTAAATGTTTCAGTGTAATCCCCTCCCTCCTCCTGTTCAAATCCACGGACTACCAGCCTGGCCTTCAGTCTCTTATTGGATTTTTCTTGAAACACCCACCTACAAGTTAATGGTCTGACATCTTTTGGTCACTTGACTAGATCCCACGTTTGCTTCTTCTTTAAAGACTCAAATTCACATGTCATTGCCTGATACCAATTTTTGTCTTTGATAGCCTCTGATACCGAGATGTCCTCTACATTGCCGGTCATGGCTGTGCCGTTCTGTTTTCTTCCTAGATGCTTAATGATATAATCAGATAATCTTGAAGGCTTTTTAATTTCTTGGCGGTTTCTCAATCCAATCCTCAAAAATTGACGATTATCTTTTGGTTATACTTCTGTCTTGAGTTTATCTGCCTGGTCCAAGTCATCATGATCACTGTCGTTGCCTGTCGCTGTCCCTTCGGGTTCTTCTGTCTCTTCTTCTGCCATTTTATCCTCTGCTGCTAGTTCAACTTCCGTTAGATGAGCTTCTTCTCTCTCTGATTCATCGAATATAACACTGTCCGAACTGACTACGTCCCGTTCATCTGGTAGATATATTCTGTAACAAGGTGAATTCAAGTCATAACCTATGAATATACCTTTCTTAGACTTTTTGTTTAATTTGACTCGTTTGTGTTCAGGAATCATGACATAACAATCACATCCAAATGTTCTAAGTTTATTTATGTCTATGTGTCGTCCAAACCATAAGTCTGCTGGACGTTTCCCTTTTACAGTACTGGTACCGGTTTGGTTGATCGTAGTAACGGCATAATTGACAGCTTCTGCCCTCAAGTTCTCGTTCAATCCCTTTGCATGTATGACAGTCCTGACTGACTCGATAATAGTCCTCATCTCTCTTTCGATTCGTCCGTTTTATTGAGGTGTATATGCACCAGAGCTGAGAACTACTTAAAGTAAAAATACTGGAAGTAGTACTTTAAGTATATCACATACTTGAAATACTTTACTTAAAATACTTTTTAAAATTAGTATTAAATACTGTACTTAAAGTACTTTTTTTCATGCAAAAGTACTTTAAATACTTTCATGTACTTAAAGTACAAAAAAGTATTTAAAGTAATTAAAATACTTTAAATACTAAATACTTTTCTCATGCGCATAACTGTAAACTGATGCGTATTTCGACAGTTCGAGTCATCAAGGGGGGAGCTTGTACAGGATTAAACAAGTAGTACTTTGTTGCGTTCACTGTTAGCTAGTGTCTATATTGTTACAGTCTGCAATGTGCAGTTTTATGTGTAGGCGTTCACAATTATTAAAGAAAAATCAAGAAAGGTTAGTAACTATTTTGCTATTTGATATTTGTTATATTAAAAATATATATATATATATATATATATATATATATATATATATATATATATATATATTCAAACAGTGAAAACATTATAATTATTTAGCATTTATTTTGTATGTACTCGAAGGTAAACATTTTAATAAAATCATGATATAAATATTGCAATGAACTGAATTAGATTTTTGATCTAAAGTTTTGCTTTAATGCTTTTACAGTCTAGTACCTAATAATTATTAAAAGAGCTATGATTAAAATTAATTAAATAATTTGTATTCAAGTTGTCATTTTGTGATGTGATATTTTTTGTTTATTTCTCACCCTGATACAGTAGCGGCTCGTACTCGAAAACATTGGTGAGGCAGTGTTTCTTAAAAAAAAAATAGATATTTGTTTTGAATATCGTGGTGAGGCCCTGCCCTCACCTGTCTCTCCTGTGTAACCGCCACTGGCCTGATATCCTGATAATGTTTTTTTTTATAGAATTGCGAAATGTCTGAGCAGATTGAAAACAATAGTGACCATGATCCATTTTCGGATGCAACGGACGATGAAGATCCGGATTACGTTCCACCAGCGAAGACAAACACTAATAAATTAAGTTTATTTGACTATTTTAAAAGAAAATCCGAGGGGGTAGTTGAACTTTGTGACACAAAGTCAGAGCCACAGCCTTCTTGTTCTAGTACAGAATCGACGATTTCTGTATCATCAAATATTAAAAGTAGAATTCAAAATCATCCTCTTCTGGATGGTAAATATTTTGAAGTAATATGACCTATTAAAATACTTGTAATATAGAAGTACAATGTAAAATGTGTACTCCAAAAACTGTTATTTTAAAAGGGTCTTTAGATGTGACCACAAATTTTTTGAAACACTTTAGAAATAAACATCAGGAGATATATAAAACCTATTTAGAATATAAGACAGAAAAAAGACGAAAAAGACAATTAAGTGGAACCGAAAAAACAGAATATGAAATCAGAGAATGCACTTCTAAGAAACTGAAGCAAACAAATTTTTTTATGAGTAAGTCAAAAACCACAGTAAATAAAAAAGAATTTGATATTCGAGTAATTGATTTCATTGTGAATACTATGTCGCCAATATCAATAATTGAAAATCCTAGTTTTATTAATCTATTTAAAAATTTCGATGTAAATGTCATGTGTAGAAAATCAGCCGTTAAAAAAATTGCTGGAATGTATACAGATTTGATAAATGATGTCAAGAACAGAACTAAAGATATCAAATACTTTTGTTCTACAGCAGATATCTGGTCTGCTAAAAGACGTAGCTTTTTTGGCGTAACCCTTCATTGGATTGAAAATACAGATTTAAAAAGATATTCATGTGCTATTGCTTGCAAAAGATTTTTTGGAATTCATTCGTACGATAAAATTGTAGAAATGCTGGAAAATATAAACTTAAAATTTAATTTCAATTCGATAAATATTGTGGCTACAATTACTGATAACGGTTCCAACTTTGTAAAAGCATTTAAAGAATACGGTATTAATGTAGACAACACTCCTGAGTCAGACCAACTAAACGGAGAGGAAGTCAAGATAGTGAAGACGAAACTATTATAGATTTTCAAAAAATACCCAATTATGATAGTGAAGAACAAGAGGAAAGTGTAAGAATTATATTACCTAAACATTTACGTTGTTCAAGCCATACTCTAAATCTTATTGCAACAACAGATGTTCCTAAAGCAATAAATTCAAATACATCTCTAAGAACTCGACATAATTTAGCATTTAGTAAATGTTCAGCTTTGTGGAAAAAAGCGTCAAGGCCTAAATCTGCGGAAATTATTCAAGAAGTTTTAGGACACACGCTTAGCTATCCAGTAGTAACAAGGTGGAATTCGACATACGATTCCATTAATCAAATTATTTTAGAAAAAGCCAAGTTACCAACTCTCTTCACAAAACTCAATTTAAATTCGCTGAAAGAAACAGAATTATTATATTTAGAAGAATACTGTATGGTTATGAAACCTCTAACAGAAACGTTAGACAAGTTACAAGGCGAAAAATCATGTTTCTTTGCGTACCTACTACCATGTCTCATTTCCCTGAAAAATAAATGGGAAAAAATGAAAACGAATCTAGTACTAAAGCAAGGACAAATAATATTGGAAACATGTTTCACCAGCTTAAACAATAGATTTTTAAACATTTTAAGTCTGTCTGTAAACGATGCAATTATAGCAAGCGTTATCCATCCAAAATTTAAAACAAAATGGTTTAAAGAGAAGCCTAACAATAATATTACTTTGAAAAATATTCAAGAAATTGTGTTGCGTGCTATACAATCAACAGTGGACTCTAGTATTTCATCTGATGAAACAGAGAGTAAAAAATCTGATGATTTTTTTGATTTTGGAGATGAAATTATCAGAGAAAATGAAACAGAATCAGTTGTTACTATAAATAAATATGAACTAGAAATATTACAATATTTAGATGACAAAAGAACCGATTTGTTAATGCTTAAAGATTATCCAAACATTCGAGCACTTTTTTTAAAATATAATACACCACTGACGTCATCAGCACCCGTGGAAAGACTATTTTCTTTTGCGACCATAATTAACGCACCACGACGCCATGCATTAAGTGATGAACATTTTGAACAACTAGTACTGCTTAAAGCTAATTCATTGAATAACAATTCATAGTAAATGATTATGAATTTTGCAGGTACCTTACCTAACTTACTACTAAAGGAAAAAAACCTTGTTTATTTTTGCTATTATTTTTACTTAGCACTTACGTATATTAGTGTATTGTTTAAAGTTATTACGTACCTCATATCTCTTTATAGTTTAATATTGCAATATAAATATGTATGTATATTTGTATGAAAAAATAAAATAATATAATTATATTTATTATTAAAATAAACAAAAATCCGTCTGTTTTGGTTGCTAAACTCCTTACATCTTTTTAGTTCAAATATCTTCCATAATATTACCAATATTGTTTTTAAATTGAATTCTGTATTAAAATAACCTAATTGTTAATTTTACTTAGTATTTAGTACTGTAAGTACATTTGAACGCAAAAAAGTATTTTAAGTAATACTGGTACTTAGTATTTCAAATAATTTTTTACAAGTATTTAGTATTTAGTATTTAAATACTTTTTTTGAGTACTGGTCCCAGCTCTGATATGCACTCGAGAAAGTATGAAGAACCCCTAGTTCCTCCAATAGAATCTTAGTATTGGTATTCTTTATCTCTGTCCCGTTATCCGATCGTAAAGTTTTCACTCTTTTACCAAACTGATTTTCCACCATCCTAAGATATATTTTCTGTTTGTTGGCGACTTCATCCTTAGTCTTCAAAAAATGAACTGTCCTAAAATGCGAATAATCATCTATAAATAATAAAAATATTTTGCTCCTACCAGTGAAGACATGTTCATTTCTCCCATATCCACATGAACTAGATCTAATGATCGTTGAGCAACTTTTAGATTTGTAGGATGTGAACCACGATGTTGTTTGTCAAAAACACAACCTTCACATATCTGATTTTTCCAATCGTTTTTGTACTCAATGTGATTTCTGTCCAATACGTCCTTTACATAACGTATATTTTGGTGAGCCCACCTTTCATGCCAAATCTTGATAGAAGTAGTTGCCAGACATCTTCCAATTTCCTCATAACGTAGCATCATTTGGACTAAGTTGCCATCACGTTCAGCCATCACGACTATGTCACGAAGATCAGGTGTCCTGAAGATTGACTTGTCTCGATCAGCTGTCTGAACATACTTCCTATCTAAAACTTGACTCATATTATGATCATAGACATAAGGAAAAATTTTTCTCTGTAAACCCTCCAATGAAAGATCTGACTTTTTACCATATAAATTGTTCATCTTGTCTAACATACTCTTCGCTGTTTGACATGTTACAATCCTTTTCGCTAAGCTACTACTGACATTTAACCCAATTATCGCTTGAGCCTCTAAGTCTTTCTTTAACCAACCCTTTATCTGCTCATCTGTCATACCTCCTGCGGGCTTTACTACCTTTTTTTTTTTTTAATTGGGTAGGAGAGAATGCTCATACACACCTGGTATGATGCTTAAGCAGCGCATACCCCCCGAAGGGATAAGGTAGTGTGGGACTCTAGTCGCGGCTAGCCTACACACTAAACTCTCCCGTCCCCTAGCCCAGAAGGGCGTGGAACCGCGTAACGCATTTCTTCTCCGCCTCCTCCGTTGTCATATTGTTATTGTCTATACCATTTCTCGTATTCTTTCTTCTTCTTCCTTGGTTCTCATTATGTGGTTGAAGAATTCATCTATCTCTTGCCATCTGTCTTCATTTGACAGGCTTTACTACCCTACCTGTCGCTATATCATACAAATCTTTGGATTTGAGAGCTAAATCAATTTTAAATTTTCAGGATACATAATTAACATCACCTTGTGTATCCTCTGTTAACAATTTTAAATGCGACTTAATCGAATCCATTTTTCAGACTTTTTCTTACTAATTTATATCACTTGAACTAATCTATTCAGTCTTACAAGTACAAAATAATACTGACAATTTTTTTTTTTCAATAAGTGGACTTGCTAATACAATTGTTCAAACGACGCTCGTTGCTGATTCACAGTCGCTGACTGGCGACATTTACTTTCAACGTTATTTCACGTTGCTGACGACTGACAAACTTCCGAATGACTTGACTGTCCAATTTAAACATCACTGACTGGGCTACATGAACTCCACTGCATGTTCTGGGCCCATAACCTGATGATGATTAGTGGCAGTATGAATGTGGAGATACAGTTAAAATAAAATTCATTTGATGTCATAAGTATTTATTATACTGAATTTATAGTTTAAAACCGACAGATTACACAATTTGTTATTACAATAATTTTCTCTGACTGACATATATCAAACAAAAAACAATACACACACAAAACAAGAAACATAGTAGGTAGTTGGCCACGCAAACATGCCAACTTAATAAGAACAATATCTATAACAATAATATAGTTAATTTCTAACAAGATCTGATGGATTTTTAGTGCGCATTAAATTACCTAAGGGCTCTTTATGCCCTCTTATGAGAATTCTTACAGCGTAATTTTGAAAATATCCTATTAGAATGGCTTGCTCTTCAGTTTTCATTTGAGTAGATATGTACGCGATCTGTAAATTCAAAACTTGTTTAACTGTGTTATAAAATTCAAACGCGGATTCATTGTTCTGTTTTAATTCAGACATTTCAATATTTATTGTATAACAATCGCGTTTACCAGAATAAGTATCTATTAAAGCTTTTTTTAAGACAGCCCAACTAGAAATAGTGCAAGTTGCAATATTGGAAGCAGCTTCACCTTAAATTTTTGATAATATGCTTGACATTAAATACTCATTTTGGAAGTCGTTTGGGTTAGTTACGTTATAGAATGTATTCACTAACTTCTCACAAACTTCAATGAATCTCGATAAGAGTTTTGCGTCTCCGTAAAATTCGGGGACCATGTCTAGAAATTCTTTTTTTAATATTGGGATTTTCATCTCTGCTATATTTAAATTATTTATATCTTCAATTAAATCTTCAACTATTATAATATTTTCTGTTATACTAGGGGTTGGCGAGTTACAAGAAACTATTCAACTTGTTTCTGTATTCTCTTAATCGGATTGATATTCACTGATATTTCTAAAGGACATTAGTACTTACAGATTTTAGTTGCAAATCCCCAGTAAATCGTTAAAACGAAAACGGATTTATTTTGTTTAAATTCGCCTGGGAATCTTACCGTGGCTGCGCGAATTAGGTAACCCGAATTAGAGTTTACTTAAAAATATATATTTTTTTATCAACGAAAAGTACCTACAACTCAAGTTTAGATGTTTACAGACTGGATTCTAACTTGTAACTAACTTACTAACTACGTTTACAAATACAAAATGAAATATAATATAAATGTAATAGGAGAGTTCTTCTGGGTTCATGGCTGCAGTAGTACTGTTATCAGCACTTTCCTGTGCGAAGCTGTTCCATAACTTATATATCTTTTTACTTTTTACTTAACATTCTGTATATATGAATTATATTCATGTTTCTATTCATTTTATTCATACAATTTTCATATTATGAACTTTATCACTGTATCGATTTGTTATGTACCAGCTTGTGATGGTACAGTGGACAAATATACTCGAATATATATGTATATATACTCGCTCAATTAACAGAAATTGCGGTTTTTTTTGTTATTATTTTTTTAGTGATGTTAAGACATGATATTTTGTTTTGGAATAACATCGATATCCAAATAATATACAATGTACCAAAATAAAGATCTGTTTGATTGAAAAAGTGACAAAGAAACAAATTCACCATTCACCAAATTTATTTCAGTTTACATATCACTTATTTACGACACGCATATGCAACTCAAAATTTAGTATTTTTGAAGCATGCATTTATTTAAAATTAAATAAATATATTAAAAAATATTAAATAAAACTCTAGGCAAAGTCTCACAAAATTCAGCCTCCGAGTTACCTTATGAGGGCATCGTCGGAGGCCGGCCAGCACAGTTAGTATGCCATGCTGATGAGCTCTAACAAGAGCGAAACGCGTCCATGGTTACTAACTGTGCTGGCCGGCCTCCGACGATGCCCTCATAAGGTGACTCGGAGGCTGAATTTTGTGAGACTTTGCCTAGAGTTTTATTTAATATTTTTTATTATACCTAGTTTCACCAAGTGCATGAATGACAATTAATTTTGTCTTTGTTGTTAAATAAATATATCATTACTGGGTGTAGCACTCTCGGTAAGTTATATATTTATATCCGTAAAGTGCAGTTACCATTCTTTAAATCACGGCCTCTGAAGATGTTAGTGCAGGGGAAGCTAAAGGGATAATTTTAATGCGATGAACTCAGGCTCTCAAATCTACAGCCCGACTCGATGTCATTGAGCCACCTAGCTCTTATTTGTGTTCGGAGTGCGAGCTCTGCAATAATCTAAATATACAACTTTGTAAATATGTCAGTTAGTGTAAGAAAAATGTTATTTACCTTATTCTTATCATTTTAAATATATTATTTCTCTATACCAATAACAAATTTTGAATTGCGACACTCTGGTCGCTAATGAGCGATTATCAACCGGGCTACACTTTTCTATGTACAAAACAGAAACATTATTTTATTTACAGAATAAAAGAATTCAAGGATATTTCATTAATCTGTAATTTGGAAGAAATGCTCCTGCAGCCGTTAGATAATTTTACAGATGAATCGATCATTGATTTAATTAAATTTGTAAATATAAAATTAAACTTTACGTAGGTACTTGATATTAAAATAATTTATTCTTAATAGGTATCACCCACTATGGGAGAAACATTTATAGATACAATGTGGCTAAACGAAAAATATACACAAGATATAATGATGAAAAAAGACAAATTTTTATTTCGTGATCAAATTACTTCAGAAGGACTATGCTTTACATTTAATGCCTTGAGTCATGATGATATGTACACAGATCAAATGTAAGATATGTAGATTTTTTTATATTTTATATATGCCGCTGTCAAACGTTTCCTTATTTTTTACAAGAAAATACTTTTTATAACACTAATAGACAATTTCGTTTATATATTTATTTGTCACGTTGCACAACAGGAACTTTTCTCAATTACACAGGGCCGTCTTAAGCATATTCTGCGCCTGGATGCGGGGTGGTCAACCTGCGTTCCGGCTCTTGTCAACAAAAAAAAAACGCAATGTAATTTTTAATGTTTCATTTATTTATTTCTCAAAAATCTTAATTATACAAATAAAACAACAAATTAAAAATCAACACTTTTTTTTATTTAAAAGCCCGGAAAAAATACATCTGTATTATTCTATTTTATATTAATATTTAATAGGTACCAATTTATTGTTTAATAATTATACTTCAAACTCAATTTATCGGGAGTTGGCAAAAATTTCAATTATGTCGTTTATTTTGAGATCAATTTCTGATTCTATACTTATTAACGTAAGTACGTCAGTCTATCTTGGGCCATGGTTGACCATAGTTAATTTTTTATTAACTTCAATTTTGAAAAGGACCGTTCACCTTCAGCTACTGTTACAGGAAGTGTTAAATATACAGGATGAGTTTGGGAAGACGAACTCCCCCCCCCCCACCTTTTTTATTATAAGAAATAGAAAAATTTTCTTCATATGTAAATTTTAGTATATTAAATATACTATTTTATATATAAATTTTTTATAAAGTCAGGTTTACATGATACAACTATCAACTTTTATTTTTCAAATGGGAACATACAATTATTTTATTAAATTATAAACCGCCATTTTTTTTTCCTTTTCAACGATGTATTACTTGTCATAAATGTATATGAAAAAAATCGAGATAAATAAGATAATTGAGAAATATCAGATATTATTTTTATTCAACTATTCTAGGTGGCTATACGAAATTAAACAAAATGTAACAAGGTAAAATTAATGACAAAACATGTAACAAATAATTATCTGCATTGTTGTCCGTGCGGAATTGGTCTAAATCGTTTCTAACCTGATCAACCATTTTGATCGCCTCTGAAAGAATGACGTCAGATTTTTACAAAATTTTGTTTACAATATTATTCTTTTGTAAAATGTTGTACCATATAACAACTGAACATATAAATCTATAAGACTTTAATTTTTAATTCAAAAGAACTTCGAGGACTTTCGCTTCAAGTGTGGGCGGCTATGTCAAAGGGCGCATCACTCTCCGAACTGGAGATTTTGCAGCACGCGTGTTGATTAAATTTATATTGTTGGGTGTGCAGTAATAAGAGCTATTTTAACTTACACATTGTGAGCGGTATGACAAGTGCCGAAAGCGGTATGAGGTGTGTTTAATATAATAATTTAATATTGGTGTCTATATTTTTATTTTGTGCATGCATTTAACCTAACAATGTGTACGAAACGGTGCAATGACTTTGATATTGAATGAGTTAGAGTTTAATGAAATATCTAAATTTCTAGCGCTCGGTTCGAGTGCGTCCCGTAGGACTCTACGTCCAGGTTCACTCGCACCCCGTGAACCTCCGGGTAAAGACGGCCCTGACAGTACAGCTACGTTTGACAACGGAAAATATACAATGTCTCACTATTATACATTTTAAAAGCTGCTATTCTAATTTGAAATTTTAGGAAGACAGGTGTCAAGTTTATAAGGCTGAATAAGAGAAGTACTGACTGGTCCATCGAAGGAGGATATACAGAAAACAATTACGAAAAAACTTATCCTGAAAGGACGTCACAAGCTGGTTTATTATTTGGATTGAGTACTAATCTCATAATTCACAGTAATCAAAGAGAAGGATATTGTGGTGATGGTGTAGCTGGGTTTAAAGTCAGTAACAGTTCTAGTTCTAGTAATATTTATTCAGTATCGAATTTACATATCTTGAGACCTAAAGCGGTAAAGACCCTTTCTCTTCAAATAATGTTATTCGAAAAAAAAGTTATACGGTACTGAAAACGTTACAGAAATTAAAAAGATTATGGTTTGAGTCAATTTACTTGAGTTTATTTTACTAAAATACGAGCACAACTAATTTCAATAATACCTTATAGGCAAATTCATAAAACAGATTAGCCTTTACTATTTTTAGTTCCCATTTTAATAATACAAATATATTGAATAAATAGATTAGAACTCATAAAATAGTTACAAAGACAAGCTGTACTAAATCTAATATGACGTCGTCGATCTAAAGCCAAAGTCATTAATGTGAAAAGTCAGCCATTATCACATATGTGCACTACCAAATGTGTTTAAACTAGCACTACAACCATGTCAAAAATTACAAATCTCTTGAAAACGTTTTAAAATATTCATACCAATATCATAAAATTAATTTTTTCACGGCGTTTTAACTTTTAAACCTAGATTATCTCAAAATCTTATTTCTGTACATTCATGGTTTTGACACTGAACCGACGAAGTAGTGCTTAAGCACTAACTGTAACTCGAAGTTTAAGTAAATATACCTAATTAAAAATAAATAACTTTTAAATGCATTTAACTGCACGACCAAATTAAATATATATGAAATTAAATTACTAAATGTCTTCTACATCTATAGTCTTCTTCAGGTATTGCTTCACAACCCTGCAGAAATACCTCGATTGACGGAACAGTATTTTCTGGCGCCTGCTAAACAACAAGTGACAGTTGCTGTCACTCCAACGGTTATCAGAACATCGAAAGATCTAATTAAAATTAGTCCGAATATTAGGAAATGCTATTTTGCTAATGAGAGGCAATTACGTTTCTTCAAAATATACACGCAGTACAATTGTATGAATGTGAAGCAAATGTAACTCGACAACATTGTGACTGTTTGCCATTTTATTTACCACGTGAGTAAATTTTATTTTTAAAACATTTAAAATTTTTTTCTCAACTTTCAGAATTATAAACCAAAAGTGTTATTTTATAATTATTAGGCGAACTAAATTGTATTTATTGTTTGACTTATATCCTAAAAAATGTAGATGTGTATTGGTTTCGTATAATTTTATTCTTTACAATTTATATTTACTTCTTTAAAATATTTGAGCGTAGTAACTTATTTCATACACCCTACGCCTTGTTCGATTTGTAGCAAAATATAATAGATGTTTCTTAATTTTAGGAGACAATGAAACTCATATATGTGCTTTTGGAAAAGTAAATTGTTTAAATAAAGTAAAAAGTTACGTCTTTTTAAATTTCTTTCAGTTAATATTCTAATATAAGATTTATGTCAGCAGATCTAGTGTTCAAATATGAAAACATGTTGAAAAATCATAAAATTGCAATAAATGAAGAAGAAAAAACAGAATTACATATTTTCCAACAATGCAACTGTTTAGCATCATGCATTTCTTTGAATTATGAAGTTGAACTCTCTCACGCTGAATATTTTTTTCACATATCAAGGATGTCCCGCAATCACACCTTTAATTCTTCCTTGTGAGTCTATTATTTACTTTTTTATTTATTTTACTCTGTAATAACAGTTCATGAACTTCGAATTCGAATGCCGTAGTTCAACCTTATATACAAAGTTATATATAATATATAAACAAAAGATTTTATCGTCGAATTCTACGTAAACTATTATAATTAGGAGTATGATCCTGTTGTACAGTGTAGCAATTAAATAAATTAAAAACTTGTAATAATCTATATAATATTTTTAAATCAACTTGGCCGTAGGGTTGAAATAACACCAATGAATATATTCTTCAAAGAATCCCAGTTTTTGGCACTTGATCGCAGTGAACTCTATGGACAAACAGACTTTATTGCAAACATTGGAGGAGTTCTTGGACTGTTTCTAGGATTTTCCTTCTTGTCTTTTCTGGAAATTATTTATTTTCTAACTCTGCGAATGTGGAGCAAATTATATAATCAAAGAAAAAATACAAAATCTCCTGAACCAAAACAAGATAAATATATACCAACATTGAGCGAAAAAGTGGAAGAACAATTAAAGATACCATGGATAAAATAAGATAATAAGACGCTAATTTTTGTATATGTGTAGTTTGCAGTTTGAAAAAAACACTCTTCAAATACTAACAGAAATAATATTATTACTGCTCTTTTGACTTAATTTTTATTACAGACTGCTTGCTTATGAGGTTCATGTATTATTATCCATGATGTAGTGGTCCTTGACAAACAAATGAAAAACTTTTTTATGGGTTTATTATCTGTAGTAGTCTGAGTTTATACAAAAATGGATAAAATTTATAGGGATCTGTCATAAGGTGTCTCTACAAAAGGGTTTATTGCCACAAGATATTCATGATGATATAATTTCTGTATTATATGATTTGGCCTTCTCTTACCAAGGAAATAAAAATTGGTCTCAGAATTTTATATTCGAAAGAGAGTCTTGTAAACATGCACAATATGTGAGAACACTTAAATTAGTCGTGATCCAAGATAATATTGATTTGGGTTATGACATGATATTCAATAATCGAAGGATTACAGTAAATATTATGTGAATTTTGAGTACTCAGTGTTGAAAATATTTTACACCACGAATTAGGTCTTTAAAGAGTCTCTAGTCATTGGTTTCCTAAAATGTTAACTGCTGCTCAAAAATTGTTATTTATTGCTTTTACTATAATTATATGTTATATTTACTTTAATATTGTAAATTTGGACGCACTGCACATTTGTTTCGTTTTGTTACCTAATTCCTTGTGATTTGTACTAAAAATTTTGGCTATTTTAGGCGTCTATAGTCAGAGCAACAGAACCCTCGGTATTTAGCTGTTAGATATTTTAATTACTTTATTAGAACTTTTTGATAATTCCTTTATGTATCAAGGATGCAGCATTTGCTCTCATGAAGAAACACCTTATAAATAATAATAACCTGAATATGTGTTGTACGACGGGAACAAAATCTGTGACATATTATTGGTATAATATTTGAATAAGTCAATCTTGTCATATCGCAGATTTTCTCGATTGTAATTACACAAGAGCGTATTATTTTGCCGGATAAATTTCTGTTTATCACGAAACCTTCGTACCTAGCAATTTGATAATTTAATAAAATCACGACACCGTAAGTGGAGTGATTTTATTTTATAAATAGTTCTCGAGTCAAATTACAGTCAAGTTATACTGAAATTTATCCAAAGAAAATAAAATGCTCCAGTGTAATTCGGTAATATAATTAAACGACATTTTATTTATGAAAAGGTTTATTTAAAAGTGCAATTAGAACAACTACAATTAATATATATATATATATATATATATACAGGGTGAGTCTGGGAAGACGCCCCCCCCTTTAACTTTTTTATTATGAGTAATAGAAAAAAATGGTTCATATGAAAGTTTTATTATTTTAAATATACTATTTGATGGCAGATGTAGATATTTTTTATAAAGTCAGGTTTACAAGATACGACTATCAACATTTATTTTTTAAATAGCAACCTATAATTATTTTACTAAAATAAAAACCGCCATTTTTTTCTCTTTTCAACGGTGTATTAGTTTTTATTAATGTATCTGAAAAAATTCGAGAAAAATAAGAAAATTGAGAAATACTAGAAATAATTTTTATACAAATATTATAGGTGGCTATGTGAAAATAAACAAAATGTAACAGTGTTATACAACTTAACAAACTAAAGCAACAAATTCAGTAACAAAAACAACTTAAAACAAATTATTTTCACATAGCCACCTATAATATTTGTATAAAAATTATTTCTAGTATTTCTCAATTTTCTTATTTTTCTCAATTTTTTTCAGATACATTAATAAAAACTAATACACCGTTGAAAAGAGAAAAAAATGGCGGTTTTTATTTTAGTAAAATAATTATAGGTTGCTATTTAAAAAATAAAAGTTGATAGTCGTATCTTGTAAACCTGACTTTATAAAAAATATCTACATCTGCCATCAAATAGTATATTTAAAATAATAAAACTTTCATATGAACCATTTTTTTCTATTACTCATAATAAAAAAGTTAAAGGAGGGGGCGTCTTCCCAGACTCACCCTGTATATATATATATATATTATTTTTCTACGATTGCTATGAAAAGTTGACAATTACGCTCTCATTTGTCATCGTAAAGTTGACGTTTTCTGTGGAACAATCGAAAAATATCTTTTTCGCGCGTTGACGTTAAATACGCGCGTTTCCAATGGCAAAATTATGTGTGTATCACGAGCGTAAAGTGTCTTTGTTCCTCTTACACTATTGCAGCTCTCGCCTTCGGCTCGCGCTGCAATTACCGTGTTCGAGTAACAAAGAATCACTTTACGCTCTTAATACACAAATAACTATTTTGGCGAAGCTTTTTTCTTAACAACTTTTGGCTTATTATTAATAATAATAATAATAATAATAATAGAAAACGTTGACAAACTATAAAATAAAAATTTTACTGATGTCCGAAATAAAATGTATTAAGTATGTTGTTTTATTATTTATTGTTATTTAAAAACAAGAGCATAATGAAAATAAAATTCCCAAATTTAAAATAAATGATGGTCCTGAAAAGGACCGTTTAGAGTAAGTGATAAAAAAAAGTAAATATAAATCTATTTCTTTTTTGGCGAAGCTTTTTTCTTAACAACTTTTGGCTTTGTTGTCTTCGGTTTAGGTGATTTCGGTTTTTTAGTCGGTGCTTTAGTTGTTTTCTTTGCTTTTGATGGTGATTTTGGTTTAACAACTTTAACAGATGTTGCTGTTTTCTTCTTCTCTAGAGCTACTGCGGCAGCAGTAGATTTTCTCGATTTACCTGCAACTGTCTTCTTCACTGTTGTAGATTTAACATCAGCTTTTGCCTTTGTTTTTGTTGGTGATTTTGAAGCTGTTGTTTTCTTCGGTTTAGCAGTAGATGATGATGGTGATTTTTTAGTCACTGCAGTTGATGCTAATTTAAATGAACCAGATGCACCTTTACCTTTTGTTTGAACAAGTATTCCAGATGCAACACTTGCTTTTAAATATTTCTTAATGAACGGAGCGAATTTTTCACCCTCAACCTTATATGTTGCTGAGATATATTTTTTGATTGCTTGTAATGATGAACCACCGCGTTCTTTTAAATTTTGAATAGCATTATTTACCATAACAGCAGTTGTAGGATGAGTAGCTTTCGGACGTTCAGATTTCTTTTTATCTTTTTTAACACTCGTCTTAGGACTTGATTGCGGTTCAACACTTGTTGTTGCAACGTCAGCCATTTTAATTAGTTAAGAAAAATTGAAATCACAAATACAAATAATATCGTTAATAACAAAATGTTATTTAGCAATAAAATTTTAAAAGTTAAATGTTCAAGTTATGTGTTATGTATCGTTATAGTTAACGAACGGAATAGATATATGGTATACGTGCTATGTTCAATGCTAAGTCTGAGTTTGCTTTGTTTTCGTGCGTTCATTTCGAAAAGAATCACTAATTATTCATTAATTATTATATTTGCATAATATTAATATCATTTAATCGTAAGCATGTAGTGTACAGATTGAAAATGTAATGTTATTTTCATGCAATAGATATATCTTGGTCATTTATTTTGTTTACAATTACAGTATATTTGTAAACCTAGATGATGTGACATCATTAAAATGTTAATAATTTATTATTAGTAGTATATAATAAGAAAATATATCTTAATACATATAATGAACATATATAAGTTTATTTATTAAATAATATTTTCATCTAATTTCATCTTGTTACAATAGAAATTAGTTAAATAAGTTGGATTGTTATGTTTGACAAATATTCATATGATACACTTCATATACTATGTAACAGTAATAATTTTATAATTTGATAAAATACAAGAGATAGTTAGTAATGAAATTAATTTAACAACAATATTTAAACTAGTTATCATAATATTAATATTTAAATACTATAATGATCTTTCGAATAATAAAACTGTAAAATATATAATGAGTTATTTGTCTATTAATTTACACCTGTGGCACCCTTCCACTCTACTAACATCTTTTGGGGGCCATGATTTGACGACTGGTAACCGCACTTCACGCGAAGAAATATATCACTTACCAAGATCCGCTACAGCAGAGTGCCACACCCAGTAATGGGTACAAGACATGATAATCACTTTAAAAAACAGTATTTTAATAATAAAAATATATCTGTCAACGGCCATATCATGTTGAAAAGCACCAGTTCTCGTCCGATCACTGCATTAAAACAACATCGAGCGTGATTAGTACTTAGATGGGTGACTGCTTGGGAATATCACGTGTCGTTGATAACTTTTTTTTTTTTTAATAAAATAAATAAATAAATAAATAAATATATCATCACGCTTTTTACCAATTATTGGGTGTGGCACTCTGCCGTAGCAGATCTCGGTAAGTTATATATATCTTCGCGTGAAGTGCGGTTACCAGCCGTCAAATCATGGCCCCCAAAAGATGTTAGTGGAAATGAGATCTGCAATTGTAGAGCTTGCGTATAGATTTTAATTTGCGAGAAAATAAATGTTCTATGAATACCTTAAAAAGGAGATCTGCAATTGCAGAGCTTCAAATGTGATCATTTAATTAAAAAAAAAATTAAAATATCTATTAACATGATTAAAAACAAAGAAAAACAAAAAAATACTTAAATAGAGTTCAGAGCTTTAAATGTGATTTATGTTTAAATTAAAATCCCTATAAAAAATATTTTGAATTTTTTATTTTTTTTAAATAAAATATATAAATTAAATACCGGAAAAAACTCTGCAATCGCAGAGATGCCGACTAAAGATGTATTTAAAAAACAAAGATCAAGAAGAAAAAAAAAATTACTGGAAAATGAGATCTGCAATCGCAGAGCTCCAAATGTGATAATTTAAAATAAGAGATTTAAAATATCTATATAGAGAATATTTAAAAACAAACAAAAAAAAATAATAATAAAAAAATATATTTTGATAAGGGATCTGCAATTGCAGAGGTCCTAATATGATAATTTACAATAAGAAATTCAAATATCTATATGGAAATTATTTAAAAACTAAACAAAAAAAAAACCTGAAAAAGAAGGATCTGCAATCGCAGAGCTTCAAATGTGAATTATTTAAAATTAAAATCCCTATTAATAAAAATGACTTGAAAACTGTTACAGTTAGATTTAGGATTCACCCCATCGTTCATTTTCATCATCATTATAATCACCTGAAAAGCATACCATTAGTATTGTAATTCATTTTTGACTACATCTCATCCTTTTTTTTGTACTTACCTTATGTCTGCTCTATTTCTGTTCAATCACCTGTGTTATCATTTAGTCATCTGTCAAATTTCGCCTTCACCTTCTCTTGACATCTCTGGTGCTGCACAACGGCTAGTCAGGACACTAGTTATTTACGGCAGCGTATGCAACTGTTGCTGCTACGCTGTCGTACCTTTCGACGATGGACGCCTTGCAGGGGTAGATGACACTTTTGGTATTTTACTAGATTTTACTTGTCGCCGGAAATGCGTAATTTTTAACGTTTTTACTAATTTTTTTTCACTGTTTAACCAGTTTTTGAGCGAGAGAGCTGTGCGACATTTTTTTGCAAATTCGCGATAAGTTTTAAAACGAAATTGCCCAGTTTACTGGATCAGCGTCGCTACCGCTCCAAGAAAATTAATAATTAAAGTAATTATTAATACGGAATATTCCGGATCATTGTTCGCTTCATAAAATTCACTTCAAGCCGCATACCAACTCAGGCTTTTTCATTTTTATTCTCATTTTTATTTGATTTTTTCCTGACTTTCCGTTTGTGTGCGTTGGTTTCGCATCTCACACTCATCGGTTGAGCTACATTTTACGTCACGCATCTTCATCGTTTGTTCCTGGGTCTTCGTGCTGTTGCGACCGAGTCATTCCTAAGGAACGACCTTGGATCCTGTTACGTCACGCTCCTCCGTGGACAGACCGCACTCAGTCATCGCCCACCGGCAGCGTCCTGGCTACCCTCGGCAGAGAGAGCACAGCTAAGCCTTATCATTTTATTTACATTATTGTATATTGTTATTTACGCTCAGTACTCACGACTGATAATTCTTACCTGTATCGCTATTGTAAGAAGTCTAGTCAAGCTACGGCTGTTGGCACCATTTAGTTTATTTATTTATTGTTGCACCAGTGTTGTGTAGCTCGTGCTTCGTGGTAGTAGTAGGATTGATTTAGAGTTCAGTATTGTCGGCTACCGTCGTATACATTGCAGGTACCTCCGATTCATCGACGTTCGTTGCGCCGTATTGTTTCAGTTTTAAGCCACGTTGGCAACAACAACGATCCTACGTGCTAGAGTGGACACAGCGCCCCTTCACTACGCTTTACAATCCGTCATCTTCTCCGGTGCGTGTATCCTTGACTGGATTTTCCCACGTCTCGTTATCCTGTCGAGTAACTGTGTTAACAACTATCACGATCATTATTTTTGTTTGTATAAGTTACCTTCAATATATGTATATTTGTGTTCAGTATACGACTAGTTTACTTCCCCACCGATACTTAGAAATCGTTTTAGCGCTGAACCCGTCCGTAGGTTTTGACGATCACTCCTTCGTCGAACTGTTGAGGCACAGATCGTCTGGCGCCCCGAGCTTTTATCACATAAAATTGTCGTACCCACACCGACTTCGACTTGAGCCTAGCCGAGGTTCGACCGGACGGGTGACGAGGCCCACAACGCGTGAGCATCGTTTTAAATTGGCACCCTACAACGTGGGGCTCCCTCTTAATAACTTGGAATATTACGTTGTGTATGTTTCTTACTGTCTTGAATCATTTAGCACCTCCATTTAGTTGTGTTAGTTCATTTTGTTGTTCATTGAAATCACATCATTCTTTCATTCTAGAACAAACTATATTAGAACACTTAGGTTAGAGTTTAGATATTATTAAGATGGAATTACGTATGGATAGTCACCGTTTGTTAACAGATGAATTATCGTATGAGCTTTTGTTACGTGGAATCACTACGGACGGAAACGTGGCTGAAAAGCGTAAAATACTAAGCGAATGTTTGCAATCTGAAAATCGTAGTAAAACCCCAGTTGAGCTTGAATCCGGTATACTTTCCTTAGATCCGACTTCTGAGATTAGTATTTGTGAACAAAAGTTAGAGGAATTGAGGAAATTATTAGAAAAGTTTAGTAAGGAGAAATATCAAAGCGATTATGTGAGACTTCGCACGCGTTTGACACATGTGAGATTGAGGTTAGGACGTATTAGCGAAGCAACTATCGAACAGAAAACTAAAGTAGAACAGTTAGTTCAGCAATGTGAAACGTATGGTAAAGAATCCAAACACAAGTTCTCAATACAAGCTACCGCGATTTTAGTTTCAGAACATGAGCAATCGTTGCTAGAGTCTGATACGGAAATAGACACGGAACATCAGTCGACGATTTTAGACGCGAATGCCGTACAACCAGTCCGCGGATCGGAAAATGTACTTTCACTGTCACAACCGGATAGTAATAATTTAACGCACGTACTTGAGCGATTAGCATCAGTAATGAGCTCACCTCTTTCGCGAAACGAGATCACACCCAGTACTTCGACCTATTATCCAGTACATAAATGGAACATCACTTATGATGGCGAGTCAAACCTGTCAAAGTTTCTTGAGAGGATTGAGGAGTTACGAGTAGCGCGATCTATTAATAAGGAACAATTATTTAGGTCTGCCGTAGAGTTATTCACAGGAAAAGCCTTGATATGGTATCGAGCAAAATATCATAACCTTAATTGTTGGGATGAATTAGTGCAATCGTTGCGTGACACATTCTTACCGTGCGATTACGAATTCACGTTATGGGATGAAATTAGGAGTAGGACTCAAGGTAGTGAGGAACGAGTCGCGATATTTATAGCTAGTATGGAAGGGTTATTCAGGCGTTTACGTACTCGCCCACCGACTCAGGAACGTATCACTCTAATACGCCGCAACTTACTCCCTTATTTACAAGTTGGTCTTGGTCTCCGCGAAATTAGTTCAGTAGAAGAACTGGACACGGTCTGTGGTCAGTTAGAATCACTCCACACGCGTACAAGGAACCTAAAGCCACCTCCTACTGTCAGTCAATCGCTTGAAACTGATTTAGCGTATCAGCGACCGCGCATTAGTTCACGTCTTGCCGCTACCGATATTGTTTCCTCTGGAGCCACTAATGCCACGAAATTGTTGTGTTGGAATTGTAGATATACGGGACATATTAGTAGGAAGTGTAAGGAGCCGCGACGTATTCATTGCTTTAGATGCGGAGAATTGGGAGTCACGACACAAAATTGTAGAAATTGTTCGGGAAACGGGAACGGAAGGCCGTGAGGGACCGTGCTCGTCTTCCTACAATGAATTCGGTCAGTTCAGAAATTAGTACAGTTCGCAAATCACAATTTCAACAGACATCGGTTATATTAGATTACATATTTTCACACTTAAGTCACGATGAGCGACCGTATCTGAAGATATCTATTTTTGGAACAGAATTTATAGGGTTATTAGACTCAGGAGCGTCTCGCTCGATCGTAGGGACAAAAGGTTGGGAGGTAATAAAACAATTTAATTTAGAATTAGCTGAGAAAGATTCGCCTGATTGTATTGTTGCGAATGGAGAAGTTTGTGAGAGCTTGGGCTCTGTAACGGTGCCAGTGCGTTTGGTAGAGAAAGTACGTTTGGTTAAGTTTTTAGTGGTTCCGTCAGTCAGTCACACCTTGATTCTGGGGTTAGATTTTTGGCGATCCATGGGGATAGTGCCTGACTTAAGGCGTGACGAGTGGTACTTCTCTGCTAGCGAGCCGGTATCCGTGAACTCGTGTTCACCATCTTCGTTTAATCTACAACCAGACGAAAAATTAGTTTTGGAACAATTTTTAGAGGAACAGTGGAAAATCATGGGGTCAGTGTTAGGTTGCACTCACTTAGTTGCACATGAGATTGTGGTGGAGAATTCAGCCCCAATCCGGCAACGGTATTACCCTGTATCTCCGGTAATGCAGCAGCACATTCAGACCGCGCTGGATGAGATGCTCCGAGACGACATCATCGAACCTTCGACGAGTCCGTGGTCCTCCCCGATCTTAATGATACCTAAAAAAGACGGAACGTATAGGTTTTGTGTAGATTTTAGGCGGGTGAATAAGGTAACAAAAAAGAACGCATATCCTATCCCGTACGTGTCCGCAATCCTAGATCGTTTACGTGGAGCGAGATATATTAGTTCATTAGATATTAAATCTGCGTATTGGCAAATTCCGCTGAAGGCAGAAAGTCGAGAGATCACTGCGTTTAGAATTCCGGGACGTGGGCTATTCCACTTTAAACGTATGCCGTTCGGTTTGACCAACGCACCAGCTACGTGGCAGAATCTTATCGACACCGTTCTCGGATGCGACCTCGAGCCATACGTGTTCGTCTATCTAGATGACATCGTTGTCATCTCGGAAACGTTTAAACAGCACCTGGAAATATTGGAAAAGATATTTAGTCGCTTATTTGCAGCAGGCTTGACCGTAAGTCAAACTAAGAGTCAGTTTTGTCGTCCGCAAATTACTTACCTCGGTTATATTGTGGATCATTTGGGGTTGAGGGTGGATCCTGAGAAAGTGGAGGCAATATTGAGGATACCGACTCCAAAAACTGCTCGGGATGTTCGAAGCTTCCTGGGTATGGCGTCTTGGTATCGGCGTTTTGTGCCTACGTTCTCCTCCATAGTAGCGCCAATGAGTCAGCTGACTCGTAAGTCGCGTAAGTTCGTGTGGACAGATGAGTGTCAGCAATCGTTCGATCGGTTGCGTGATAGCTTAGTTGCGGCACCAATTCTCACTTGTCCGGATTTTAATCAGCCTTTTGTTGTGCAAACTGATGCTAGCGCCTATGGTCTGGGGGCTGTTTTGACACAAAATCTGGAGGGTGCAGAGAAGGTGATCTGCTATCTGAGCCGTTCGTTAACAAAAACAGAACGCAACTATCATACAACTGAGCGCGAGTGTTTAGCTGTTGTCTGGGCGCTGGAGAAGTTGCGACCGTACCTCGAAGGCGTGCATTTCACGGTCATCACCGACCACCACTCATTACAATGGCTCATGAATTTTAATCAGTCAACGGGGAAATTGTGTCGTTGGGCGATTCGGCTGCAACAGTTTGATTTCGATTTGGTTCATCGCAAGGGGAAAGATCATTTAGTGCCTGATTGTTTATCGAGATCCGTACCTGTAGCGAATATTAGTGCAGCGAATCCCACCGACCCCGTTTCCACCGATCGTTGGTATAATTCCATGTTGGAAAACGTCCAGAACAAGCCGGGAAAGTACAAATCGTGGTATGTAAAGAGCGGGAAACTACTGAAATTTGTGGAATCCGTCATACCGGACTTAAGCGACGTGGATGATTGTTGGAAGGTAGTCGTGCCTAAGGAGAAGCGTCGAGAGCTTCTGGCGTCGGTTCATGGTGAACCTACTTCTGGTCATCCTGGCGTGCTAAAGACATACCGTAAATTAGCACAATCTCATTATTGGCCTAAGATGCGTAGTGACGTAGCCGCCTTCATAAAAAGATGCGTCACGTGTATCGAGCACAAGGCGGTACAAAAAGCTCCACCGGGACTGATGGGTGCGAAGCCCCGCGTGTATCGTCCGTTCCAGCTAATCAGTATGGACCTGATGGGACCCTTACCGGCATCCTGCAATGGAAACAGATTTATTTTTGTTGTGTCTGATTATTACAGCAAGTACGTACTTACGTTTCCGTTGAGAACTGCGACTTCGGCAAATGTTCTGAAACACTTGGAAAACGACGTATTTTTAGTATATGGTGTACCGCAGTTCATTGTGTGTGATAACGGAGTTCAGTTTAAAAGTAGAGAATTTCGTGAGTTATGTAGCCGTTATCACGTAAAAATATTGTTTAATGCGTTGTACCACCCCCAGAACAACCCCACGGAACGCGTAAACAGAGTCATAAAGACCATGCTAGCCGCGTACGTTAAGGAGAACCATCGAGATTGGGCAAAATATTTACCGCGAGTCACGTGTGCGATTCGCACTGTACACCATGATGTCACTGGGTTCACGCCATTTTACATTAATTTCGGGCGCGAACAAATAATGTCTGGTGCCGAATACTCATGTATTGCGATTCAGGACGGAGGGAAGGTCGAGTATGATCGCGAGAAAGTTGGAGAAACGCCAGAAGCCGGTTTTCAGCAAATCTACGCCGAAGTTCGAAAACGCCTGGACCACGCGTACGAGCGCAGCCGCGCACAGTACAACCTTCGTCGACGGCCAGTAAAATAAGTTGTTGGTGATGTAGTTTGGCGTAGAAATTTTAAGCTTTCAAATGCAGCCGACTATTATGCTCAGAAGCTCGCGCCTAAGTACGTTGGACCATTCACCGTAAAACAAAAACAGTCTGACATCATTTATAAATTAGTGGATGCAGAAGGTCGCGATGCTGGAATTTGGCATGTGCAGGATTTAAAGGAGGGACCTCCGCTTGACAACGTGGCTCATGAGTAGTTTAGTATAATTCGGTTAATACGTAATTCACCTAGTTAGCAATGAGTTCAGTAGTTAGCTTAGTAGATTTACTTTTGAAGGAAATTCGGGGAATTTTCCTTCATGGGATTAAAGGGGGGATTTGTTACAGTTAGATTTAGGATTCACCACATCGTTTATTTTCATCATCATTATAATCACCTGAAAATCATAACATTAGTATTGGTAATTCATTCTTGACTACATCTCATCCTTTTTTTGTACTTACCTTATGTCTGCTCTATTTCTGTTCAATCACCTATGTTATCATTTAGTCATCTGTCAAATTTCGCCTTCACCTTCTTTTGACATCTCTGGTGCTGCACAACGGCAAGTCAGGACACTAGTTATTTACGGCAGCGTATGCAACTGTTACTGCTATGCTGTCATACAATTCGACGATGGACGCCTTGCAGGGGTAGATAACACTTTTTTGGTATTTAACTGTTTAACCAGTTTTGAGCGAGAGAGCTGTGCGACATTTTTTTTGCAAATTCACGATATAGTTTAAAAACGAAATTGCCCAGTTTACTGGATCAGCGTCGCTACCGCTCCAAGAGAATAATAATTAAAGTAATTATTAATACGGAATATTCCGGATCATTGTTCGCTTCATAAAATTCACTTCAAGCCGCATACCAACTCAGGTAATTTACTAGTATAGTTTTCTTTAAATCGTTTATTTTAAATTCAATACATTAACAAGTGTCATCAACTATGCAAGTCGTCTAATCTAGGTTTTGTTACAGGCTTTTCATTTTCATTCCTATTCTCACCTTTATTTTGATTTTTTTTCCTGACTATCCGTTTTGTGTGCGTTGGTTTCGCATCTCAAACTCATACATTCATCGGTTGAGCTACATTTTACGCCACGCATCTTCATCGTTTGTCCCTGGGCCTTCGTGCTGTTGCGACCGAGTCATTCCTGAGGAACGACCTTGGATCCCGTTACGTCACGCTCCTCCGTGGACGGACCGCACCCAGTCATCGCCCACCGGCAGCGTCCTGGCTACCCTCGGCAGAGAGAGCACAGCTAAGCCTTATCATTTTATTTTACATTATTGTATATTTGTTATTTCCGCTCAGTACTCACGACTGATAATTCTTACCTGTATCACTATTGTAAGAAGTCTAGTCAAGCTACGGCTGTTGGCACCATTTAGTTTATTTATTTATTGTTGCACCAGTGTTGTGTAGCTCGTGCTTCGTGGTAGTAGTAGGATTGATTGAGAGTTCAGTATTGTCGGCTACCGTCGTATACATCGCAGGTACCTCCGATTCATCGACGTTCGTTGCGCCGTATTGTTTCAGTTTTATGCCACGTTGGCAACAACAACGATCCTACGTGCTAGAGTGGACACTGCGCCCCTTCACTACGCTTTACAATCCGTCATCTTCTCCGGTGCGTGTATCCTTGACTGGATTTTCCCACGTCTCGTTATCCTGTCGAGTAACTGTGTTAAAAACTATCACGATCATTATTTTTGTTTTGTATACGTTTACCTTCAATATATGTATATTTGTGTTCAGTATACGACTAGTTTACTTCTCCACCGATACTTAAAAATCGTTTTAGCGCCGAACCCGTCCGTAGGTTTTGACGATCACTCCTTCGTCGAACTGTTGAGGCACAGATCGTCTGGCACCCCGAGCTTTTCTCACACAAAATTGTCGTACCCACACCGACTTCGACTTGAGCCTAGCCGAGGTTTGACCGGGCGGGTGACGAGGCCCACCACGCGTGAGCATCGTTATAATCTTACCATTTAATTTTTATCCTGAAGTTGTGAAACAGCCTGGATATACTAGATTTTAATTATTATTACATACTATTGAGGATTTCGTTCTAATATCTCTCCTATGTTAATAAAAATTACCCTGCGAAATATCCCATCTATTTACCAAAATCATAAACTATATGATAGTAAAGGAAACTAAGACACGTTTCAACATAATAGCGAGCAAATCTCATATTAGAAATATAAGTTAAATCAATCTCTATAACTGTCTAATAGAATAAAATACAAATATTTTAATAACGATATAATAACTAATAACATATAATAAAAAATATTTTGTAACATTATTCTTTATGAATTAATATTTAAACTTTTAATTCCTACATATAAAATAAATACACACTTAACATGAAACTTCAGCTGAAATTAAATTACCGAAGATAGAGTTGTTCGGCACGTGTTTAAATGCATCGAGGTTTCTAAAGACTATTTGCGAGCGACCCACCACATGATAAAATTCACACATATTCCTATTCAAATTCAATTCAAAGGTACACATTTCCGTATACTAAAATTGTTTGTCGGGTAATCAGTTGATTACCCAATTCCAGCGTGAAAGTACAAACATTTCACCCTCACAGTAATTATCTTCTCTTTCTTAAGTCTGGCACATCTGAGAAGCAGAGTTGTAAACAACTACCTCGTTTTTGAGTTATTTTTCTCTAAAATAATCTGGACAACAAAAGATTGTGTTAAAGTATGAATCAGTTACGTTGCACATTTTTACGACACCTGTATGTCATTGTTGTTTATAACAATTATGTATTATAATTATTGTATTTATATATTAAAACAGACAGTAAAATATGTATTTTATGGATATAAAATTTACATCATCTATTTTAGAGGTGGCTCATGGGTAAATTTACAAAGATGTCGGTTCATATTTTAATAAATATACAATAATTAAAACATAATTTATTTTTTAATGTGACGTATATACGTACATATACAAACGTAATAAACAATATAGACAAATAAATATTCTTGTTCTGCGTAAACTATTTGAACAAAATTGACATTATGGTATTCTCATTTGTTATTAATTGCTCTTATTGATCAAATATGTACATTTTACAAAGAAAGAATACACAGAATTTTTAACATATGACTTCGACTGAACGTACAGTAATGAAGATAATTTTAAAGTTAAATTTTTTTATGAAAGAAAAATTCGGATGACGCCTGGATTCGAACCAGGGACCCTCTGCTTGCCGGTTAACATCTCTGCCCGGCAAGCAGAGGGTCCCTGGTTCGAATCCAGGCGTCATCCGAATTTTTCTTTCATAAAAAAATTTAACTTTAAAAATACACAGAATATTTAAACTCGAGAAAAAAAGATGGGTTGCAATTATTGAGAGAATAATATATTTTATTATTTATTTAGCCGGACAAAATTTAGCACTCTAATAAATTATACGAAGACGGCAATGGTAATTTCCTAAAATTAATTGAAACAATACTCTGTATGTTTCTGACACGATAAATAAATAATTGAAACAATATGTTTTTTTGACAATGTAATGTCTGAGCACGTTAGACGAATACAAAATAATAAAGAAAATATGCCTCATTATCTTGCAAATTCCATTCAGAATGAAATTATATCTTTTGTTGCACAAAATAAAAAATATAATAATAAATAATTTGAAACTTAGTAAATATTACTCGATAATATTAGATTGCACCCCAGATAAAAGTCGCAAGGAGCAAATGACAATAATTGTGCGGTTTGTTAGCCTAAATAATACTACAAAAAAGGTAGAAATACTTGAACATTTTTTGGGTTTTTTTTTAATGATACTGAAAGAACTGGGAAAGGATTAACTACATTTCCGGTAAAATGGTTAGATAAAGAAAATATTAACATTCAAGATATACGCGGCCAAGGGTACGACAACGGTGCAAACATGCGTGGCAAAAATTGTGGTCTCCAAAAACGTATACTAAATATTAATCCTCGCGCCTTTTTCGTACCCTGTGCCGCACATAGCTTGAATCTAGTGGTAAATGATGCCGCTCGGTGGGAGATACTTATGAAAGAAGTGCCTACATTAACTCTTTCTGATACAAGATGGGAAAGTAGAGTGGAAGCCGTTAGAGTGTTGAGATATAATTTATGTTGCATTTATGATGCATTATACGTCATTTTTAATGATGAGTCAAGGTCTTTAATATTAAAAATAAAATCATTCAAATTTATTTGTTCTATAATAATATGGTACAATATTTTCTCAAGAATAAATGTAGTCAGTAAATTAATGCAAAAAGCTGACCAGATTATATCCGACGTTACAGAACATTTGAATAATTTATGTACTTCTCTGAAAGAGTTCAGTAGTGATGAAAGTTTTAAAAAACTTCTCGATGAAGCTAAAACACTAGCAAGTGATATTGACTGTGAATCAAAGTTTTCATCTGAAACTATGGTTCGACCACGTATTGGAATATCTGAAGATTAAATTGGTATATGGTGAAATGCTTTAATTAATCAATTTTAAAGAAAATAGTTTTACCTATATAATATGCAAAAACTCTAACTTAAGTACTGCAAGTTTACTAGGAGATAATCGTCTAGTTTTAGAGGTAACAGGTGAACTGTTAGTAATAATAGAATGGAAAACACAAGTTGGTATAAGTAAATGCGGGTTATCAGATAATAAATTTGGAACGTTTGTTTATAAGTTTGTTATAGTTATTGCCTATCTTCGGTTGTATGAGATGAAACAATAATTACCAACAAAAGAATTTAAATTTTGGAAAGCTTTTCATTTCATCAACTTCATTTGTTAATTGAGCAATGACATTCTCAAGAAAATCAATTCTAGAATAAAAATATTGTAGCGAATACGGTCCTGTTCCGTCTGGAACAGTCGACGCGTCAAAGTGTGCAGCACGTTCACCGCTGTCTCAAACGCAATAGACAAGTCCGAACCTGTTCGCTCTGCGTCATGCTTCCACCGTGTTCCAGAGGCTCTCGTATGTTCTGGAATATCTTGCTCCAGTATATAAGGGAGAGTTTCAGCCGGCAAGATTCATTCTGTATTCGAAGTGTGAACAGTGCAAGTCGTTGTTAAATACTTTGTTGTGAATATAAATACGTGTTGAATATAAATATATGTCTTAGTAGTTGTACTACATTAGTTTCGTTTTATATAAATATTTTGTTAGAGTTTTCACTACTCGTGTTTTATTTAATAATAAACTTCACCGAACCCGAAATTGTAATAAACGTTACAATTGGTGCCAGGTGTGGCGTTGTATTTTGTGAATTAAAAGTGAAGTTTAAGTGTAAATAAATAAAAATGGGTTCGGAAATGGTAAATCTAAGTGATTTAAAAGTGACTGAGAATTAGAAGCACGTGAACTGGAGACTACAGGCAAGAAAAGTGTACTTCAAGAACGACTTCGTGAATTTTTGATTGAAGCTGGTGAAATAGTGGATACTTACGAATTCAAAATTCCGGGCGATTTGGACTCCATATATAGAAACATGCAAGAAAAGTTTGGAAGCCAAATTGCAAGAAAATTCTAAAAGTTTGGAAGCCAAATTGCAAGAAAATTCTAGAAGCTTTGAAAATAAATTTGAAGAAAATTCTAGAAGCTTCGAAGCTAAATTAGAAGAAAATTCCAGAAGCTTGGAAGCCAAATTAGAAGAAAGTTCCAGAAGCTTGGAAACGAATTTGGAAACTAAATTTGAGCAGAAATTTGAAAAATTTGAAGAACATTCGAGAAATTTTTAAGAAAAATATTGAAGAAAAATTTGAAGAACATTCGAAAAATATTGAAGAAAAATTTGAAGAAACCAAGCGGGCCCAGATTCTGGTTTGTTCGAGTAACCTGTCCGTTGCCTTGGCCAGCGCATTGGAATTCGAGGCGGCAGAACACGCTTCAAGACGACAAGGAAATATTCGCACAATAGAGGGCTTGGAGGAGAATCATAATGAGTCTAGGGAGGAAACAGCACGGCGTGTCATGACTGAGATGTTGCCAAAGAAGAGACAACTTCGATGCTGGAACTGCGGTGAGCTAGGGCATGTGCGAAGCCGCTGCGGGGAACAAGGTAGCGGAAAACTAAACGTCGATCCATCATAAAGATGCCCTGAAGCTAACTGGACATGTCGCATTCCTACAACCTAGACTAAATAGCATCTTTGTGGATGGGTTGATCGACGGGAAACCACATACCTTGCTGATTGATACAGATGCGACAAAAACCATCATTAGACCTGATACTCTCAGGAAACCGATGACGATTGAATCAACAAAATGGCGACTGCGCACAGCAACAGGAGCCGCGGCTACCATCCATGGCGAAGCAGACATTACCATTACCATCGGAAATACACGAACTAAACACCGTACTCTGGTAGCTGACATTGAAGATGAATGTGTTCTCGGGATGGACATCATGAACGCAAATGGCGACGAACTAAATTTAAAACGCGGCATACTAAAGATCAATGATGATGAGATCGTTTTACATCCCCGAGGAGAAGACACAGTACGCCTGACCTTAGCTGAAGATACGGTCGTGTTAAATCGAAGTGAAATGATTGTGGATGCCCACCTGGAACGTGAACTTCCAACAGGATGTACCATGATGTTAGAAGCTGGAAATCATAATGAAACGACTACTCGAGGAATACTGGTTGGAAAATATCTCGGCATACTGGAAAGGTAGTACCAGTTCGAGTAATGAATGTGAATTATTATCCAGTTACACTAAAGAAGGGTACTATCTTAGGACATTGTTCATCAGTAACTTCGATTATCAGACGAACATCCGTTACACAAAATCCACCAAAGAAGCTTCCTACAGAACTGACAAATCTACTGTCAATATCTTGCAAAGAATTAAACCAGGACCAGAATAACAGAATGAGATATATAATAACGGAATATCAAGACGTTTTCGACACCAGCTGTGGGACCAAGGGTTGAACCAACATAGTCCAGCATCAAATAAACACCGACGATGCACGCCCCATTCGCTAAGCACCAAGACGAGTACCACTGGCCAAGAGAGAGGAAACCGAGAAAATTATTCAAGACATGAAAAATGAAGGTGTCATCGAATCCTCAAACAGTCCGTGGGCCTCACCAGTGGTGTTGTTAAAGAAGAAAGATGGGTCAACACGATTCTGCGTGGACTATCGTCAACTCAACAACGTGACGAAGAAGGATAGCTACCCGTTGCCCCGAATAGATGACACATTGGATACGCTGGCTGGGTCGATAATATTCTCAACATTAGACTTGAAAAGTGGGTACTGGCAGGCTGGCATGGCACCAACGGATAAAGAGAAAACTGCGTTTCCTGTCGGTGCCGGACTGTGGCAATTTACAGTAATGCAGTTCGGGCTCTGCAATGCCCCCGCCACGGTCGAAAGACTCATGGAAACGGTACTGCAAGGACTATCTTGGAAAACCTGTTTGGTGTACCTTGACGATATTATTGTGGTCGGAAGAACATTCGATGATCACATGAGGAATTTGGAGGAGGTATTCCTGAGACTACGAAGTTCTGGTTTGAAGCTTAGCCCAAAGAAATGTCATCTCTTCCGCAAAAAAGTGCAGTACCTGGGACATATTGTGTCCGGAAACGGAATAGCCGTTGACAATCAGAAGATCCGCTCAGTAAAAGAATGGCCAGTACCAACTGACAAACATCAATTGCGAAGCTTTCTAGGTCTTTGCACGTACTACCGGCGATACGTCTCTGGATTCGCCAACATTGCTAAGCCACTGACACGACTCACGGAGGAAGGACGGAAATTTGTGTGGGAAGAAGACTGCCAAGACGCTTTCGACAACCTCAAGCGAGCTTTAACAACAGCACCAGTCCTGAGTCATCCTCTACCCAACGGGGACTTCATATTGGATACAGATGCCAGCAATGTCGGAATCGGCGCCGTCCTATCGCAAATTCAAGATGGACAAGAGAAGGTCATCGGCTACTTCAGCAAAACTCTGTCGAAGCCGGAGCGTAACAATTGCGACACCAGGCGAGAATTATTGGCAGTAGTTAAAGCCGTTGAACCCTTCTACAAATACCTGTATGGAAGGAAATTCCTGGTGAGGACTGATCCTGCTGCGTTGAAGTGGCTGTTACAATTCAAGAATCCGGAAGGGCAGGTAGCAAGATGGATCGAACGGCTACAGGAATATGATTTCGTCATCGAGCATAGGGCCGGAGTCAGTCATTGTAACGCCGACACATTATCAAGACGACCATGCTCAGAAGACTGCAAACACTGTACCCGTGTGGAAGAGAAGTCCGCTCCAATCTTACGGACCACAGTGATAGACGACCATTGGCTGACTGAAGAAGTTGTGAAAGACCAAGAAGGCGATCCAGAATTGAAATACCGACTGGAATGGAAGAAAGAAGGACGCAAACCAACTTGGCAAGAAGTTGCACTACACTCGAAAACCGTAAAATCGTACTGGGCGCAGTGGGACTCCATTGTTATAGATAATGAACTACTGAAACGTATCCTGGAAGGTCCTGAGGCTACAGAGCAAAAGATGCAGATCATAATCCCTAGGAACAGAGTACCGGAGGTACTGAAGGAGATTCATGATGGAACTGCTGGAGGACACTTAGGAGTAACGAGGACAGTTCAGAAGTTGCGTGAGCGATTTTACTGGGTTAATTGTCGAGAGGACGTAAAGGAGTGGTGCAAGAAATGCGTAGTTTGCGCCGCAAGCAACGGACCGCAGAGACGTCAAAGAGCCCCAATGCGTCAATACAATGTTGGGAGCCCGTTTGAAAGAATCGCAATTGACGTGGCCGGTCCATTTCCAGAAGGGAAATAAATACATCATAGTGGTCATGGACTACTTCAGCAAGTGGGTTGAAGCTTATGCCTTGCCAAATCGCCGCTACGGTAGCAGAAGAACTTGTCAACCAGTGGATCTGCCGATTCGGGGTACCGTTGGAACTACACTCCGACCAAGGTAGAAATTTCGAGTCGTCTCTGTTCCAAGCAATCTGCGAGCTATTGAACATTCGCAAAACAAGAACAACTGCTCTACACCCACAGTCAGATGGCATGGTCGAACGCATGAACAGAACCATCAATAGACACCTCTCCAAGGTTGTCTCCGGCCACCAAAGGGACTGGGATTGTCATCTACCAATGTTCCTGTTAGCTTATCGATCATCCGTCCATGAAACTACAGGACAGACTCCGGCTAGCATTGTCTTTGGTCATGAACTGCGATTGCCCTGCGACTTTAAGTTCGGCAGCAAGTCAGGTGAAAATTTGGCTGGTGAAGATTTCGACACCGAACTTCGAAAGAAGATGAACGACATCCATGAGCAAGTACGCTCCAACATCCAGAGCGCTAGTGACAGGATGAAAGACCAATATGATGTCAAGGCTGAGAATGGTGGATATCGAGCCGGGGATCTGGTTTGGCTATACAACCCACAGCGTCGCCGTGGAATGTCCCCAAAGCTACAGAACTCCTGGGAAGGTCCCTACGAGGTACTGAAGCGAATAAATGACGTCACCTATCGAATCCGGAAAAGGACTCGAGGAAAACCAAGAGTGATTCATTTCAATCGGTTGGCTCCTTTCGCCGGTGACAACAACGATGGCAACACCTATGAAGCTCGAGCTCGACGAATTAATGTACAAGATCCGGAAATCACCTTTGACGAGTTCATGGCCTCCTATTCTACGGGCCATAAAGTACGAAATGGTGTGACCAAGGAACATCAGGGAAACTTATTCAAAGTGCCTACATAATACTCATTAGCGCATTGTGTGGCCCAAGATCTACAGATGTCTTGAGGAATCGCCGTGGTTTTTAAGAAAAAGTTCGGCCAACTTGAAGAATTACGGCAACAACATCCATGTGTCGGCAAAGTGTTACAGATAGCCGACAGACAGTCGAGCCGAAACAGAAGCATTTTTTACCTGGTGACCAAAAATCTGTCCCACGAGAAACCAACTTATCGCACCGTCTGGGACACCCTATGTGATCTACGAGGTGTGCTGCTCAATCAGGATATTCTAAAACTAGCAGTACCAAAGCTAGGCTGTGGCCTTGATGAATTGTGCTGGAGAATTGTAAGAAACATGCTGGAAACTATTTTCCAATATACCGGAATTGAGATCCTGGTGTGCAGCTATAATCCCTGTGGGTCAACAGTAGTGAAAAGAACTGTGGACTGTTATTACCATCAAACGTCCCAGTGCTCGCGGGGATCAACGTGCAGATATCGACATGGCGCAGAAAAGTTTCGGGACGAAACATCCTTAAGAAGGGGGCAGTGTAGCGAATACGGTCCTGTTCCGTCTGGAACAGTCGACGCGTCAAAGTGTGCAGCACGTTCACCGCTGTCTCAGACGCAATAGACAAGTCCGAACCTGTTCGCTCTGCGTCATGCTTCCACCGTGTTCCAGAGGCTCTCGTATGTTCTGGAATATCTTGGTATATAAGGGAGAGTTTCAGCCGGCAAGATTCATTCTGTATTCGAAGTGTGAACAGTGCAAGTCGTTGTTAAATACTTTGTTGTGAATATAAATACGTGTTGAATATAAATATATGTCTTAGTAGTTGTACTACAATAGTTTCGTTTTAAATAAATATTTTGCCAGTGTTTTCATTACTCGTGTTTTATTTAATAATAAACTTCACCGAACCCGAAATTGTAATAAACGTTACAATATGTTTCAGGTTAAGAAATAAGGGTTATTTCACACACAATTTGAGTTGGACATGTAATTTAGTTAGCCATGGTAGCTACAATTGTGCGCGAATTTTAAAGAAGGCCTTGTAAGTATATATATTTTAAAGAAATTTATCGGTAACTTGTTTATCAGCAAGAGGTCGCATTTCACAAAGTATTACAGACGGCTCCTTGTAGCTAAATTTAAGTGCAACTGGATGTTTCTTAGATCTTTGTTCAGATTATGGGGTTGCTGTTAAAGTGAGATTTGAAATAAAATCACTGATTAATTCTGCAACTTCAGAATCGACGGATCCTAAAACATAATGATATTTTATTTCTTCTGAAATACTTCTAGCAGTTATGAATTGTGACTCAATTTGGAGTAACCAAATCCAAACACTTTTCCTCCAGAAAGAGGGTAATTTTATACTGACTCTCGATATATCTCTTCTTGGAAACGGATTAATTTCTTCAGAGACTGACGTAATTGTAAGTTCGTTACGTCGATCACTTTGGAACGTCGGGGTCACCAATTTAGCTTTTAATCAAAATTGTAGCTAATAATTAGTCTTAAACAAATTTTAATAATTTTATTTTTTAAAGAATCATTTGACAGAATATAATTAACTACTTAAAACAAAACATTATTATATATCATTTTAACATGGTAAGAAAATTCAAAATATTTATAAAATATTCAAGACGACAGTGATCAGCCACCGACTGCCCCTCCAGTGTCAACGATCAGCAACGATGTAAATATGAAAAAGTCCTGGAAAGCGTACGAGCTTTTGTTGTCATTGCAAATTAATTAGTTAGTATTATTTGGGTAAATGTGCCTTATTTTTATTAACAGATTTAAAACCAATTTTAAAAGATTTAATTTTTTAAATATTTACATTGCAAGCAATTTTATGAACTATGTCAGACTTTTAGTAAATATATTCTTGTTGACAGATGCAGGAACTCTCGAAATACTATTTCGAGCATGATTTCTACGCTATTCTTGCATTAAAAGAAAACAATCGAGCAACAAATAGATAATCATTAGATGCATTTTTTAATACTTCACATTTTTGTATTTACACTTTTGGTCTAATTTAATTAGGGAAGCAACAATCATCATATTAAAAATTACCATTGAATTCCTGTGTTACATACTTCAATTCTACACCCGGTATGTTTATTGTAACATTTATTACAATCTCGGTTTCGGTGAAGTTTGTTCTTTAATAAAACACGAACAATGATAACACTAACAAAATATTTATTTATAACCAAAATAATGTAGTACCACTACTATCGTACTCGTTACAATATATTACAAATTTAATATGTTCGACAGAAATAAAAAGAATTAATATTATAAATATAACACTTAATTACCATTTATAATCATATCATAATTAAAAGAAAACATATAATTTGTATCTAAAGAAATAACTTATGTCAAGTAAATAATCTATCTCAGTGGTTTGCTTAGTCAGGTAATTAAATGGCCCTATATTACAAAATAAATTAATTTAAATGTCAAAAAAAAATCTGATAAACCTACAGAAGAACCACTAACCACTTACAGCCACATTTCACCGCTAAACAGCGCCAACAAATCACCAGTTTTAGTGGATTATCCACTAACTTGGGAACACTGGTCACTAAATTTTTACTGAACCTGTCTCAAATAATCCTATTGACCGAGTGGTGACTTTTTTTATGTTACATAGGAAACACAATAAGAAAACATTCTTATAGTAGCAACTTGTCAAGGCATATAAATCCTAGACCAAAAATGTAAATAAAAAAGTTGTTTAAAATCTGCATAGAATGTCTATAATTTTTTTATTCAATTTTTAATTTTACACAAAAAACAAAATTTAACATCTTTAAGTTGCCTTAGTGGAATCAAATAGGCCTGTGGATCTTGATAACGCTTGTTCGATCCCCACAGCCGACAAACAATTTTCACCAAGAGCTAATATTATTAAGTTGTGTGATTATTAAAGGTAATCATACCTGTAGTTTTTGACTAAAGTTAATTTATATTATGGATTCGAACCAGGAACGCTTAGACACTGTGACAGAAAAATTCAGTTGATGCCATATTTCGAACACAGGTGACGTGGTGTAGCGGTTAGCATCTCTGCCCGGTATGCGGAAGGTCCCTGGTTCGAATCCAGGCGTCATCAGAATTTTTCTGTCATAATATAAATTAACTTTAGTCAAAAACTACAGGTATGATTACCTTTAATAATCACACAACTTAATAATATTAGCTCTAAGCTTGGGTTTGATTCCCTCATAATCAAAAACTGTGTCACTGTAGACGAACCCGGTTGTCAATACCTATGTAGGAGTCTCTCGGAACGAAGCTACGCTTAGACACTGTGACAGAAAAATTCAGTTGATGCCATATTTCGAACACAGGTGACGTGGTGTAGCGGTTAGCATCTCTGTCCGGTATGCGGAAGGTCCCTGGTTCGAATCCAGGCGTCATCAGAATTTTTATGTCATAATATAAATTAACTTTAGTCAATTTTCACCAAATTAAATCTACCCCTGTGGCTCTCCCTTCACTAATATCTTTGGGAGCCGTGATTTGACGGCTGGTAACCGCACTTCACGCGAAGAAATGTATCACTTACCGAGATCTGCTACGGCAGAGTGCCACACCCAGAAATGGGTTAAAGGCGTGATGATATATTTATTTTATTTAAGAAAAATAGAGTGTCATGGAAATTAAAGCAATAAACAAAAATTGTTGTCGTTAGTTTACTTAACAATAAATGTATCTCAATAATGAAGGTAATAATAACTTAAATATTATTATAAATAATTTTTCACGAAATTGTTTTATAATGAACAAATTATTAATATTTTAAACTTAAAATAAATGTTCAAATAAGTTGCAATTAACAGCTATATACTTAGCCACAAAAATTCATCCAGAAGACCGTGCTAGCCAATTAATTGTTCTTCCACGACCAATTCAGGAATTAGGACAATATTGGTTCAGGTACTTCTGTCATGTTGGAACCAAATTATATTTTCATTTTGATCGCTGCCTTTCTAATCCGGTCCAGTTAGCTTTTGTGTGAGTTCCAAATACATACTGGAAATTAAGTAGTCTTCAATAAAAAAAGGGCCAATAACATGTGTGAGCCAAGAATACCTGCCACATATTAACAATTTGAGGATATTGAGTGTGTGTTGAAACTAGTAAATGTGGATTCTCTCTACTCAAATATCTGTAATTTAGTACATTTTCTAATACTCGAAAATCAACACTAATTTATAAATGAGGACTATATTTTCTCAACTACCTAATATTTTAATTAATTGTTTATTGTTCAATTTCCCATGGCACTCTAACTTTTCTTGAAGAAGTAAAATTTCTTAATTTTTTATTTCTCGTTTCAAAATAAGATTTAGCAAATATAATTATACTAACCTCACAAAGACATTTATTCTAAACAACTGTTTCATTTACACTTTTTGTCTAAAATTTGTAGGACACAAACTGTCGCTACTATAAATAAATTGTATTGTATTTTTTATGTAACATAAGTCACGATCCGGTATGGTACAAAACAAAAAAATAACTATTCATCTTTTGATCTATCTAATCTAACAATTTATTTGTCTTAATCATTAGAATATACAGGCGCGGTGGTCGAGTGTGTTAAGGCACATCTCTTAACATACTGTGACGTCACCCGAACCAAGGTTCGTCAGTTCCAAACCGCCTGTCGACAATGTGTGATTTGTCGTTACATATAAAATACAGTTACATGTATTTATCACACTCGGGCGCTATAAGCTAGTCACTTATACGCCTTAAAATAATGTAGCATCTGACTACGAAAACCGGCTGTACGGCAGTGTAAAAACTGCGGCTCGGTGTGTCCGGTAGGTCCAGGCCCAATTTGGGCTGTAGTGCCATCAGAAGAAGAAGAATCATTAGAATATACTTCATTATAAAATTATTACAGGGACATACACATAAGGAACATCTTCCAGTAATTAAATTCAAAAGCTACGCATATATTATTAATATTATAAAAATGCACAATATTTCTACTGAAGATGAAAGAGATTACCAGTGTCATATAGATGGTGACCTGGAATTTAGCTATGCAATTCGATATGTTTATGTTAACGGTAAGTGATACTGAATCGTAATGAAGGAATGTGAAATGTTTAATATCACATATCAAAAACTAATATTTTATTTGCCTTGCAGACAAGAAAAGCAATATCAGTGCTCCTCGGATCTACTACCAACTGGAGGCGAAATTCAGATAAACGCAGGAGCAAACATAACACTTCGCTGTGCTGGCTCCCGGCCTGTGACGTGGGCTGGACCTCGCAACGCTCGCTATCAGGTATGTCTTGACTATGTGACACATATTAAATTTAAATGAGTTTTTACTTACCAATGACATTTTTATACGAGTATCATTTATAAATGCTACATGCTCAGATTATAAAATAAGAACAGTATAAGTAGTATTTTTTTAAAATTTCTAGGCTCCATCGATTATCGCGCCATCTGCGCCAGATACGAAAAAATGTTTCAGACAAAAGCGTCATATTTGTTTAACGTAGAAACCAAATCAGTATTGAAAATTGGGGGTTCTCATTAAAAAAATTGAAATTGACACACCCTGCTCCCATGGGAGGGGGCGAAAGAGTCAAGTATGGTATCACTGAATAGCTCTTTTAAAATTATTATTATTTTTGTGCTAAACATTCGGTTGTATATTGAATTAGCACATACGTCATTGTAAAGTAGGGACTTCAACTTTTCATTTAAGCCCGAATACGTTGAATACAACTTATTTTCAACCAAGTTACATGATCTTGAAAATCACGTCTTTGGGATTTTGCAAAGTGTTATGTTTTTTTTGCGTAGTATATATTGTAACGAGTACGGCCCTGTTCCCTCTTGGATAGTCAATACGACGTAGTTTGCTGCGCGTTTAGCGCTGTCTCATACGTAATACTGTAACAAGCTAGATCATGTTCTCTCTAAAACCATCGATATATGACGGTAGCGCGCGTTTTAGCGGTGCGTCATTAGCATTTTATTTAAATAATCCTACATTGTACCCGTGATATGCTTTTACAATGTTTCAGAAGTTCTTGAATAATGTAGAAGAACTAGTTTCAATATAAAAAGGAGCACTTGGGCCGACAATAGACATTCTGAATTGAAGTGTGAACAGTGCAAGTCGTTGCTTAGTACTTTCATGTGAATATAAATACGTGTTGTAAATAAATATATGTCTTAGTAGTTATACTACATTATTTTTGTTTTAAATAAATATTTTGTTAGTGTTTTCATTGTTCGTGATTTATTTTATAATAAACTTCACCGAACCCGAAATTGTAATAAACGTTATAGACATTACACTACCATGTTTGTGTAATAAAGAATCACTTTATGCTTTTAATATGCAAAAGCTATTTGTGTATTAAAAGCGCAAAATAGTACATTGTCCTACGTCTCTCGAAATCGACAATGTACATTTGCGTTCGAAATAAACACAAAAATTTTTATGCAGTGGCCACTGTTACATTTTTAAAAATTGTTTTACTTTTTTTTACCCAAATTTAACACTGGTCCACTGCAATTAACAAAATTTAGATTCGCCATTGTCAGCTCTAGAAATGTAACATCACTTTATCAAATCTGATTTTAGATAGAACATGTTTCAAATCTTGATGGGCTGTATGACACATCGCTACATTAGACGAAAGTTAGTTATTTTGATACTGGACTGTATCGCTGTCATGAGAATGGTTCGTTGACAGATCATCCATTTAAATCAGACAACATACAAATATATGTGAAAGGTGAGTTTTTCTATTTTCATTTCACATATGGTTTTGATTTGTATTCATTTTCATATACTTATTTACAAATGAACAGAATCTCTATGTATCACAGGAAGAAATAGAATTTGTGTATCCCTATGCCAATGTGACAGTGCCATGTTTACCAACATCACGAGATGTAAATGTATCACTCTCAATGCTGTCTCATACGTTAGATCCTATTACCCTTAAGTACGTACTACTATACAAATATTGGAACCGTAGTATTGTTGGGAGATTTTTAATATTGACCTTAAGTCTAGTTAGTTATTTATCCGCAACTCTTATTGAAAATTTGTAGCATCTACCATACTTATGTGTCGAAAGAGAAAAATAATAGTTATCGAAAAACAATCGATAAGTTGATAAGTGTATAATCAACACCCTTTTTCCATTGCTAAAGAAAGATGAAAGGGATATTGGATTACTGGATGAAAGGTTAAGATACGTCGGAATTTTATACTGAGATATGCAATTTGTTGTTAGACAGTGATGCAACACAGTAATAACTGGACAATAAGCAAGAAACATAAAAAAAGTACGCTTTAAATTACAATAGAATTAAAACTGTTGTTTTCAAAATAGAAAGTGATCATTGTTACAAAAGCGTCACACAAAGTAATGTCAGTAATAGTCAGAGATGAACATCCAAATTGCTACAATTGGAATTGAAGAAGTTCAGCGGGGATATTAGAGACTGGTAACAAGTTTCAAGTAATTCATACAAACTATTGTTTCTGGAACAAAGGCTATAGAGTTAATTAAAGCTTAGTTGCAACTGAAGGCAATTACCCCAAAGTTGTAGCAGCTCTTATATTAAGCAGATGAATAAATTCAAGTCTACATAAGAGAATGGTTGGCGCTAATTCTACAAAATACAATATCGGCAAATTCAGTATCTCTTGTTTAATTATACGATAAATTACTTTTACTATAGTACCGCAATATCTACGGTACACTCGCAGTACTCGGTGAATTGAGAAGAGGGATGTAATTTAGATCTAACTAAAATAGCAAAAGATTGTTTAGATCAACTAGTGCGGTGCATTGGAGCTGAAATATAAAAAATGAAGAAAAGGTTTCGGAGTTGCGTCTAGCAAATTTAATAAGAAAAAAGAAAGAGGTTTTAAGGCATCAAATATTATTGTGGAATAGATATCTACTGCGGCTGGTTTGATGGTAACCACGACAAAGAAACAGAAACACGGTTGTGTGTTTTGTAATGGTGATCATACACGGTTGTGTGTTTTGTAATGGTGATCATAAATCTACACATTGTTTTAAAGCACAAGGAATGTGACTGACACAAAAACGTAAGATGCTTGGAAGAAATAATTGCTGTTTCCTTTATTTTAGACAAAGGGATTCAGCTAGAATATGCAGAATCAAACAGAAGTGTATAGTATGTAGAAAAACATGTGAAGTACTACTGTAAGTCAATTTACCGAAAACACTCGCAATTATGCAAGAAAATTCTCAGCCGTCAGAAAAAAGAGTGAAGTAAAAGTGAGACAATGTTTTGACTAATATTTCCAACGTCCAAACATATTACTTCAAAATATCTTGGTGAAAATTAGAGAAAATGGGGTGACAAACAATACACGGGCTGTAATCGATTGGGACTCTCAACGTTCGTATATTCTAAAAGATATACTCGAAAAAATGAACCTGATAGACAAGGAAGTATTCAGTATTCTCTATTCTCTGTGCTCACAATGGCTGGTACCGCAAGCTCTGTTTTTGCCTGTTTTAAGAGCAGTGTATTTGGGTGTTTTAGCCATCTATAACCTGTTAAAACCGTCCTCTTAAATCACATAAAAACAAAGCTTGTGGTACCAGGCAATGTGTTTACTGTACACATTTCTAATCCGGAGGATACTTATAGATACAATTTAGAAGTCTTAGATCAAGATGTTATTTGTGGACGTCCACCCCTAGCAAAGTATGATCCTTGGCAAAAGGGATTAAAAGAAGATTACATTAAACTAACAGATGCGCAAGAAGGAACAGCATTAAAATTTATTGGAGCCAATTTCTCTGGAAAGTTATTTACCGGTAGATATAAAATTCTTAGTTCTGGCCTGGCAGCTATAGAAATACTTGGTTGGACAATAACAGTAAAAGATAATAAAAGAAGAACTACATATAGCAGTAGTAAATCATTTCTTAAAAACTGTTAAAGTTAATGACGAGGATGATAAGAAGTTAATCTACCATCGGTTGAAAATCATACATCACTTTCGGCCTTAAAAAGATTGGTTAATATAGTAAAGAAGATAAATGCCGAATGTTTATACCAGGAATATCAAAACGTATTCGACAGTTGGATACAAGAAGGTGTGAGATAGAAGGAGTGCCAGAGAAGGAACTCCATATACAGGGCACTACTTACCGCATCGTCCTGTTGTAGAACCAAACATTACAATCAAACTCTGTCCACTCTTTGACGGTTCACCTAAAGAGAAACAAATTCATTGTTTGAACAATTGCTTAGAAAAAGATATTAACGTACAGAGCTAATTCCGTCTATTTTATTACTTTGTAGATTAAAGCAAAAAAAAATAATTTTACTCCATAGTAGTAACAAGATATTGCCGAAGATAGTACTTCCACAAGGTTGGGAAAATAAATTGGGATCAGGAACAGAACGATGATATGAAATACCAATTCTTAAATTGAATGAACGAATTGACACGTTTATCAAAAATAGAAATACCCAGATGGTTAACGGCAACAAATAATACAAATAACAGAACAGTACATTTTTTCTGTGACGCAAGTCAACTGTTGCATTTATAATAGCAGAAATGGAGACTGGTGTTCAAGTACGGCTGGCACAAACTAAAACAAAAGTGTCGCCCATTAATAAAGATAGAAAGAAAAGGTCAATTCCGGGATTAGAGTTGTTGACAGCTACAATTTGCGAAAGGTTATATTCTTCAATAATAATGAATCTAAATAAATGTATGCATAAAACATATTTTTTGAATGATGCTACTACCATGGACTCCTGAGATGTATTCGTGGCAAATAGGGTAATAAATCTTCCTGATTTACTTTCTCATAGATACAGCGCTAAAAAAAAACTTGTAGAATCAAAATGGTGGGAGGATCCAAGTTGGATAAAAAAATTATAATTTGTGCTGTTTGATATTAGAAATAAATGTAGCATCAAGCCTTTTATTCAATACTGGGTGTGGCATAATGTACTTTTGATAAAAGAGTCATTTGAAAACTTTGCGGAATGGTCCACATATGGCAGCACTAGTTCCGGTTCGAGTATCTTATCAAAATCCACCATCTTTGGTAGAAACGTGTGTGCAATATTATTTCGATTAGTGAAGAATATTTGAAGATATAGCAAATTGTTGTATTGTAGACGAGTGTGTGTTGGAAAATGGCAAAAATTTAAATTCATACCGATATAAAAAATACTCTAGGGAACTGTTTGCAAGTGGACTACTGAGTTTAAACGTGGACGTGAAAGCTCAGAAGATAACCCGCGTAGTGGGTAGGTGGTATTAGAGGATCGCCGATTAAAAATATCTGAAATTGGACTAGCTTTAGACATATCAGGTAAACGAGTATTTCACATTTTAACGGAGGAATTATACAAGTTGGGTACCGCGACTGTTGACACCTGATCAAAAACGAATCAGAATGCAAATGTCTCAGCAAGGTTTAGCCCGTTATCAGAGAAATCCAGCTTATTTTATGCGTCGATTCGTGACTAGGACTGTGCAAAATAATAGATTAATCAAATTTAATCGATTAATCGATCAAATATTTTTTTTAAATAATCGATTAATCAAATGTTTGATTAATCGATTATTTGATTAATCGATTGTTTGATTAATCGATTATATGTTTATTCGATTATTTGATTAATTGATTAAAACAAATTTACAAAAAAATAAAAATTATTAAAATTATAATATTGTAACGTGTGTGGTCGTGATGAGTCATGGTCATGTGCGCAGAAAGTCGGCGCTCGCACAAGGGCGATATCACAGCGTTCTGTTCTGTAAGACGAGCAGAGAGGTAACGTTCTAGTGTCAGTTACGAAGTTATCGCATATATACTTGAGTTATTTAGTCACTAGGTCACGCTATCAGACAATCAGGTAATTACGGTGATAACTAGTGAAAATAAAAAAAAATTGGGAAATAAATACTTACTAATTAGGGATCGTTTAGTTAAAATAATTAAAAGTATCGCTTAAACTTTAATAATAATAAATGTTTATTATAATATTAATTTCTATATTATTTTTTTCTTATAATATAGTTTTCGCTACCATACTCGTACATATTAATATTCACTTTCATACACTTTTTACTAAATTGATATGTTCCATTTTGATCTTGTAAAGTTTGTGTTGATAACTCGGATACCAGAAAAGGTATCACTCATTTATTATAAAAATCTTTTTTTATAATAATTTTTCTATATCATCTGAGATACTGTGATATATAATTTTTCCAGTTTTTGTTTGCATCATGTATATATTTATGTATACGAGTGTACAGCAAAGCTTCGATAATCCGGACCTCTACTAAACTAATCCGATGTTCTTGAAATCCGGGTAAAATAAAAATATGTCATTTTTTATTTATAATTCGGATCGACCATGTTTCCCCAGTCCGGATCGCACGTTATGTATTTTTGTTTCTATTTCTCACCGTATCTGAATATCTCGAGGAACCCCCGCGTAACTATGTAATGTAACATGAAATAGGGAGTCTCCAAATCAGTTTGAATTAAAGACCGTTCAAAACGTTAACGCTGGCTGAAAACAGGACAGATGGCAAAATTGGATAGTGGTGATAGTACAGCGTTAGCAGAAAATTCTGGTGTAATATATTTGTAACAATTATCTCAAAAGTTTTGTGTTACTTACATTTTCTTTAAAATAATATGTATTGTAGGAGTTATAAGAAATATCATCATTAATTTCGCTTTTCGATTTTTCGCTAATCCGGATTATATCAGTTTCAATTGATCCGGAGTATCGAAGCTTTACAGCACTTATATATTACCATTCTATTTTATAGTTGAACAAAAAAACCCAAAATTTATTATAAAATTTCAGTAATAGCTACTATGATGGCTTCTTCTTCCAAGCGAAGTATTCTTTGGAATTACTTTACTAAAAATGTAGAACATGCATCTTGCAATAAATGTAATAAAATTATATTAAATAAAGGCAACACCACTAACCTGAAAAATCATTTGAAGAGCAAACATCCATTTACATATGTCGAAATGGAACAACTGACAAAACAACGTGAGTTTTGTGATACAAAGGATGACATCGAACAAATGTAAGCTAATATTAAATGTTATTTTTATGTTATTAAAAGGTTTAGAAAAAGTCAAACTTTAGCTATAAAAATATTCTAAATAAATTTAGTTTTTTTTTTACTCATACTCCAACAAACAGTATTTTGCTGAAAATTGTTGGTAGAGGTGTCCAGCTCTCCAATTTGTGCTGTTGGAGCGCAGTGCCCTATCAGCTGTACATCCACATTAGGAGAAAATGAATTCTAGAGAATGTAAAATTAGCAACAAAAAATAATAAAGCCCCGGTCACAAAAATTAGTGGCATTCAGAATTTTTACTTTGTTTAAGGTGCCATTAACACGAATAAAAAAACTACAAAAAGTTTTGTATACTCCCGGGTCACTATTACCTGCTCTGGATTGCTTGTTAGAGTGCGTGACTTTAGGACCGATTTGCGTTTACAAGAAAATATGTAGAAATCAGTTCTCTTTGTTTTTTTTTTTTCGATCATGTGAATTTCTCAAAATATCGGCAAAAAAATCTTCTTAAAAAAATTTAGCACAGCGGGTGATGGATGAAAATTTTAATACTCGTATGTTGGTTAGAGTTCCTTCCCCGATAATATTTAGCGAAGTCCCGCTTGTTACCTCGTCTTTCCGCCATTTTTTTATTTCGTTGAAACTAGAGATTATTTTTAGAAATTCAATTTTAATTTTGTAGTATAGTATGTTAGTATATCTACGTAATAATTATAAATATTTCAGAGAAGTAGAATGCGATCCTACCAACGTAGAGTCAGAGACAGAAAAACAAGAATCACAACCAAACTCACCATCAACTTCAGGAACCAGTACTATGTCTCCAGTTCCAGTAATATCAAAATACCAATCTTGCTTAAAACAAAAAAATCAAATATCTATGTATAATTTTACAATGAGTAAAAAAATCAAGATAATATTGACAAATCATTAGCTTACTTTGTATCTGAAGATATGATACCATATTGTATTGTAGAAAAGGAACGTTTTAAAAAATTTGTAGAAGCCTTAAATCTAGCTACAAATTACCAAGACGGAAAAAATTGACAGAGACCTTAATTCCAAATTTGTACAGTAACACAAAAGATATCATTGCAGCTAAATTAAAACAGTCCAGCATATTTTCATTTACAACTGATTGTTGGACATCAGTATCTAACGAACCGTACATGACTATTACTTGTCATTTCATTGATAATAATTTTGAAATTATTAGTGTATGTTTAGGCTGCTTTGAGCTATGTGAAGATCATACAGCTACAAATATTGTTGAAGCATTAAACATGTGTTTATGTAAATGGAACATTTCAGAAACAGTTAAACATTCTGCATTTACAACAGATTACAGCAGAAATATCGTAAATGCAATTCATCAAATGGATAGGGTACATATTTGTTGTTTCGGTCACGCTATAAATACAGCAATATCTACAATATTTGATTCTAATAGGATTGAAGTAATATTACCATAAATAAAATATATTAGAAATATTTTTGCTCATAGTTGGAAAGCTAAACGAGAACTACACGAACTAAAAGAAAAATTTAATATTAGCAAATCTTCAATACCTTCATTTTCGAAAATTAGATGGTGGTCAGTTTTAAAATTAATTAAAGTAATTGTTGAATAACAGATTATTCTATTTTCATTTTTAAATAATTATGCGAAAGGTATATACAAACTATATTTACCAGATAATGACGAGTTTGATTAAAAAAAATTATTATACAATTTCAGAAAATTTATCCGGTGAAAATTATGTTACAGCATCACTAATTTTACCAGTTTTGCAAGTTATTAAAAGTAACTTTTTAAATTTGAAATCCGAAACTGAAATTGATATTACTACAAAAAGTATAAAAACCGAATTTATATCTTTAATTATCGATACTATTGACAACAGATACAGTAATGATGTGTGACGAAATGTTTTTCGTCACTTGCAGTTTAGACTCACCGATGTCCGGAGACGTCCGAAACATCGGTGATTCGTAAACTGCTCTCATTTCTCCGGAATTAAGAGCAACCCCGGGTTTTCTGTTAATAACTCCGGCTGTAAACATTCGATCCGAATAAAGTTATACTTTCCTGGCAGCTTAATTCCAGGGCTAGCGATTGGCGCTAGTATAAACGTCCCAAGGGCACGAGAAGCCCTTCAACCACAGCATGTAAGTTACCCCTATGTAAATACATGGTAGCGACCACTGACATCCCGTCCGAACCCGATTCATTAACTTTTTTGTATATAAGCCGGGATCCGCGAAGCGAGAGACACAGTCGTATCCTCATTCTGAATGAGAGAGTGCCACCGTGACAAACCAAGAAGAAGCCGTCCAGAGAGATTCAGCAGGGTAAGAGATACATTCTAGTTTACCGTTTTTACCGTTCCCCGTCCGTTCCGAGCCCTTCAGGCTACCTAGTTTCAAACCAACATTGCGACTTGGAGTCCCTGACTGAGAACGCCGTCATCCTCGAGCCCACGGGCTGGAGAGCATCCTCGACTCGCAAGAGTGGAGAGTATCCTCGACTCGCAAGAGTGGACAGTCACACTGTTCAGGGGGTCCCAAGTCACAACGTCGGCTATTTCACTGTACGCCTTCAGCACCCGCGGATCCACAGTTGGGAGCACGATACCGTCTGCTTTGAGACCTAGAGGTACCCTCCGAGAGCGCCGCCATCCTCGAGCCCCCCGGCTGGAGAGAATCCTCGACTCGCAAGAGTGGAGAGCATCCTCGACTCGCAAGAGTGGAGAGCATCCTCGACTCGCAAGAGTGGAGAGTATCCTCGGTAGGGTTTATCCAGGTCACAACGCGGGTCCGCCGTAAAACACCAGCACCAGGTCCATAACCTCCCCGCACTCCGCACCCTTCCTTCTCGAGTCTGACGACTGGAGAGAACAACCCGTCTTCGTCCTTTCCGTATCTCTGCCACCATCCTCGAGGTAGTGAACTCGAGAGCACCAGGTCGTTTAACACAGAGCCGCCCACCGTGACGTCACTCGTGACGTCAGCTTCGCGTTTTACGACGTTTCGTCAGAACGACGCGCCGAACACCGAAACCGCGACCGCCACCGACATCGGAACACTCTCCCGACGAACATACTCGAAATCAGTCGTCGCGACGCCGGGCGTCGATTTTGAGTTTGCACCAGGAATCCATCCACTGTCAGCAGTGGATAGAGACTGACGCCGCCGCGACGCCGGGCGTCGTTTTCGAGTTACGGCCGTTTTTAATTTCCACTACGGGAATCAGCTCCGCCATCTTCGGGAGGGCCGAGAGACCCCGTAACATTGCCACGCCAAGTGTCGTTTCAGCACGAGTCGCCAGAACGCGCCGCGCTTCGCAGGGTCGATTCAGGGACCCGCCAGAGACCCGTCCGACACACCGCCGCCCAACCGACGCCGGGCGTCGGTTTTCCGAGACCCACCGTTTTACGTCAGGACACCCTCAAGGGGTGTTACGGAGACCAAGTCAGTGGCCGCTGCCGCGACCAACCCGAGAAAATCAGTGTACACCAAGATCCGCGAAATAAATCTGAAATCTGAAACCATCCGCTATTTTATTTCTATATCCTGGACACAACCCCGACACCGCTATCCATTACCGTTTGGCGCCCGAGCAATCCACGCCAAACTCCTTGTGCTCGACCAAACATCGTCACAGATGATACATTTAATATTTTACAAATATGTACTTTCTAAGATCCTAGATTCAAAGGAACATTTTTCGAAAAGAACAAAATAGATAAAATATCCGATAAAATATATAACGAAGCTAATAACATTTGTATAGATATAACTTTACTAAATCCTGTCAAAAAGAAAAAGACCGGACTTTCGTCCATATTTAGGTCAACAAATAAATCTAATTCTAAGGAATCTTCAGACTACTCAATTCAAAAGGAAATTAATAGTTATTCTAATTCACATACAATTGATTTTGATGACGATCCATTAGATTGGTGGAACATAAATAAAACAATGTATCCTGTTTTGGCACAAATTTCAAAAAAATATTTATCGGTACAAGCAACTAGCGTTTCATCGGAACGTGTTTTTAGTAAAGGAGGAATGGTAATTAATGATATGAGAACCTCTTTAACACACGAACATGCTAGTGAACTAATATTTTTAGCACGTAATAAAAAATATGTACCACATTAACATACTATATATTATATGTTATCGTGATAATACAATAATTATGTAATTATTATTTATTTATTTGTTTTCATTTCTTTACAAATAATATTTATTTACTATAATGATCTCTTTATAATCATGATTTATTTATTTTGTTTTCTATGTTTTAATTTCATGTAACACTTTTGCAAGATGTGAAATAAAATAAAAATAAATATACCTCTATTAATATTTATAAACTATTATTATTTTTGTATTCCTTCTTAATCATGATGTTAATTTATTTATTGTTATTTGATGTACATAGAGTTGAGTATTTGAGTAATTATTTAATTGATCTAATTAATCCATTAGTTGTTATTTCATTATTTTATCAGTCGATTAATAGACTATTTAATTATTTAGTCGTTTTATTGTGCGATTAATCGAATATGTGATTAATCGATTATTTGATTAATCGATTATATGATTAATCGAATGTTTGATTATTCGATTGTTTGAATAATCAATTGTTTGTTTAATCAAATATTGAAAACCATAATCGAACAGCCCTAATTCCAAGTAATTGAAGCTAGAAATATATTCATTCTAAATCAACAATAATAATTTAGTCTACAACTTATCAGCTAACAACAATTATGAATGTGTATGATAAAACGCCTCAGCCGCGATACCGCTTTGTTACAATATAAACAATTTCAACATCACTCAGATTACATTGAATTTTCATCATTGAGAAGTAGGGTGAATCTGGAACTTTAAATAGTTTTCTTTATTTTTTATATTATTTCATTGTTAGAGGTATACACAAAAAACAAAGAAATTTAATATGTATCCGTACCTCTTACAACTAAAATCACAAAAAGCGTATTCAAAATAGAAGCAGGAAACTAAATAAATAAATATCAACTTAAAGTACGTACATATAAGATAAGTTGAAATCTAGTCTTGTTTCTATTTATAAATTAATCAATTATTAAAGCGAGATCCAACGCATGCATCTGTCTTTACGATACGACAGTTAACAGTGCATAATTTATCCGACCTTACTTACGCAAGTATATTTTATTGGCGTAAATTAGAAAATGGTCTTTGGGATGGGCAGGAAGTAATTGGAGTGGTACATATAATATTGGCATAAATCTTTTTAAGATATTGATTTTATTTTCTGGAATAGTTACATTTCCGGTACATCTATTTAGTATTATATTACCAATTTAATATAAAACCATTAAAATTACAGAAGAGGATATTCGAAGATAATTTAAAGAAGAAAGAGGAAAATTACGCAATCATATATAAAATAAATTGGAAGAAAACAAATATAATTACAATAAACAGAGGACATAAGCCCTGAAATACGAAGGGCGATTTCGTGGCTATAAACATACATAGTTCGGGTACAAATTCAAATTATTTAGTAAATGTAAACGTACGTGAACAAGCTTCAGCAATGATTCGTTACTAAGTTATATTTATGTTCTTTTCTACCTTCTGCCTTCATGTCTTTTTGTATGCAATTTCAAATGACTGCTTCGTATAAATTTCTTTTTGCAAATTGAACATTTATAATCTCTTCTACCTTAATGTATTTTTATATGCATTTTCAAATTACCGCTGTGTGTAAATTTCTTTTTGCAAATTGAACATTCATAATCTCTTCTACTTTCATGCGTTTTAATATGATTTGTCAAATGAATTCTTTGCATAAATTTCTTTTTACAAATTGAACATTCGTAATCTCTTCTACCTTCATGTATTTTGATATGTTTTTTCAATTGACCGTTTAGCATAAATTTCTTTTTGCAAATTGAACATTCATAATCTTTTCTACCATCATGTATTTTCATATGTATTTTCAAATTACCGCTGAGTGTAATTTTTTTTTTGCAAATTGAACATTCATAATCTCTTCTACCTTCATGTATTTTGATATGTCTTTTCAATTGACCGTTTAGCATAAATTTCTTTTTGCAAATTGAACATTCGTAATCTCTTCTACCTTCATGTATTTTTATATGCATTTTCAAATTACCGCTGTGTGTAAATTTCTTTTTGCAAGTTAAACATTCATAATCTTTAATACCTAAATGAGATTTCATATGTTCTTTCAAGTGTTTAGTTCTCCACATTTTTTTATTACAAATTAAACAATCCAAACCCGCTATATTGTTAATATGATTTCTCAAATGGGTTAGTTTATCTGTAAACACTTCTTTACACATTGAACATTGAAACTCCTGACTGTCTGTGTCGGTGTTGGAATTAGCTTCATTCTTATTCAATGCATTGTTATGCTCACTAGTATTACTTGAACCACCATCTTCATCGCTGCGTGTACAAACAAATTGCTGGTCGTGTTCTTGGCCAGCGCAGTATTCAGATGCAAGCAATTCGTCATTGATGTCAATATTATTTTCTGCTGCAATTTTTAAATCATGTTGTTCTTCTGAGTGCAGTGCATCTTCATTTTCATCATCCTGGAAACCCAATTTGTCTTGCACGACCATGTAATCTTCTACTGTAGTATTCTGATAGTTTTCCTTATCAAACACATTGTTATCCTCACTGAGAAAACTTGAACCGCCATCTTGTATATCATCGGATACTGATTCGCTCTAGACAAGTTGCTGGTAAAAGTCTCGGTGTGTGCTGTCTTCAGACGCAAGAGATTCTTCTTTGATATCGATTAACTCAATTTTCTGGTTATGATGTTCTTCCAATGACATTCGTTGTTCATAATTAATTACTCTGATTTGTAATTAACTGAAACTCTGGTCTGGGGTGTCATTGCTTCCTTCCAATGCTTTTATATAATTGTTCAAACGAGTATAATTGTCCGAACATTTTTTCTTGAACGTGGAAAAAGAACGAAGTGTTGTGTGGCACGAGGAACAAATGTATACAGGTTTCGCCGGGTTCAAAATTGTCTGTAACAAAGAAAAACTCGGTAATATCACTATGCAATGAAGCTAGTATTAGTACGAGAATGTAAATGCTACTTTTCTTTTAACCATATTATAGGCCCGCAAATGAAAATAAACCCTCGACAGGAATGCGCTTTAACTCCGTGTATTCGGTATATCATATTTTGGCGCTAAAGTGAAATGTACAGTCACAGTGAAAACAATTTTAAATATTCTTTTTGTAAATTATCGACACAAAAAATAATCTTTTATACATTTTGGATGCTGAAAAAACCATGTAACTTGTGTCGATTCTGTTCACAATTCTATAAATTTGTAAATTCGTAAATTTATAACTTAGTTAATAAATATCGCCCCTTTACAAATTTACAAATATGGCAATTCTGTTAGAAGATCTGTAAAGAGATTTTCTCGTAAAGTAATTTTGAGCTCACTCCATGCAAAACGTTTATCATTTTGTCAACCAAATGTCAAAGCTGCAAATTCGAATTGTTTTTATATTTCACAATCAGTTATTCAAATAATTAAGTATGATGTAAGTATTATCAATATAAAATAATATTAATGTAGAGTGTTCACTAAAGTTAATTAATTATTATTTAGACATTTTTTTTACCTACAAAATTGCATAGATGACTAGAAGCACACAAAAATTTAAATTTAGTTTTTTACAATAATCTTTTTAATTGGAATTACAAATTTTAACTGGCACATTAAAATTGAAATAACTTAAGAAATTACCTAATTACTATTTATCAGTAGTTTTCTATTAATTTTATTTATGAAATTTTATAAAATCACTATAATTAATATTTGTTAATAAATATAAATAATTTTAATCAAATAAACTGATTTCACGCAATTTGAAAATATATTGTAATTGCTTTTTGTTTCAGAAATTCATGTTAAATTTGTAATTAAGTTAGGTTATTATTATTAACATATTTTGGTTAATATTATAATGACTTTATCAATTTTCGTAAATATTATCCATAGAAAACTGTTTTCATGTTTTTAATGGGATATAGCGTGATGTTATGTATGTATGTATGTAGAAAACTGTTAAAGAATAATTATGTAATTTCGCACATTATTTCCATTTTATTGAGCATGTGTTTCATATCGTCAAATAGAGAAATAAAATATTTATTTAGAAGTGCCACAGCCTACTATGGGCATAATATTAAAATTTGACAAAAAAAATATTGAAAAGTATACAATATATATTATACACGTGTTTAAAATATCAAAGAAATAGAGGGTATTCTGTTCAATTACAGTATGTTACAATAGATTCGGCTGCTGAGAACATTCCCTTACTCTTTTCAACACTATGTAGAATAATAATATTATGTTGGTAGCAACTAAGGGTTGTACTTTATGGTTGCTCGTACATATATTCCGAATTAAAATAATATTTAATTTATCTTATTAATTTTTCAAAAATACACTAAATAAAGAAATAAATCGTTATCCTGTAAAATTTATAAATATATTTTGCAAAAAACATGGAGCGATAGTTTATATGATACTCAAACATTTTCATCTCCCGTTATTTGCCGAATGAATCTAGGTTTCCAAACATTTTTTAAAATTAATTATGAAACATACATATTTTATCAAAAAAAAATTCTTTGTTTCAGGTACAACAACTTTGTCGCTTTATGTACAGGTCTATCTCTTAAGAGTACCTAATAATACAACACTGAAAATTACACTGCAAAATAAAAAAAATGCCGATTCTATTTTTAATTTTTTTGTTGTTAATTCTTTATGCATGAATATAGTGCAATTTTATAACTTCAACATACTACCTGTACTTACAGACATTTACTGGAAGAATTATTCCATTATCTTAAATAATAAGAGAGATACAAGTAGTCAAAGACAAAAAATGTGTTGCAGATAGAAAGGTGCATTTTTTTTTGAATGTTTGCATTGAGATAGAGTAGCGCGATTAACACCATTAGATCCGTCGTTAAATTTCCGAATTTATAAAAATTGTATTGCAGAGGAAAAAGTCCGCAATTCATCTTTTAATAAGCGAGCTACGAGTGTCTGGATCTCCGACTAATTGTATACATCTGGCATGTGGCATATTTGACAACAACGTTCAATCTACGCATAATGGTGAGTAGAGTCAATTAACTTCCTTTTCTTAGATGGCAGCATGTTCCGGGGTATGAGCAGTTCAATTATCGACATTAATCTATTACAAGAGCGCCATAAGCTTTATCCTTCTTATATATTTATACTCACTGGTTTTATAAAATACCAAGAATGAATAAAATATCAGTAATCAATTAATTGAATCCCAAGACTTTCTGCAATTCTACAGTTAAGAAGCGTCCATCTTAATGAACAAAATTGTTGACATTCTGTCTATTATTATTTCCATCAACTGTTACAGTCGAAGAATTCATCTTTTCAATAATAACAACAATGTAAATATTATCTAAATTTTTTTAAATATAAAATGCCTCGTTTACCTCGACGACATAATTGTGTTTAGCACTAGCCTTCAAGAACATTTGCTTAACTTAAAATTAGTATTCGATCGACTTAGAAAATCTAATTTCAAAATTCAAGTTGACAAGTCGGAATTTTAAAAAAAAGAAGTAGCTTATCTCGGGCACATCGTTACATCCGAAGGCGTGAGACCGAATCCAGATAAAATATCAGCCATCTTAAATTATCCTATACCGAAAACTAGTAAACAAATTAAAGGTTTTTTGGGACTTTTAGGCTATTATCGGAAGTTTATTAAAGACTTTGCAAAGTTAACCAAACCTCTCACAAAGTGCTTAAAAAAGGACGCAATTATTGACATAAACAACCCTGAATACAGACAATGTTTTGAACTTTGCAAAAATTTGCTGACTAATGAACCCTTACTCCAATACCCAGATTTCGAGAAAGAATTTAATCTGACGACTGACGCAAGCAACGTAGCGTTAGGTGCCGTGTTATCACAAGGCAGCCTTGGCAATGACCTTCCTGTAGCTTACGCCAGCAGAACACTCAACGAAACCGAGACAAACTACTCAACAATAGAAAAAGAACTTTTAGCTATTGTTTGGGCGACCCAATACTTCAGACCATACCTTTTCGGACGCAAATTCAAAATTTACACAGACCATAGACCGTTACAATGGCTAATGTTACTAAAACAGTGTAGTCAAAAACTAATTCGGTGGCGCCTCAAACTTGAGGAGTACGATTATGAAATAGTATATAAAAAAGGCAAACTCAACACCAATGCCGATGCACTTAGCCGCATCCCACCAAAAGACGACGACGTAACCCAAAACACACCAAAAATTTGCGATAACGATTCACCTTTAATTATATATCAGGATTACTTAAATAATAAAAATCAAACTTCTAAAAATATCATTATAGAAGTAACAGGTGATTTATTTAATGCACCACCAGATTCTAGTCTAGCTCATTGTGTAAGTAAAGACTTACAAATGAAATCTGGAATAGCAGAAAAATTCAAAATTAAATTTAGTAACGTTGATAAACTCCAAGCACAAAAACCACAACTTCATAATCTAGTCTATTTAAAATATCAAAATAGATATTTAATTTATTTAATAACAAAAGAAAGATATTTCAACAAACCTATTAAACAAGGTTTATTTTATACACTTTTAAAATTAAAAGAATTCTGTCTAAATAAAAAAATAAAAAATTTGAGCATTCCTAAAATTGCTTATGGCTTGGACGAATTAAATTGGCATGAAGTTAAATCAATGATAGAGTACATTTTCCAAAATACTGATATAATGATAACAGTTTTCGAACTTCCTGAAATTTCTCGAATTCAATTAAATATAAATGAATCAGATAACATTGAACAATTAAACAAATATATGGAAAATTTTTATAAGGAATTAGAAAAGACTAAAGATAGGAATAACGATGACGATGCACAATCCCTAGCAGTTGAAGTAGGTGACGCGCAATCTACTCAGATAAACGATGACGACACTCCAAGCGAAAGCGATATCACAGTACACTCTAACAGAGAAAACCCCATTATCGGAATCCCGATTGTAGAATGCCCAGTTAATTATGGGAAAAATCAAATAATAATATCAGAAGTCGAATATAACCCTAAACTCCCTAAAATACTTAAATTATATAATCAAACAAAACAAAGGATTCTAGTTGAATTTTCAAAAAACAATTGCGAAAACGAAATGATAACATTTCTTAAAGAATACATTGTTCCTAAGGTAAAATATCACATTTATTTCAAAAATGAATTATATGTAAAACTAAGCTTAATACTTCAAAATTACTTTAAAAATTCTGAGATAAAACTTGTTAAATGCACTCAATATCTAACTGACGTAATCGACGAAGAAGAAATCATACAAATCATAACAAATCACCATCTCAGTAAAACTAATCACCGGGGAATCGACGAAACAGAAAAACGTATAAAACAACAATACTAATGGCGTAAATTAAGGAAATCTATACAAACATTTATTAATAGCTGCGAAACGTGTCAAATAACAAAGTACGACAGAAAACCATTAAAATTTAACATCACACCCACAGCTACTAAACCTTTCCAAATTTTGCATATCGACAGCATTACATTAGAACACGTCAAATTCCTAACTATAATAGACTCATTTTCCAAATACGCACAAGCCTATAAATTAAACTCCGGACAAGGTATAGAAGTCGTTAATAATTTAGTTAAATATTTCACACACCATTGTATACCAGAACAAATCATTTCGGACAACGGATTAGAATTTAAAAACTCTGTCGTTAAGGAACTATTACAACTACACAAAATTGACATCCATTTTATAAGTTCGCAGCATCCTGATTCTAATGGTACGATTGAACATTTTCATTCTACCCTCATCGAACACGTTCGATTGTTTAATAATCAAAACGAATATAAAACCGAACCCATTGAATCCAAAGTAAATTACGCCCTTTTGGCGTATAACAACACAAATCACTCAGTCACAAAACTCAAACCATGTGAAATCATTACCGGTCACCTAGATACAGAATCACCCTTTAATATCGACTTAAATAAACAGCTTATAAATAATTATATAGAAAATCATAAAAATAAAACAAAATTACTTTACGGAACAATTAACGATAAATTAAAAGAAAACAAGGAAAAAGTGATTAGTAAATTTAATGAAATTAGAGAAAATTTACCCGAGATATCGGATACAGTATATGTCAAAAATAAACAAAAACAGCAAAAAACCAGAAATAAATTCAAACGCGAAAAATTATCTAAATTAAATAAAACACTCAAAACTGGCAAATTAAAGCCAACTCATGGTAATACAGTAGAAAAAATACATCTTTCTAACATAAAACGACCTCGACACAAAACTTATCAATTTGAATCACTTCCAGGCTGTTCGCATGCGGGCGAGGAACAATCATAAGAAACATAACAGAAAACATTGGAATCCTTCCCATCAACCTAGGTCCTGCCAAGTTTGAAAAAACTACACACACATTCATACACTACTATAATCTCAAACCTCTTCTAGATCAGTATGATAGTCCAAACACACAATACAAAACACTAAAATCAACAATTTCCAACAACACGCAGTATCTCCATGAACTAAATAATTACGATAAAATATTAGAATTCATCCGAACCAGCATAGACACTAAAATTACAAACATCGGATTACACGCTAGTCACCGAAATAAACGTGGCCTCATAGATGGTTTGGGAACTATTTTCAAATCCTTAACCGGAAATTTGGACGCCGAAGACGGTAAAAGATATAATGACATGTTAGCACATATGCAAGAAAATGAGCACAATTTAGAAAATCAAATTAAACAAGCGTATTCAGTAAACCACCAAATTATCACAAATTTTAATAAAACAGTTACTGACATTCAACATAATGAAGAAATATTAAAATCTAAAATTTTACAACTTTCAGAAATAATAAATAATATGCATATCCAAGACATTCTTTACGCCAAAAATATTTACGACCAACTAATTATACTATATAACTCGGTGCTCAATATCCTACAAGATGTTGAGAACTCTATTACCTTCTGTAAATTAAGAACCCTACACCCGAGTATAATACACCCTCTTGAATTATTGTCAGAACTTAATAAAATATCTAAATTCTATCATGCACAACTGCCATTCGAACCTAGACAAGAAAATTTACTTGATTTTAAATCCTTATTAAAAATTAACTGTAAAGTGAAACCTACACAAATAATTTATTTTATTTCCACCCCAATCAACTTTGAAAAAAATTCGAATTATTTTATTTATATCCTATTCCAACAAATTCCAGAACTCAACAAATACCTAGCCGTCTTCCCTAAGGAAGAAAATGTAGTAATTAAATGCCTACAAGAAACTAGCATCAAACCATTAGTGGGAATCTACTTAATAAACAATGAGGATAATTGTGAAATTTACTTTAAAGAACAACAATTGGTATTTTCAAATCAAATCCAAGGACGACCATTACTATTACCTAAATTAAACTTCAAAATTCAAACACAACACATTACAAACTTCTCCATTAACCTAAATCCATTAAAACTTAATGATATCTCCTTTAACCCAATGGTCCCTATAAAAGAAGAATCCATCAACATTCATATTCCCAGTATTTGGTCTCTGCTGCTGTATATCATGATTGCAATCACGGCCGGCTACTTTTCCATAAAATGGATAAGAACAAAAAGAGCTGCACGATCCTGCTCAAGATGGACATCACCCGAAATTCAGCCAGAGGACATCGAACTTCAACTTCCAGGGGGAGCCCAATTTTAAGGAGGGAGGAGTTATAGTGTTCCACTCATCACCAAACTGCTGACATAGACACCTTCCCCCGAACGTGACATTAGTAATATGTAAAGTTATTTAGTATGTAGATGTAATAATGTTAGTCAGTTCAGCTTCAGACTTAGAAGTAGAAACACATGTAATTGTAATACTTAAATAAATCTTTTTTAAAAACTAAGTTGGTGGTTTGAGAAAGTTAAGTTATATATATATAAATTATGTAAGGCCTAGAAAGTATTTCACAAACATTGTAAGTTGTGACTTGCTGCATCAGCCAAACAACCAGTAGTTTTCCATCATGTTAGAAATAAGATAAATAGCACGTCTCATAAGATAAGATTGTTCACTTGCTCTTGTAACTTCTTGAATGCACACGTATATGTCATTGTAGTGCAACAAAAAATTAATAAAGATTTGTTTTATTAAATATTAAATAAATCAATATTTAATTGGCGCAGTCCTGGTAGGAATTCAGAGAAACACGAAATCTATTGTGTGGTGAATTTTAATTCTTTACTCCGACTAAACCAATAAATAACCGGCTTCAAAATAAGCCCACCAAGGCATAACCACGGCCCATCTTTAAGAGAAAACACCAGATCGACAACTTGCTGTTCCATTACGAGATCACGTCCTCCTCGTACGAGAAGAACTTGCTGTGCCGCAACTGGTCCACGTCGTCCGAAAACATCTGCTGTCCTCCTGGAGAATCACAAGAAGACAAGAAGAAGACAAGAACCCGGTGATGTCCGTAAAGCATCAATCCACAATTGTATTATTACTACCATTGTAAGATATTTATATTAACTAACAAATTTATAAAATTATTACACAAGGGGATACTTCTAGCAAAGACTAGTAATAAAAGTATCGAGAGACCGGCACAGTCTCAACACACAAATTAATGAATAGTAGTAGTTCATCAGAATCAGAATATCTAAATTCAAACTCAGATTCAGAAGTTGAATATACTCAAATCATTAATATAAAGATACATTCGTTGAGACCAAGTAGATTAAATAATTCAAATTTAATAATAGCTACCACAACATTATCAGAACTTAAAAATCTATCAGAAATTATTCATCCATATGAAGGAAATATTAAAATTCTTAACAATTTTATATCCGCTGTAGACGATGTACATAAGAATCACCCCACCCTCAAGAAGTGAGTGTGTCTTATATTTTTACGTGGCGGCACCTGCCTTGCGGCTCTATCCGCCACGGCCCCCATGGGCTCGGGATTGGGATACGCCCAATCAGCGCGACATCTGAGCGTACACCAGGTATACGACCGATGTGTACCAGAATGCTTTGAAGGGCAAGCCCCTCGGCCTCTCTGGTGAGATGGGACCTATCTAAATCCCTACTGACTATGCGGGCCAGTACCCGAGCAGTACACTGCTCACCCGTCAATGCCGTTGCCGACATCTAGCCTGCATAGGCTTTCAACCACATACCCCCACCTTTGTTTCCAAACCCATGATTGATCCGAGGGCGCCGGCAGGTCTTGCACCTCCTTTTCTCCGGCCTATTAGCTTGGGAACGCGGGTTCGCTACACCCGATAAGATCCCTCCCTACCGCAAGCGATAGGAGTTCCTCAACAACTGCGTGGCTAGGGGACGTACGGCCACCATACCGTAACAGCCTGATGCCGTCCGCGGGGACGAAACGACACCCGACTACCCCTTACGTAAGCCCGGACCGTGAGACCGCCACATCTCAAACAGCTCGATACTACTAGCAGCCGCACACAGCGCCTGACAGTGATGTCTCACTGCTCCCTGCGTAGCTGGAGACGTGGGGTTGCCATACCCAGAGTTCTCCCCGGGTCGGGTCCGCATAGAGCGCGTCCCCTCCCCAAGTGTCCCTCCTCCTGCGTAGCTCGGGACCGTGAGACCGCCACATCTCAAACAGCTCGACACCACCAGCAGCCGCACACAGCGCCTGACAGTGATGTCTTACTGCTCCCTGCGTAGCTGGAGACGTGGGGTTACCATACCCAGAGTTCTCCCCGGGTCGGGTCCGCGTAGAGCGCGTCCCCTTCCCAAGTGTCCCTCCTCCTGCGTAGCTCGGGAACGTGAGACCGCCGCATCTCAAACAGCTCGACACCACCATCAGCCGCAGATAGCGCCGGACAGTGGTGTCTCACTGCTCCCTGCGTAGCTGGGGACGTGGGGTTGCAACAGCGTAGCCACTGCCCCTGCGTCAGCTACGAGTACGTGGAAGGCGCCAATTCTCCCAAGAGCGGGCTGACTAGTCAACCCACCCCTCGACCGTGGCTCGGAAGGCGCGGGGTTGGCATGCCCGAGATTCAGCAGAGCAGGTTGCCACAAACCCACACCGCGTCCTCCACCTGCGCCACAGCCTTGTGCATTAGCACCACTCCTTCATCCGTCACCATTCACACCCCTTCCCACCCCGCGTGTATCCGCCGCCGCTGCCCGCCGCCCAAAGGCTTCGCGCGCGTAAACCTCTCCCTCCCTGTAGCACGCCTCGCTACTCCCAAAGCATGCAGATCCCGAATGTCCGCGTAAAGCGGGCACTCACCCAAGACATGCTCCCAGGTCTCCCGACCTCCGGCGCATGCATGCTTCATCTTCCGCTAATCCCATCGGATGTAAGAAACCATTCATACTACCATGTCCAGTCAGCAGAAAGTTCAGTCTAAGACTGGGGTCGAACCACTTCGTTCTTGCGGCATAGGTCACGTCCGGGATGAAGGAGTAGGTCACCCTACCCTTCTCCGAACGGTCCCACCTATCTTGCCAAACTTCAGTCGCTCGGTTCTCCAACAATGTCTTGGTCCAGCGACATCCCCATCTGTGACAAGGTCATGGTTTCCCATTCTCTCACCCCGCTTGTACTTATAGCACCCCGCTCTACGTTTCGCCTCCAGCCACCAGGGAATTTCACCCATGATGACGCATCGCTTCGGTCGAAACGGTTCTACACACCCTAACACATGCATCAGATCCCTCCCGTACTGGAACTGAAGAACTTCGTGCCACACACTCGCCCCATACAGCACGCACGCCTGAAACAACCCCTTGAAGATGATTCTACATGCTCGCCGGCCCAGTCCCCACTCCTTCCGCAGTACTCGCCGAATCATCCCCACGATTCGACCGAGTTTAGCATGCATTCCCTCCAGGTGAAGCCTGATGTTCATCCTCTCCCCTACTTCTACGCCTAAGTACTTAACCCTTGACACATGGCGTAAACTAACCCCGGCAGTTCTGACCACAGGTGGCCTATTTGCAGACAACCTGCCCTTCAGGAGCGTGGTCACCGACTTCGAGACCGAAACCGCAACCCCTGCTCACTGCCCCCACTCGCAAACGAGCTCCAGACAGCGGGAGGCATCACGCTCCAGCTCTAGCCGGCTTCCACCCTCCACAAGAAGGAGCAAGTCATCTGCATAGGCCACGAACTTGCCGCCTACCGCAGCGAGGCGCCACAACAGGACATCCATACAGAGGTTCCAGAAAACTGGGCCACTGACGGAGCCCTGCGGGCAACCCCGCTCTACGTCCCTCCATGCAACCCCTACTCTACCCGTAATACACACCCTTCGGTTCGCGAAGAGACTAGCGAAGAGACATGCAGATTCCCCCACTACACGCTTGACCTCTGCCCACGCGTCTTCGGTCGACCTACCTCGACGGAAACCGTACTGGTGACCACTGAGTCCGTCCAACAGGGGCTGGAGTCGCCCAACAAGCATCCGCTCGAGCACCTTACCGAGCACGCTCAGCAGTGTGATCGGGCGGTACGAGCCAGGCTCATCCCGCAACCTATCGTCCGACTTCAGCAGCACCACCACGCGTCCCCGCTTCCACAACGTGGGGAAGCAGTCCTTCCTCAGACACGCATCGAACAGGGCCTTCACGTAGCCCCCCAAACTAGCCCAAACCTGTCTCACTTCTAACCCATCTAAGCCAGGTGCTTTGCCTACTGCTATTGCTCTGACTGCAGTCTCAATCTCATCCCAGCTAAATTCCCTGTCTCGGTTCCTACCTTGTTCTACGTGCCCCTCCGCTCCGTCCCCTCTAGGAAAGAATGCCCGCAGAAGTATGTCCGCACTGTCGTTCCACGTTTCCGCAACTCTGTCTCCTTCCTTCAGTCTCGGTATGTCCACGTTTCGTTTTGTCCCCCTGCAGATGCGGTAAACCGCACTCCAAGGGTCGGCGTTCCCATGCTCCTGTACAAAGTCTTGCCAGTGCTTGTCCTTCTCCGCATTCATCGTCCGTCTATACGTCCCGACACTCTCCCTGTATTCCGCATGTCTCGTCTGTAAGGACTCCAGTTGGTCGCGTCGAGCTATCTGAAATAGCTTTCGCTTCCTCCTTGTGATCTTCCTCAGTCTCGTCAGTTCGTCTGTCCACCACCTAACCTGTCTTTGTCTCCCTCGTTTCGCGCGCTTCAGTACCCGGTCATTTACGTCAGTAACCCACCATGTCAGTCGCTCCGTCATGTCATCTACCGTCAACTCTGCGTACTCTGTCTCACCTATGTCCACCCGGTCACAGAGTGCCTCTCCATAGAACCCCCAGTCGACGTCCTTCACAGACCACCTAGGGAAACTAGCTGCCACGTTTCGACCCCCACCAGCACATGCTCTGCTGATGACGATCCGCATCGCGTTATGGTCGGAGTTACCCCAGCCGGGAAAAACCTATCTACTGCCCTATTACCCAACGTAACGTCTATATCACTCATACCGCCGTGTCCACAAAAAGTGTAGAAACGGCTTAGCTCATTCCTGGCCACAAAGTCCCTGCCCCCTACTAGGTCCTCGATCCGATGCCCACGTTGGACTCCCCTTTACTAAACCATAAAGGCGATACCGCATTAGCGTCCATGCCCACCACCAGTGGGCAGTTGTCCGCCGTATCCAACACCCTCTCCAGGTACCCTATGTCATGCTCGATGTCGCCACCAAATCTACAGTACAACGAACAGACGTACAGCCTGCCCGCTGTACTCTCCAAGCATACGCACACTCCAGTTTCCGTGACCAGCTCGGGTATTGCCATGACGTCGAGAGCGTCATCGTTAACGACGATCGCCGCCTTGGCTCCCCCCTCACCAGCGCTGGCGTAAACGCGCATCGCCGATGGCAAGCCACAGACTCTGCCTCCCCATACATACGGCTCCTGTAACAGAGCTACACCCACATTCTCGCTGACTAGCCCTTGGCCAACATCGAACATGACTCCCCTACCCCTGCCACAATTCAGCTGAATAATGCGCATGCCCGCCATTAGTCAGCCGTTATCCGCCTTCTAGCCCTCCTAACGGCCTCCTCGTAAGCTGGACAGCTTCTCGAGAACACCGAGTGTCCCGATGGCTTCCCAGCCTCCTTGCAGACCCTACATGCAATATCCCCCTTACAATCCTTTATAAGATGTCCCGTTTCCCCACATCTCCTACATGCATTCGCCTTAAACTTACACTCCCGCGCCATGTGTCCCATCCCATAGCATTTAAAACAGCGCTGTACGGTGTCCACCTCCTTAACCCTACAGGCTGCGAAGCCCAGGTGAACCCTCTCATATCCCCGGTCTACCATCGCCTCCTTTGCCTTAAAAGGCACCTCCATAATAACTATTCCCTTGCTTCTACTTATACTCCTGACTCTTTCCTTAAACTCTGCCTCCCCCAATACGTCCCTCAAGTTGTTCCCGTAGAGCTCTGCCCTTACTTCCGCGTCCGTCAGATACTCCGGCACGTCGTATATCATGACCTTCGGCCCCACCTTCTTTGGGTCATCCATCTTAAGCCCTACCTCCCTAAATTTCCTGCATTCCTTGATTTTCCAGAGGTCCGCCTCGTTCGTAGTAACTATAGTTACCCCATCCCTTACCCTCCGCACAGCGCTGACCTTAATAGTACCCACCTCCTTCCGGCATTCGTTGATCACCTTCTCCTTTACCGCATCCGCCGTCATCTTCTCCCCTTAAGCCCTAACTACAACCGCGTAGCTGGGAAGCGGCTGCCGCCTGCCCTGCTCTTCCGGCTTTACCCCCTTAGCTGGTGCCCCCTGAGGGGTGGTTTGCCTCACCTCCCTCTCATATCCTTCTATGATGCTCCTAAACCTATCTTGCTCCTGGAGCCTACCCTTATTCCTCTCTCCCTCCACCAACACTTCGAGGAACACCGCCACCATCTCCCTCAACGTCGCCGCCAGGAACTCGAAGTCCTTCCGCGACGTTTTGCTCCCTTCAAACCTCTCCAGCATCGTCGTCCCTAACTTCCTATACTCTTTTAAGTAGTCCGCCTCTTCCCCCCGACGGACACTACCCTCCTCTTCCTCTTCCCTGCTGAGCTAAGCTCCGGCCCTAGCTCCATCCCCACCTCCGACTCCACGTCGCTTCCCACACCGGAAGGAGTAACCCCTAATGTGGCCTGAGGGGCCCTAACCCCCTCTAACACCAACCCCGCTTCCTTGGTACCCATTGAAGATGGGCACCTAATAAACCCAACCCCAAACTACCCACACTACCTCCAGGGACCCTCGGAAGGTTTTCGATTTTCCGAGCAGAACCCCGGAAAAATTCACTTCCATAAATCACCCCCTCTAAATCTAATTTTCCCAACGTGGCACACAAGCGTTTCTCACCGGTTTGCCCCAAAACCGCCGTGCAACCAAAAACCCTGGGAATTTCCCGGTCGGTGAAAACACCTTCCGCTACTGTCCCGGAAAAACCCGCTACGGCCCGAAAACCCTAAAAAAACACACAAGAAAACTACGCACTCACTCTTGTCACTTTCACGCAGTCTCTAAGTCACAACACTACAAGGCTTCGCCCCACAGATACTTCGCCCCTGCGAGCGTTCTCCCCAAATCACAAAAAACTGTCAAGTAGCAACTACAGAGCTCCAATAAAACACGTCCGTTCTCTATCGCAGCATGCACAAGACTGAATAGACGATGTACAGAACACATTAACTAATGTAACACTCAGTAATATCCAACAAACATATATGTTCGGTTTAATAAAAAATAAACTCACTCACAAAGCCGCCGAATTATTAGCGGAAAATAAATTCACAACTTGGATTGAATTAAAAACGTACCTAACAAATAATTTTTGTGACAAAAGTACGGCAGAAACTATCTTATTAGAAATATTACAAATTCGAAATAAAATTAGTTCAGATAAAACTTAAGAGCTTGTCTCACAGAAATTTGCACAATATAAATCCAAAATCCTTTTAACAGAATATAACCAACTGCAGAAAAATGCAATAATTAAAGAAAATCAAAAATTAATAGTAACATATTTTATTTCACTATTACCAACTACTATACGAGGATCTTTTATCGTAAAACAACCTAAATCTCTAGAAGAATGCGAAATCCTCTTACGAAATTAATTTAATTTTGTACATCACTCACCAATGTTAACAGAAAAACCAAATTTTTTATTTAATATACCCCTAAAAAAAATTCCTGGTCAACAGTTTCCGTCAAAACCCATATTGTTTAATACAGCTAATAAACAAACAACACAATTCGCACCAAGACAAAATTTTAAAAATTCTTACGAAACAAAACGTAATTTCCAACCACGACCCATGACACAACAGACTCGCATAACACAACCTATGTCAACGCAAACTATTAGGTAAAATTATAATCTTGACGAAACTAATGACACAGAAATATCAGAACAATTTGACCACGAACACGAAGACGAAATCGAAGTAGAAGAAGATTATTTTTTAGAGATAAACGGCGAAGACAAACCAAACACGTAATGTCAAGCATGACCTATCACTTACCGTCGCTAAAAATTCTAAATTATATTATTCTCTTTGATACAGGTTCTAGTATAAATTTAATAACCCCAGAATTAGTCAAAATAAAAAATATGAAAACGTATTACGAGAAATGCACTTTTAAAACCGTAAACGGAAAAACTACAACAAGCGAATATGTAATAATAATAATAATGGTTTAACACTCCCAGTGGAGTTGCACCGCTTCAATCAAAGCTTTCTAGATCCTTTTTTGGAGGGGATCACTCTCCATTTCTGTCTTAGATGTTCTTGGCTATGTTGTTCCATTGTTTCCTGTCTTCTGTCCTTCTTCTCCAATTTCCAAAACCTGCTTCCTTCAAATCATCTTCTACCTCTTGTTACCACGTTGATCTTGGTCTTCCTCTTCTTCTTTTACCGCTGGGGGACCACATTAACATTTCTTTAATTAAGTCCTGCTCACTAGCCCTCCAGACATGTCCTAGGCATTTTATTCTTTGCTGCTTTATTTTCTTTATATATCTACTCCTTGTAGTTCTATTTCTATCTCCTGGTTTGTCTTCATCCTGTATTCTGTCTCTGTAACCTTTATTAGCCCTAGTATTTTCCTTATTATCTTTCTTTCAGCTATTCTCAGTTTCTCTTCATCTTTCTTTGTCATTGACATTGATTATAATTATTAAACTTTTAGAGGAAAACAACGTGAATTTGAAGTTAAAAAATGAAATTTTTGCTCTATTGGACATTTGTTTAGAACAAAATTATTTCGAATTTAATAACCGTTTTTATCAACAAAAAGATAGTCTTCCTATGGGATCCCCTTTAAGTCCTTTATTAGCTGAAATCTTTATGGACAATTTTGAAAAATCAATTTTTAATTCTAAGGCTAAAATTATTAACGAGATCAAATTCTGGTACCGTTATGTAAATGACATATTCTGTTTATTTTTACCTCCCCATTTACACCAAACTAAGCACGCACACGACACCTATAGATACAGCAAACTACACACGCCCCTACAAAAACACAGACTGGCATAAGTTCAGACAAACACTCGATAGACACATCAACACAACACAAGATATAGAAACACAAGTCATCACACACGCACTATACAAACATACACGTGTTATTAAATTAGAACACAACAAAGACAGACTTCCTGCACACATCATACAATTCATTACACAGCGCAACGCAACACGAAAACTATGGCAGAGGTCATGAGATCCTCTTCATCGCACTCACATGAATCAACTCACAAAACATATACGTACTGAAATCATAACATTTAAAAACAAGACCTGGACTGACAAACTACAAGCATTAAATCCAAATGACAACTCCTTATGAAGAATGAACAAAAACCTTAAAAAACCTCTCAAACCTATCCCTACATTATTATACAACAACGATATCCTGTTATCCGACGAGCGGAAGGCAGAGGCGCTCGCCGAAACCTTCGAGCGAGTCCACATCCTTGATCCCAACAATACTCCTGAACAAGATACAATCACATTGACAGTTGACGAATTCTTAACCATCCCACACACAACGTCACGTCATTCCCTCATTACACTACTCGCCGCTTCTTCACAAATCATGAATATCATCAATTCATTTCCCAACCAAAAGGCGCCAGGTCCTGATTCCATACAATATATTGCACTTAAAAACCTATCCCGCAAAGCTGTAGTCCAGTTCACCTACATAATAAATTCCTGCATCACACTCTCCTATTGTCCATCAGCCTGGAAAATGGCTACAATTATCCCCATCCTAAAACCAAATAAAAATCCTAAACTCACAACAAGCTACCGCCCCATAAGCCTACTCTGCACCCTCTCCAAGGTAGCAGAGAAGGTCATCCTTTCTAAAATTGAAAAATTTTACTCCCGACAAAAAATCACTCCTGATTTTCAATTCGGCTTCCGTCCGAAGCATAACACGGTCCAACAAGTAGCAAGAATCGTGACAGACATATCCACGCATTTCAACAAAAACAATGTCACTGTAATGGCCCTCCTTGACGTCGAAAAGGCTTTTGACAGAGTGTGGAAAGCAGGGCTTATTTACAAAATGATTCGCGCGAAATTCGCGCCCAAAGTAACTCTACTTATAAATTCATGTCTCACTAACAGAAATTTCAAAGTAAAATTTAATAACACCCTCTCCGCCCCCCCCCCATCCTATAGCTGCGGGAGTAGCCCAAAGCTCTTTACCCTATTCATCCATGATCTACCCACTTTTCCCAAAACCAAAACTGCCCTCTACGCAGATGATACAACCATCTATGCTCACTCATTTAGCGCAGAGGATGCTAACAAGCAATTGCAGATCCATCTTAATATCCTAATTCCTTACTGGCGTCTGTGGAAAATCAGCATCAATCATCGAAAAACTGAAACCATAGTTTTTAAACGCAAACACACAAACACAACAGTGTACACACCACTCAAAATTGACACACACCGGGCAACTCCGACGACCTTGGTCAAGTACCTTGACGTCACCCTATCACACCGTCTATTTCATAACTCCCATTTTAATAAATCCCTTAAAAAAGCTTCCCTTGCAGTCCGATCCCTATATCCCTTAATTTACAAAAATAGTAAAATGTCATCCCGCAACAAAAAACTTCTTTACACTACTGTCATTCGCCCCATAATCACATACGCAGCCCCAATATGGTGCTCGGCGTCGACAACGACATTACTACCGCTACAGCGATTCCAGAACAAGTGTCTGCGCTTAATTAATAGCGCAGATAGATATACTAGAATCGCAGATTAACATAACATCACACAAATACCATACCTACACGACTACGTCAGAGATATGTCATAAAAATTTTACGTTACACAAACACAACATAATCCTGTCACACGCACAATAACACAAATCAGAGAGCACAACACTCCGCGAGTGCGCGTAATGCTGTTACGATAGAGTGATCCGCAAATTGTTCGCGATTGAGATCAGCTCTATCGTACAGCGTCTTGGTCACTCAACTAGATAATCGTCCATGATCGCAGAAATCTACAATGTAAAACAATGTACATACTGAGCAATTAATAAAGAGCATATCTAACAAAACAAAAAAGCATACTGTGACGTCACCCGAGCCAAGGTTCGTCAGTTCGAATCCGCCTGCCGACAATGTATGATTTGTCGTAAAATATAAAAAATACAGTTACATGTATTTATCACTCTTGGGCGCTATAAGCTAGTCACTTGTACGCAGTGTAAAAACTGCGGCTCGGTGTGCCCGGCCCCTATGTTCCGAAACGGAATGATGGGACTCATCATATTGCCTCCCAATAATTTAGAACGGCAACAGTAAATTGAAATTTTACGGAAAAAAGGCATGTTTGAATACAATACGAATCCAGAATATAACAAAGGTGATATAACAGTCAATCGTCGTCCGAAAATCAAGAAACATAACGATCCATATATTCCTTGCAAAAAATGCAAAGGATATTACAGAGCTAATAATTTATCCAAACATTATAAAATGTGTTCAGGTCATAAATCTGCAAAAGGAATCATACGTTGTGATCACATGTTGGACAAAAAATTTTACCACGATATTTTGAATATATTGAGTCTATATTAAAAAATGAAAGACATGATATTTCATCACAAATTATTATGAGAGACAAAGCAATTTTATATTATGGTGTAAAGTTAGCTTCTAAATACATGCATGTTAAGCACATGGATAATCATATTAGAGCAAATATTAGGTTACTTGCCCGTTAATTAATATCTTTAAAACGGAAAGATCATATATATACATATAAACGGTTATTGTGCGGCCCATTTTATATACATATAGTACTATGTTCAGCCCGAAACGACGTTGTTCAGCCCTCGTGCGTGCTAAACAACGTTTCACGTGTATATCAGCACTATTCCAATGAATCATATAATAGGAACATATTGCAGAAATATGAGTTGGGCTCTATAACGATACATTTATCCATATAAACGTACGGAATAGTTCACCAGATCTCACTGTAGATGTCTCTTTGCGTATATGTATATAAAAAGATATATTCTGCATCTTGTGCAGCCCATATGTGATAACTGTCAACGTTGCTTTGCAATTACGTGAATTATGATTAAGCTGATGGCGGAATCCAAATACTGTGAAACTTCGCCTGTCGGGCAGCGTAATCAAATAAATAAATAAATAAATAAAACTACTTGCAAACATATGTTTTCAATTTACACTATCAAATTTTTAAAATGATTTCTATACATACGTATCTCACTTACAGGTTTTTGGCGACGGTTTCAAGATTTTTCTATAAATATGAATTAAAAAATTAAATAAAAAAGTTAATCATTGAAATAGATGATTTATATTTAAGCAAAAAAAAAAGCAAAATACAAACGAGCAATAACATTGTCACATTCGTTTCTAAAATGTTTGTTACATTAGCTACACATGTTTAAATTAAATAAAATACTAAAAATAATAAAACAATAAAATTTATATTAAATATTATATCATCACGCCTTTTACCCTTTACTGGGTGTGGCATTCTGCCTAAGCAGATCTCGGTAAGTGATATATTTTTTCGCGTGAAGTGCGGTTATATTAGTACAAATGTAAAACAACACAAAAATTACTTATAACAATTGTACACAAAAGCTTTTATTTTTACCCAATTTTTGTCTCTGAATTTTTGTTTATGTTGATTCATCATCAAATCTACTTTGTAAAATAAATGTAAGAAATCTAAGACTAAGAATTAACTAACAAAGAATTTAACCCCTAAGCCTTAATAAATGAATCAAATTAGATACGTATTTCGAGATCTAAGTTCTCAAGGGAAAAAAATCAAGAGTAGTCGACTTGTGAACCAAGTAAGTGGTCAAGATAGAATTCAATTTGTCTAAAAGGGACATACCTATTTATACTAAAAACGAAGCAATGAGCCGTGGCCAAGAAATTAATAACCATAACGCTTAGGTCAACTAAACCTAATTACCTAAGAAATCGAACAATTTACTTTAGGTATGGGACCCAGGTCAGAATTAATCAACCGATGTATATTTTTAAATATGTTTATACTCTCAAACGTGTCTAACTGTTTAATACTATTTACCGCCTTTAGTAATTTTAAATTATCGGAGGTAAAATTATGATTATTATGAAATATGTGTTCTGCTACACTCGATTACCGTATATAACGTAGTTTATATGGTCTTTAAATCTTGTTATTAATTGCCTTTGAGTTTGCCCGATGTAAACTTTATCACTATCATTACACGAAATTTGGCAAACTCCCGAATTTTGAAGGAGTTCAATTTTATCTTTAGGATTACCTAATAATGTTTTAAGGGTATTATTAGATTTGTAAGTGATTTTTATATCGAAATCATTAAAAACTTTAATTAAACTTCGAGAGACTGAGTCATAGGGTAAAGAAATAATTTTATTATTTTTATTCGAACTAAATGTGCTATTTTTAAAAATATCTTTTTTATATTTGAATTTAGAGACACGTTTATCAATTAATTTATCCGAAAAACCGTTATAAATGGCAATTTGTTTAATATATTTTAATTCTTTGTTAAATCTTGTTTTATTTAAAGGACAGTTTATTAACCAATTAACTAGAAAAGTAAGTGCTGCTGTTTTATGTTGCCAGTGATGGTTAAAGTCAGGGCAGTCTTTACCCGGGAGTTCAAGGGGTGCGAGCGCACCCGGGCGCAGAGTCTTAGGGGGCGCACACAGGCCGAGCGCTATAAATTTCGATATTTCATTAAACCCTAAGTCATTCAATAACAACGTCATTGCACCGTTTCGTACACTTTGTTAAGTCAAATGCATGCACAAAATGAAAATATAGGCACCAATAATAAATTATTTTATTAAACACCTCATACCGCTTTCGGCACTTGTTATATTGCCCACAATGTACAAGCAGGGATGTGCGTGTAGTTTACTGCAAGTAATCTACGCCATTCTCTACGTGTAAACAATCATGTAGTCTACGTCTTCATTTTTCATGTAAACAATGTAGACTATGTAGACAATGAAAATACCTGTGTTCACTTAAGTCATATTAAAATTTTATCCCTAGAACTAGGGAATTTTAAAAGTTGGTAGAGATTTTTATTATTATTCTAGGGATTACATGAAAAAAAAATTAGTTGTGCTGGGCGAAACGTTCAAAATTTGTCAACTGGTTACTGTTAAAAATAGCGCCAAAGAAAACTCTGTCTGGTGAGAGGCGCGGTGATCGATTTTAAAAATATGACAGTTCGCCCAAGACCCAAGACAGACAATCGTCTAGTAATGTACGAGCACTTGCTTTTTCAGTTTTATTATATAAAGACCGATAATGACCCGAGCTAACGAATACGAATACTTGTAATAGTTATAAAGGAATAAATTTAGGCTATGTTGAATTTTACAACTGTCAGATGCATTATCTACATTCTTTACATTGTTTACGTCGCTAGAATTGTCGACGTATTGTCTACGTGTAGATGTAGACAATTAAAGATTACACGTAGATGCACATCTCTGTGTACAAGTTAAAATAGCTCTTATTGCTACACATCTAACAATTACCGAAACTGCTCGTCCACGTCCCCGAAAAAGACATTTTAATTACAGATGAACCCATTTTAGACCCAATGAAAAAATTTAATATATTTTTTTTTTATTTACTTGGCACGGCTATGTCGAAATTAAATGTGAGATTCGAGTTGCTAATGGATCAGAATAATAATAATAATAATCTATTAAATAAAGAAAAGACTTCAGAATCCAATGTTTTTATAAAATATTTATTTGTGGACGTTTCGAGCAAAAATATTAGCTCATCATCATAAAATACAACTAGCAAATTAATCAAAATGTCAAACCTTTAAAAACCGTAAAAATATAAAACAATATTTGTAAAATGTCAATAATAACAAAAAGATACATATGAAAAATAAAAATAGAAAAAAAAATAAATGATTAAAATATAATATATAAAAATTAAATTGTTAAATTCCCTAAAAAAAATTGAGCATATTATAAATTATTATACGCATCAGTTTGATAATTAATCGAGGTATCATGGTGTAAATTTATATGTAACGTTTCTAAAATAAGTCTATGATGTTTATTTTCCATAACATCAATAATTTTGGCTTGAATTTTACAATTGAGCATGAATTTAATGATTCTTAAAATTTTCTGGATGTCACTTTATTTAAATTTAATAATAAAATGTATACGAATTGATTTAGAAAAAATACTGCATCTGGTAGATATCTCAATTTTCATTCTTATATTGATATACGATACAAGAAGAGTGTTGTAATTGCTTTAGTTGACCGTTGTTTTAAGCTATCTGAACCATGTTATCACAATTCAAATTTACAATTTATTAATAACATCTTATTTCGTAATGGTTACCCTCCATCTTTTATATAAAAACATATATAAGACGGACTATATAAATTGGTTCATGGAAATAATAATGATAATAATAATTATTTTTACTTCACAACCGTTAGAAAAAAAGAATATATCAACATAATTATTATTACAAGCTTTTTGATCCAAATCATAGTGCTTTAACTCGTCACCATCAGGAGACTGGACATATTTCTGAAACCAAAATAAATATAAATATATATAAATTTACACCATGATACCTCGATTAATTATCAAACTGATGTGTATAATAATTTAAAATATGCTCAAATTTTTGTAGGGAATTTAACAATTTAATTTTTATATATTTTATTTTAATTATTTATGATTTTTGTTTTTTTTTCTATTTTTATTTTTCAAATGTATCTTTTTCCTTTTTTGTTATTATTGACATTATACAAATATTGTTTTATATTTTTACGTTTTTTAAAGGTTTGATATTTTGTTTAATTTACTAGTTTTATATTATAATTATGGTATTTATATTTTAAGGTGCTGATGATGACCTAATATTTTTGTTCGAAACGTCCACAAATAAATATTTTATAAAAACATTGGATTCTGAAGCCTTTTCTTTATTTAATATATTATATAATTGAATCCTTTTTTTTAAATATATATTATAAATAATAATAATCAGAATAAATTGGTACCTATTAAATAATAATATAAAATAAAACATTACTGATGTATTTTTTCCGGGCTTTTAAATTGAAAAAAAAGTGTTGATTTTTAATTTGTACTATTTATTGTTTTATTTGTATAATTTAAGAATTTTGAGAAATAAATAAAGCATTAAAAATTACTTTGCGTTTTTTTGGTTGACAGGAGCTGGGGCGCGAGCTGACCACCCGGCACTCCGGCGCAGAATATGCTTAAGACGGGCCTGGTTAGAGTCTGAAGGAATGAATCTGTTGGTGTTAGTGCCTTTTCTGTAAACATCAAATTCTAATTTATCTTTGTTTCTAATAATTAAAACGTCTAAAAATGGTAACCTATTATTATTCTCTTTTTCAATTGTGAACTTAATTGTAGGGAAAACGCTAATCAATTTAGTTAAAAAGTTATCTAGGTTACACTCTTTAGTATTGACTATCGCGAAAATGTCATCTACATACCGAACCCAAAGTCTAGGAAAGTCTACGTTATTCTCTTTAAAATTAATTTCAAAATAGCTCATGAACAAGTTTGCCAAGATAGGAGATAAACTATTACCCATTGTTTGTTGATAAAATTTATTATTAATTTGGAAATAATTTTGATCTTTACAGATTTTAGTTAATTTTCAATATTCTTCTACTTTTACTGCTTCTACGTTATTGTTTTCCAAATGTAATTTCAAGTATTCTAAGGTTTGCGGTATAGGAACACTAGGGAATAAGGCACTAACGTCAAAAGATACTAATATTTCATCCTCATTTAGTTTAAGGTCTTTAATTTTTTTAATAAACTGAATTGAATTATCTACCGGGAATGTTTTAGGTTGAACCGGTAAATTTTTATATTGGTAAATAGCCATTTTGAAAGTAAATAAGTGGGTGAATTAATTCCCGAAATTATAGGTCGCATTGAATTACCGGGAGACAGTACATTTTAGGTATTACTGGATTAGAAACTGATACATATACAATATTTTAGTTGTTTAGAGATTAAATTTGGGCGATCTTTAATTGTATTTTTAAACGACGTTTTTTATTTAAAGGTGTTTTTTAAATTTCTTTATAAGGTCTGGTTTTACTTAAGTTATTAACCCATGCAAAATAATCTAACTTATTTATAATTAAAATTTTATTTTCCTTATCCGCTTTTAAATAAAATACGTCCCGTTTTCTTAAATTTTTAATAATTTTATGTTCCGTGTTATTCGAAATTATATTTCCGTATTTTATAATATTGTCTGAAATTTATATTTTACACGCGTTTCTTATATATTCTTTAGTGGAGTTATCAAACTTCTTAATATTAGATTCAATAGAGGCAACTAATTCTTCTAACGGTGTTTCTTTATTATTAAGCGCATATAATTAATAACAAATTTTCATTGGGTGTAAAATGGGCTCATCTGTAGCCTCGTAATTAAAATGTCTTTTTCGGGGATGTGGACGAGCAGTTTCGGTAATTGTTAGGTGTGTAGTAATAAGAGCTATTTTAACTTGTACATTATGAGCGGTATAACAAGTGCCGAAAGCGGTATGAGGTGTGTTTAATAAAATAATTTAATATTGGTGCCTATATTTTTATTTTATTTAATTTGCTAGTTTTATATTATAATTATTGTATTTATATTTTAAGGTACTGATGATGAGCTAATATTTTTGCTCGAAACGTCCACAAATAAATATTTTATAAAAACATTGGATTCTGAAGCCTTTCCTTTATTTGATATATTATATAATTGAATCCTTTTTTAAATATATATTATATATAATAATAATCAGAAAAAATGGGTAACTATTAAATAATAATATAAAATAAAACATTACTAATGTATTTTTTCCGGGCTTTTATATTGAAAAAAAGTGTTGTTTTTTTAATTTGTATAATTTATTGTTTTATTTGTATAATTTAAGAATTTTGAGAAATAAATAAATTAAACATTAAAAATTACATTGCGTTTTTTTGGTTGACAAGAGTTGGGGCGCAGACTGACCACTCGGCACCCCGGCGCAGAATGTGCTTAAGACGGCCTTAATTGTAATAAAATGCAGTTATTATGTATGTGTTGTGTATTGTTTGATTATTGTAAATATATACTTTAAAATAAACAATATAGTTCATATAAAATATGGTTTATTTCAATTACCTACCTTTCAATATAATAAATAGAAAATATAATTATGTCTTAATAACTGTTTACATACTCTTATTTTACCAGTATTGTACAAAGCATCTTCTTCACAACATGTGTACAAAATTTTAACATCTTTTTTCTGCTATAATTGCTGGCCTTTCAAGCAGTGGAACCATACTTTACCAATTTTATATCTAATACTAACATGAGTGATGCCGTATTTTCAATATAGTTATGGGCTTAAGCATTGTACAATCTTAGATAAATTGAATATATCTAATACATATGTGTATCGTCTCACAATATTTTGTTCATAACAGATATGTATTAATAAAGTCAGGTCTTATTCTGTTAATAGCGACAAAAAGCTAATATTAGAAAAATAGAATTGCTGATTTCCTCAAAAACAATCCAAACAGTAGCTATTTTGCAACGCAAAAACTAATCACGATATAACAAATGGATGACGATAACACATTTTTCGTGAAACCACAAAAAAAATGAGCATCAACTAACTTGTTGATAATATTTCAATATCTGGCTGTTGTTATTATACACGGCTAACCACTATTTGATAATTATTTAGAACTAAACAGGAAAAAATGCGAGGAAAAGTTTTGAGGAAGATATATTTACTCATAAACTTTGAATCAGTGAATCTGTTCGGTCTCGTGATAGAACTCTCAAGTTTCATAGTATTTGTCTTTGTATCGGTTACTGCAATAAAAATGTTGGACTTAACATATATCATTGCAATACTTTTGTTAATTCAAGGTACGAGTAAGTTCATAATGTTATTTATACCGTTTACATTTGTAATTAGTAAAAACTAGCTTAAATGTTACGATAACAACCAGTGACAGCAGATAAACAATTTTAATTTTTGATGTCCTGTAACGCTGAAAACTTGTAAAATTAAACTCTTCAAATAGAATCATTTGTTGTAGCGACTGTAGAAAAAATCTTGTGTGTTTCGAGCGCAAATAGTTTTATTAACGTGAATGATATTTTATTTAGTTATGTTTCATTCTCAAATTATAAATAAATTAAAGTCGTACTATAAAACTAATTTTGTATAAGTCTCATACCTAATATAGTTTGTAAACAGCAGTACGATTTGGGAGATAGGTATCCTAAAACGTACTTTTTACATTATCTTATTATATAGTGACTTAAAACGCATGTGGTTATTTTCGAGGGTAAACTTGTCCTAGGGGATACTACCGCCTGCGTGCAATCTTCTAACCCGCCGCCCGTGGTAATTATATGACAATACAATTTTTAATTTATATACAATTATTTTCATTAATAGACAAAATATTTTTTATGTAAATAATCAACGATAAAATACAAAATAGTAGTACCTATAATAATACAAAACAAATTAGAACTAATAAATATGCATCACACATAGTGTTTCGGATCCTGACATCTATTAAAATTAAATATTTTATTATTTGTTACCTAATCAGTTAAATTACTTATCTTTGCGTTTTCCTTTTCGTTAAAGAATAATAATAATATTATAGATACAGAAAACACAAAGTAACACAGGTAGACACTGCAAATTGAAAATGCACAGCTCGTTCTTCTTGATTAAAGTCTAATGATAGCCTTAGTCTCTAACTGAACAGTATCAATACTTAATACATAATAAACCTCTAACTACGTTTGCTCGATTGAGGAACATCCGTTATCCCATAAGTAATATTTAAAAGTTTCTCGTAATTCCAACATTGAGTATTTTTAAAATATGTATTATTTATATTATATTAGTTCCTAGTCTGGAATGCGAAATTCAATAGAAATAAAATGTTCTGCGATAGATGAAACACGCTCTGCACGCCCGCAAGGAACGGCTCGGCCTACAGGCACAAACAACAATTCTCTTAAGTACGATTTTGGTAACTTTACTCTATACTGCACCATAAGAGGAACGGAGAAAACGATAATTATAATATCTAAGTCATTGTACTGAACAGTGACGTTAGGATATCCCATATATTAATAAGAATGTAAATATAACTTTCATTCTGTCTTTAGCTTATAATTTGTAATATCTGTTTTTGTAAACAAAATTGTTTAAATGTATAAATCTTAATTTATGTATTATTAAATTAAATTATAAACAGAAAAATTGGGATACCGCTAGGACTTGAACCTGGGACATAGAGTCATATGAAGTTACGAACGCTTGTGATTAAAATCTGGTTTTATTCCAATTTTTCTCTCTATTTACTTAAAAAAATACTAAATAAATATTGCATTTATTAAGAAATAAATAATATTTTTCTTAACTAAAAAATTGACAAGAGCTCAGTGTCATGATAATTTTTAAATAAGTTTTTTTTATTTAGTAGTCTGTCTATTAAAATTATATGACAATTCAAAAAATCATTGTCTTTTATTGAAAATAATGAAATATAATAATAAAGAACAAGCTTTTTTACAAAAATAGTAGCAAAAAATATGACAAACTGCTTATAGGTCCAGATGAGTGAAACAAAAATCAAAATTAGTTAAATATTTAATAACACATTTAGTATATTTAATTTTCTTTCTCCTTACTATTAGCTATCACTCTATGAGATCTAAATATGATTAAAATTGGAAATTAAATATACTCCTATTCAAACGACGCTATTTCGTCTGATTTCAAGGTTACGAAGTAATCAATTCAAATCATTGTAGCTATCACAATCCCAGGCACGATTTTAAATTTGATTGCTTAAAAATGGAAATTGAAATTATTACTATTTCTGAATTAAATGATTTTTAAGAAATTGCATAAATTCGTTTTAGAAATATAACCATTTCGAAGATTTATGACATGAAGTATTTTGTATAAAATATTGTTTGTCGCAAAACTTAGTGAAATAAGATTACTTAGAATTATTTTATTTTGCAAGTTCAACTTCATTTCCTCCTACATCACAAATATTAATAACTCTTTGTTATGATGCTAATCCTAGTGAGCTGACACCAGCGCTCGCGACTAAAGAATAGGGAATCGCGACTAAAAATTCGGGCGTTTTAATACTTCAGGATAAAAATTAAACATATTATTACTGTTATGTTTTGTAAATAAGATTAGCTTATAATCTAATTTATTCATAAATACACTAGAATTAATAGGTAAATACAACAAAAACTATAACTTCAAAAAGTTCATTCTCAAATTCACTCAAATTACGCAAACAACTGTCCGTCGCAGTCATTCGTGACTTGAAATTACTCACTAATCAATTAATTCTGGTACTTTTTGATTAAATTCAATTATAAGTTCAATATATTTACATAGCATAGCGTTAATAAAAAGATATACAGGATGTGAATTAAAAAATTGGTCATAAAAGTTTAAAATGGGAAATCAGTTTTTTGTAGACTTCAAATTAATGTTGAGGTTAACTAAATTCTGCACCTAAATTAGCAGTCAGATTAACTTTTATAAATTTAAAAATTCAAGTTCATAGTTTTTTAAAACATACTTTATTGGAATATTCACAATTGTAAATCTGAGAACTTGGGTTCGCTTCCCACAGCCGACAAACAGTTTTCATCGCACTAAAATAACCCCTGTGGCTCCCCCACCACTAACATATTTGAGGGCCGAAAATCAACGGGTGGTAACCGCATTTCACGCGCATAAATATATCATTTATCGAAATTACCTAGTAATGCGCAAAAGACGTGATGATATACTTTTATTTTACAATCCAGATTATGAAAAAAATTCCTCATAAAGAAATTATTCAGGTCATAAAATGGTTCTACTTTGGACAAATTCGCAAAACACTAACTTTTTGACAGTTACATAGACATGCAATTGTAAATTTGTTTAAATTTTATGTCTATTCTTTTAAGGTATCTGTTGTCCAAAGACTTTAAACTTGGTATTTTGTTAAAAATTACATTGATTGCTAATTTATATGCAGAATTTAATTATCTACAACTTTGATTTCAAGTATTTTAATTAAAAAAATTTAGGATTTTTGGGCATTAAAAAAATATTTCTTACATTTAGTTTTTTTTCAGAAAATTTTAAAGACTGTTATAAATAACTATTGACTACTAACTACTGTCAATACTAATTTACTAGTAAAATAAATAATATAAAATTATTCTGATTATACTATATTTATACTTCATTTAAAAAGTATTCTATGTATCTGGTACTGGAATTTAACAACGCAACCTCGCGCGTCTTGTTGCGTCGCCACCTGTTGGGAAATATGATTTTGTTTTGTCGACATATCGCGTCGTGCCGTGGTCGTCAGACTATTCGAGTAAGATTTTCCAGGAAATGCCCTGTTTTAAACCAGATCTTATAAATATGCACCGGGTAAGAAGATGCGTTATTTTAAGTTCATGTCATTTTACTTATATAGGTAGATAACTGCGACCCTGTTCCGTTGCTGAGTTCGGTTAGTGATAATAGTGAGAAAAAATTACAATAACAAAAGTAAATGTTTTTAAAATTGAATACAAAAACTTGAAGAGAAATGAGAAGAAATAATGAAGATTATAGAGTCTCTCAAGTGAACTGCGGACCATAACTGTTTTACATAGTGCTTGCTTTTCATATTATTTCAAATAAGAATAAATAAATAAATATATTTTCACGCTTTTTACCCATTACTGAGTGTGGTACTGTGCCGTGCCATATTTCGGTGGCCACTTACCACAAATTAGAATGATAGAGAATAAACTTCTGCAATTGATATATTTTGCTGAACTTGATGACTAATTAGTGACTGTAAAACCTGGATTTAAAATTGTTTAAAATAAATATATTCCTAGTTAACCATGTGACGTAAGTGTCAATTTTTTTATTTTTTCTCATAGGCATTCATCCTAATTGATATTGTAATTAAGTTTAATATTTGCAACATTTTGTTCAGAATAATTGCATTATTTTTCGATTTTATTTATTTGACAGATTAAAGTTGCCACGATGCCGAAATATATTAATTACATTTATGTGGAATCTTTTAAACTTCATTTTCAAAATGTTTGAACAGATCCAGATGCAGGGTCCGTATTCTCATTTAGCATTACTAATTACTGTTACTAATTAGATACAAGCACCTATAATTGTAAGGAATTGACGCAGTGCAGGATTTACGTATAAGCTACAGAAGCTATAGCCTTCACTTTCATGGGGACCTCCCAAAAAATTGTCCGAGTGAGCAAGTGGCATATTTGGCACTGACATAGAATATCTGGACATATAAAGAGCCCCACATCTCAAATAGCTTAGGACTTTAACACGTCTAAATCCAACCCTGAAAGTGAGAAATATATATGCGTACTGGTCAACTAAATCGTACCTGTTAAGGTTTTCTTTAGTTATTTAACGTGAGTCGTATTGAGAAAAAAATACTTTAATTCAAATTGTAAGTCCATAATGTAGGTTTACAAATTGAAGTATTACATGGTTACAAGTTATAGAAGCATTAGAAATTAATGGAGTTTCTATATAAAATTCTAATGCATTTATTTAGCTGATATTAATTGAAAAGCAAAACATCTCTTTACATTCTTATATTTTTGGACACTAGATTTATTGTGTTATTTGTTTAAATTTATTTTGTGTATATTTTGTAACTAATGTCAATGTTAAGTGGATATTTTAACAAATTTTCAAATGTTCATAAACCGTACCACTATAGAATATCCAAAATCGTACTGTTAAATATATTTAGATTCTACAAAAAATATTTATTAATTTCAATGATATTTTGTTCACTTATTTTTCATTGTCAAGTTATTAATAAAATAAATTCGTACATTAAAAATCAATTTTATAAGATTTTCATTCCTAATATATTTTGGAAACAGGGCAGTTCAATGTCGGAAATAGGTTTCATAAAACGTACTTTATAAATTAGCTTATTGTAAAGTGATGTAATATACATGTGGATTTTTAAGACTCAACTTGTAAATTTAAGTCTTCATAATCATCATCCTATAAGCCGAAACATTATTTTTTTGTAATAATTCCACCCTAAATATATTTATCTTAATTCATTTATTTATAAATAAATAATAACTTTCATACCGACAAAATGATAATTTTAAACCTAATACTCAGTCTATTGTAATTTTATGACAATTTACAAAATTATTTTCTTTAATTACAAATAATGAAATATAATAATAATCAAAAGTTTTTAACAAAAATAGTAGTAAGAAATATGACAAACTGATAAGAAGAAAACCATTTGAAAATTAGTAAAGTATTTAGTAACAGATTATGCATATATAATTTTCCTTCTCGTTACCATTAACAATCAATTGATGATATCGAAGTATGATTCAAATTAAAAAATTTATTCAAATGAAGGCTTCTCTCTCAATCCTAAGCATTCCCCAGTCTTTACATATAGTTAGTCATACTATAAGATCTATGCCTTTAAATAGTGGAAATGAAGTTGCAAACGAAATAATTTAAATCAAACCTCAAATATTGCTCGACAAGCGCTGTTTCATGGTTACGAAGTAGGAAACTCAAATATGTGTACAAAAATCTAACTCTTACCTGGATTTAATTACGTAATAGTATATTACCTAACGATAATTGTAACAAGCACATTACGTGCGAGTGAAAAAGTTGCGCACGAGTCTTGGCGAGTGCAGATGAGTAACGTAATTGCGTTACAATTCGAGTTGTGTATTATACTTTATCTACGACCATAAATAATAATAAGAACAATTACATTATATTTGTTAGGTTATATCCGTAACGTCAACTATCAAATAGCAATGTTACCGCCTAACAAATGAAAAATTTCTTGAGAAGTTAAATATATATATATATATATATATATATATATATATATATATATATATATATATATATATATATTCCGTAACTAGTGCAGTAAACCCTTAGAAACCGTAAACAAGCATTTACTGTTCCTGCAAATTGTTTTTAATGGCCTGCTTACATATATGGTCGTAAATAAAATAAAATAATTAATACATAAACGACGACGTTTCGAGATTAAGAGTTAATCCCATTATCAAATCATAACTTAATATAAAAAATTATTTAAAGAATAATAAACAACAAATAATCGTAAAATTTAATCTTCGGATTTTTCAACAATAAATTTAACATAATCTGGAAAGCAACACATCCGTCGTATGATTGGCATCTTTCAGAGAATAAAAAATATAATGTGAAATCTGGTCCTGGGCTACATTTTAATATCTTATCTAGTAATATGATACGAGATATAAAGGATGTTTCACAACTTAGAGCAAAAAATAAAAGGGTATATTTTGTACGACGTGCTGATCATGAAACAAAAAGAATTTTTTTTAAAATCACAAAACTATGTTCCATGTTTCCCAGTCCAAAATTTTTCGTTACCACTGCCACTGGGTGGATGATTATGTTAAAGTTATTAATGAAATAAAATTCTATTATAAATAACTGCTAATAATTGAATTGTGTAATTATTCTTTCATAGTTGATACCTACTTCATTGTTTATGTTTAATAAGAAAGCAAATCCAGTGCAGTACTACAAAAAATGTTTTAGGTTAACAACCCTTAATTTTTCGAATTTAAATATTTTTTTTTTGTTTCAGGATCAGCACATCGTACAGAATATACCCTTTATTTTTTTGCTCTAAGTTGTGAAATATCCTGTATATGTGTAATTCTGATTTTAGAATCGCAGGTCTCAAGTATTTTCTAACCATGTATACGTATTGTAGTCCTAAAAGGTATTGAAAACTTGTAAACGCTTTAATGCACTACCAGTGTTGTAGATGTTTTTTTATACAGGTTGTTTCATAACTTCGAATACATACGTTAATGGTATATGTTGTTTGATATGCTGATTACGAATCAAAAAGAATTTTGTTTTAAACCGCAAAATTATTTTCCATGTTTCCCAGTCCAAAATTTTTTCTATTATAAATAACTGCTAATAATTGAATTGTGTAATTATTCTTCCGTAGTACGTCAGTAGGTCAATTTATTGTTTCTTTTGAGAATGATACATACATATCAGTGCAAAAGATTGGGTGATTTGTTTTAAAAATGGATAACGCGAACGGATTTAGTGATAGTGAATAAGTGGACATAAGGCTAGCATATGGAGAGGCGAGACAAAATGCGAGGCTAGCAGTGCGTATTTATGCGGAACGTTTTCCTCAAAGACGGCATCCTAACCACCGTATGTTTGTTGGAGTTACACAACGCCTGCGTGAGAGAGAGACAGTTAGCACAAGAAGAATAACACGACTTTAACATGTTCCACATTCGAGTGTTTAAAGAACTATTCGGAATCATGGTTATCATCCGTACCATTTTCAAAGAGTGCATGGAATACTACAAACTGACCATCCAGCTCGGTGTTACGTTCTCTTTTTTTGTATTCGCCCTTAATTAGGCATACCTTGCGACGGAGACGTATTCGGCGAATATTGCGGTGGAGGCGGCACTTGTGAGAGGCGCCAAGGCTAGTTACTTCTGGTTCCGCGCGATTTAATTGTACCGGACGTTACCTGAAATTTGAATCGTGTTCAATATTGCTGTTTCACCTAAAAATGGGAATTCGTATTGTAAACTTTGAAGGGTGTGGTCATGTTACCGATTTAAGAAGTAGAGTATTTGGTTATTTGAGGCAAAACTGCATTTGGATTTGCGGTAACCGAACCCAGAGAGTATTTTCAACTCAACGGAGTATTCCGGATTTGTGAGGCCCTTGTCAGTTTATCACTTTAAAGCCGCCCTCGATCCTAGGCTTTTCTTTTTTTCTTTTCGCCTTTTTTGTTGGATGTTATAATTGCGTATTTGCTCCCCTGTTGTCCATCCGGTTGATGAGACGCAAGGATTACCGCGTCCTCCGGACTGTTGGACGTATTATCCCGTGAACCGTGGTCTCGCTGCAGGGAAAATTATTCACCTACGCCACTGGAGCGAGCGAGCGTGTTGCAAGGTCCGCCATCTTGGAACCGGCACGTCACCAGTCCAAGCGCTCCATCTAACCATCAACTGGGGAACGCAGATAAGAATCTATCAATTAAAATTTTCTCCGCTTAATTAAGATTGTTACATTTTATGATACTTACCATTGGAGGACTGTACGTCTGTTCCTCAGTCTATTTAAGTTTGAGTTCATTCTTTATTTTTGTGTTCATTCATTTGTTCGTCATTCCACGTTTGTACAGTATTGTAATATCCGATCATTCGACATTGCTTTCACTGATGCGCGACGTTGGCGCTGCGATTCGTAGCTGGTGTCATTTCGGGAAGCGTTTAGGGCTTTCGCCTTTTTGCCATAACGCGATTACGAAACCTATAGTCGACTATCGGTCCCCTCGTGATTCTGTTGTGCGCTCTTTCAAGTTGTTGAGCGAGGTCCTGGAGTGGCGTCACGACGCACTCATTACGGAACTACCTAGTTCATTTAATTGTCTCGATATACCGCCATATCTTTTCTGTTAGTATTAGTGTTGTTATTTGAAGTCGCCTCTAGTCAATATATTTTATGTCACTTTCATACCGACGTGCTAGTATTATTTATTTGTGAGTACCTTACCCCGCTGTGGTTAGTTGACCGACCAGTAAGAGTTAAACCAGGCGGCAAGTCAACTGGCGCCCTACCCGACATTTCCGATTTACGACTCACTCCCACCTCTCCACTGAGTTCGCCGCGGTTCAACCGGCCTTGCCCGGGGTCTTGTGAAAAGATCGTAGGATCGGGTAAATTTTTGTGAGTGGCTTCTACAACAACATGCCCTAAATCAAAATTTCACCTCGCACATAATCTTCTCTGATGAAGCAAATTTTACGAGAGTCGGAATTTATAATTTTCATAACTCACATCACTGGGCGATTGAAAATCCGCATGTTATTGTAAGAATCAATTTCCAGCTGCGATTTTCTTTGAATATAAGGCTGGAATCATAAATGGAACGTTACTTGGTCCCTATGGTCTACCTAATAGAATGAATGGTGCAAATTATTTATTATTACTGGAATATATTCCCTTAAATGTACGGCAGCATGCATGGCTCCAGCATAACGTTGCACCACCGCACTTCACACGTAATGTGCGGCAATAGTTAACTCAAACCATTGAATATAGGTGGATAGGACGTGGTGATCCTGTACAATGGTCTCCTAGATCTCCGGATCTAAATCCATTAGATTTTTATTTTTGGGGCTATTTCAAATCATTAGTTTATGATAACCAGGAAGCTCCTGAAACTCTAGAACAACTGAGGGAACGTATAGAAAACGCTGCTAATTTTCTGAGACATCATAATTTGTTCAACGAAGCTTGCAGCGTGTCTTTAATTCACCGTGCTGCATTATGTTTGGCAGAGAATGGCAACAATTTTGAACAATTTTTGTAAAAATTATTCGAATTGTATGTGTTTTATTTATTTTTACTTGTCAATTATTTTGAATACATAATAAACTCCAATTATCGTTTCATTAAAAATAATTAAATTTTGTTTGTTTATTTTACTAGTATAATGTAATTTAAATTGTTGATTACCTACTGCAAATCCAGTGCAGTACTACAAAAAATGTTTTAGGTAAACAACCCCTAATTTTTCGAATTTTTAAAAAATTCTTTTAGATTGGTAATCAGCATATCAAACAACATATACCTTTAACGTATGTACTCGAAGTTATGAAACATCCTGTATAGTTTAATACGCGTACAAGAAAGTCATGTGGTGTCCACAACAGACGATTTTTTTCGGGATCAGCATATCATTTAGTATCTGTCATTTATTTATTTTTTCCTGAAGTATTGAAACATTGTGCTAAATATCCAGTCACGGCTGACTGCGACTGACAGCTGTTTTGTTCTGTCACGTAATTTGATAGAATTCTAGAGTGAACTTTTTGAATAAATAATTTTTGATCAAATTACCTAGTACGCTATTAATTCTTGTATGTTTTATTAAATTAAATTATAAGTTAGTATTATTTACATAGCACAGAGTTAATAAATATACAAGATATTCATTAAAAATTGGTCATACAAGTTTAATATGGAAAATCAGTTTTTCCTTGCTAAAATTTTATAAAATATTGTACAGAAAAATACTTTAAATAATTGTTGTGGACAATTAAATTCTGCATCTTAATTAGCAATCAGATTTAATTTATAACATTTTAACTACCACAAAAATTCAAGTTTAAGTTTTTTAAAAACAGATACTTCAAAGAAATTGTCACAATTGTATGACACTGTAACTGTCAAAAAGTTTGTGTTTTATAATTTTTGATCAATAATAGATAGTTTTTTAAGTATGAAATAATTTTATCATGAAGAAATTTTGTAGATCATAAAATGGTTTTACTTTGGACAAATACGCAAAACACATATTTTTTGGATAGTCACAATGTCGGATAATTATTTTTTTTAATTTTATCATATGCAAAAAACACTTAGTTTTTAAATATAAAATGAGAACATTGTTTCTGGTTTTTCGGCAGTGCGCACTGCTTGACGTATCGGCCGTCATATGTGCAAAAATGATAACTTTCAAAATCAATATGTATTAACCGAAACTCGAGGGTGTTGAGCGATCATTTCCGATTTATGTACGACTGAAATTGCTGGAAAAACTTAATTCTATGGTAATATTGACTAGTCAGATCATGGACCACTCTTATCATTTGCTTTTAACACTATAAGAACATTTTTATAATTTAACGAAAAACCAGAACCAAACTCGACTTTTCATTATGCTTTTCGTGGTTTGTGGCACCAAACAAAGCAGAAAATAACGTTCTCGTCTCTGATGAAAATGGCTGTTGATCAGTGTATTATATGGCTTTCTTATACCTAACGTTTAATCCTCTACAACCTATATAAAAGTTATTTTGTATAAAATAATTTAGTAACTTCTGGCCAAGCTAAAACTCATTTCTCATATAAACCGTTTATGACCACCTATATTCGTATAAAAATATAAATTTGAAAAGTACGTATAATTTTCTTTAAGAAATCCATATATTACAATAGCAGTAGGTACTGCAAAACATGTGAGCAAATGTAGTTGTTAACAATAAATATGACGTATGAATAAATTAATTAATTTGTATTTCTTCATTATTAGTCATTATGTTGCTTCACAATGAATAAGTTAATCTGATATGTATTTATCGTTAGAGAGTTATAAACAATATATCTGACTAGAATTTAGGTAACTTTTATGTTTAAAATATAAAATACGAGTATCGTGAGGAACTTCAGCATGATACACGTTATTCACGATTAGACTGATCAAGATGCTAATTAATATGCCTTGATATATACAACCATATTTAATGTTGATATTGACAATGACAACAGGCGCGGTTGCCGAGCGTGTTAAGGCATATCTTTTAACATACTGTGACGTCACCCGAACCAAGGTTCGTCAGTTCGAATCCGCCTGTCGACAATGTGTGATTTGTCGTAAAATATAAAATACAGTCACATGTATTTATCACACTCGGGCGCTATAAGCTAGTCACTTATACGTCTTAAATAATGTAGCATTTGACTACGAAAACCGGAAGAACGGCAGTGTAAAAACTGCGGCTCGGTGTGTCCGGTAGGCCCAGGCCCGATTTGGGCTGTTGTGCCATCAGAAGAAGAAGAAGATTGACAATGTTCGTGTGTGTTCCAGGTTCGGTGGCGCTGCAGTTTGCGAGCGTGGCGCTGATCTACCCGCAGCGCTTCGAGGTGACGGTGGACGTGGCCACGGACTTGACGCTGGGATGCCGCGGCTCTGAGCCGATGAGCTGGACGTTCAGCGACGCAGACAACGGCCCAGTGAGTCTTACCTATGATTTCCGTTCACATTGTAGCAGCATACACAATACTCTTGTATTTTTTGTATAATAACTATCGTAGCCATTTCTTATGCAATGATAACTTGTTAAATTACACAACACATATACAACACATGCACATACCCACATTTACATAAGTATCTGAGATCACCGTTTGTTTCATACACCCACATACAAATTTTTTAGTGATTAAACGTAAAAAAAAAACTGTTAGATTCCATTAGCCTTAGGAACACGTTAATGTTTGTGTAAAAAGGAACAATGCATCTAACTTCCTATTGAAGAGAATACAAAAACTATTTAATTTTGAATGGTAAAGTATAACATATATTTGAAGCATCCATAAAATACTGCATCATCCGTGTTTCACAACACGACAAGTAAATATTTGACCCCGTCCCGTTATTTTCCAATACTTCAGAAAAATCAAAAATGCAAAGGCTATTTTATTCTTCATAATTAGTTGAAACTACAATTATTAACAAAATAAGCAATAAAACCTAATTCGTATCATCATCATCATCTGTAGCACTACAACCCGAGATCAGGCCTGGATCTACCGGACACACCGAGCCGCAGTTTTTACACTGCCGTACTGCCGGTTTTCGTAGTCAAATGCTACATTATTTAAGGCTTATAAGTGACAAGCTCATAGCGCCCGAGTGTGATAAATACATGTACCATTGGTGACAGGCGGATTCGAACTGACGAACCTTGGTTCGAGTGACGTCACAGGCTCGGCCACCGCGCCTGTACCTAATTCGTATATTTTATATAAATTCTCTGATATTTTTTGGAATATTACAATAATGAAAAAAATGTAATTATGTAATTTTGAAAATATGAGATATAAAAGGAGTTTACGATTCTCCTTTTGCCAAGGACCGCGACATGATTTTATCTCAGGGAAGGCTAAAATTATACATGATGATAATACGAATTAGGTTTTATATTTATGTATATATATATATATATATATATACTATATACTATATATATATATATATATATATATATATATAATATAATATATATATAGTATATATATATATATATATATATATATATATATATATATATATACATATACATATATATATATATGTATATATATATATAATATATATATATATATATATATATATATATATATATATACATATACATATATATATATATGTATATATATATATATATATATATATATATATATATATATATATATATATATATATATATATACCGGGTGTAACACGAAAAGTGAAACATAGGCGTTTAACATGGCAAATCAGTTTTTCCGTGCGCATTGTTTCCCTAATTATTTTAGAAAAAAAATTTTCAAATAAATGTTGTAAAGCATAAAATTCTACATCTGAATCAATAAACAAAATTCATTTTGACTACTTCATAACTGCAGAAATTAAATTTGAAAATTCACGTAATTTAAATTTAATAGTAATAGCCATGGAATTAAAAACAAGAGATGAACAAATGCGTAACGTTTTATACGTCAAATTATTAGTATTTATTTTGACCAACTGTGATATTAAATCAATATTAGGGTTTATTATTATCAAAAATGAATAATTATTCAGATGAAGAAAGGTTGCAAATAATTAAATGGAATTATTCTGGCCATAGTTTACGACTAATTCGTGACTTTATTAGCGCTATTTGGCAGCATCATGATATTCATAGTACGGCAACAATTCAGAGGTTTATAGTAAAGTTTGAAAAGACAGGAACACTAAATTTCAAGAAAGAAATAAATGAAAGAATTTATAACAATGAAGAAAATATTCTTGCTTTAATAGAACTGGAGTGTGCGGGAAATTTCCAGAGAACTAAATATAAATTTTATGACAGTGCATAGAATTCTCAAAAAACATAAATACATTCCTTTTAAATTTCAAAACCACCAAAATATTTTGGAACAAGATTTTGAACTGCGTGCCTCATTCTGTGAAATAATGATGGAGAAATCAAATTGTAATAGAGAATTTTTAAGTAGTATTTTATTCACAGATGAATGCACATTTACCATGAATGGCGAACCAAACTGTCATAATTATCGGTACCGGTCACAAAATAATCCACATAATATTGTAGAATCGAGGACACAATATCGTCATTCTGTCAATGTGTGGGCAGGAATTTTTGGTGATAAAATCATTGGACCATTCTTCATCCAACGAATAAATTCAGCATCATATTTGAATTTATTAATTAATGCTGTTGGACCACAAATTGTTGAAACAAACAAAGAAAATGTGTGGTTCCAGCATGATGGCTGCCCTGCACATAGCACTAGAGAAGTTGTAGAATATCTAAAACATGTATTTCCTGAAAGCTGGATAGGACGAAATGGACCAGTTAACTGGCCAGCACGGTCGCCAGATTTAAATCCGTGCCATTGTTTTTTATGGGGTCATTTAAAATCTTATGTTATAAAAAAAGATACCAGAATTTAGAAGAACTTAAAAATGCTATATTACAAGAATGCCAGAAAATAAATAATCGACAATTAAAGAATACTCGAGAAAGCTTCTACAACAGATTAGGTTATTGTTTAGCTCAAAACGGTGGACTATTTGAACATCTAATTTAACATTGTAAGAATATTTAGTTTGTTGATGTTTTTATTGAATTAAATTTATGTTACATTAATTAATTTGTTAAATAACTACCTACCTTAACCCTCGAGCGGGCGCGCTATTAAGCATAGCATGAACGGGCGCGCGGCGCACAGAGTGCTCGTCCGATGTTTTGTGTTGTAATTGGTGTTTTAATAAAAGAAATTAATTTATTTTGCTATATTTTATTCGACTAAAGTATAATCAACAATATAATAATACTCCATAACTTTATAGAAAAAAATACACGTGTCAATAATTTTATCAAATTCTGAAAGTTCCGATGTTCTTTTGCGACTAATTTTTGTCCAGGCAAAATTTTAACTAAATCATTTTTCTTAGTTTTTGATTTTGCTGACATATTGAGCTTCTACCATTTTGTTGTTTTGTCTTTACCAAGATAATAGTTCGTATCTTGTTTCTCATCGTTAGCTTCAACTGCGGAAGTTTCATCGCTAGTGCATTCTTGCTCTGAATTAGTGTTATGGTCACTATGAGTCACGAGTTCCTCATTTTCAGATATGTCATAACCTTCAGCTTCAATAGATTGTTCATTATCAGTCAAATCTTCATGAAGAATTTTAAATAATTAATCATTCGTTAGATATTTTGTAGCCCTGAAGCATATATTAATTTGTCAAAATGAACATGAATATTTAGCATGTATTAACAATTTTTTTTTATATTTACTAAGTACTAAACTATTCAAATCAAATTAATTTCAAATATTTTCATAATAAAAAATTTATAAAAGCAATATATAACTAATACATTGGAAAAATATGCTTACATCACAAACCGCGCGGCGCCCTCAGTGCGCCAGTTGATACAGAATCGAAAGTAATTCCCAATAGCACACCCGCTTATAACAGAATATTTCGCATAGGTACTGATGTCGAAGCACACAAGTCCAATGAAAGAATAACAGTGGTGGCTTGGAGCTTCTAACGCCTAATACCAGTTTGGCAGTGAAATAAATCCAGTTGGCGCACTTAGTGCGCCAGCGCGCTCGCTGGAGGGTTAAATATTTTATCGAGTTTATGATTTTATTATTCTTAAATAATAAATCTAAAAAATATTTTGCCTTATTATTATTAAATTTTTATTTAGAAAATAAATATTTAGTACGTAAAAATGATTTTGACAATTTATTCTGACATTGACGTATAAAACGTTACGCATTTGTTCATCTCTTGTTTTTAATTCCATGAATGAAATTACGTGAATTTTCAAATTTATTTTCTGCAGTTAAGAAGTAGTCAAAATGAATTTTGTTTATTGATTCGGATGTAGAATTTCATGCTTTACAACATTTATTTGAAACAATTTTTCCTAAAATAATTAGGGAAGCAATGCGCACGGAAAACTTATTTGCCATGTTAAACGCTTATGTTTCACTTTTCGTGTTACACCCGGTATATATATATATATATATATATATATATATATATATATTATATATATATATATATATATATATATATATATATATATATACAGGGTGAGTCTGGGAAGACGCCCCCCCCCTTAACTTTTTTATTATGAGTAATAGAAAAAAATGGTTCATATGGAAGTTTTATTATTTTAAATATACTATTTGATGGCAGATGTAGATATTTTTTATAAAGTCAGGTTTACAATATACGACTATCAACTTTTATTTTTTAAATAGCAACCTATAATTATTTTACTAAAATAAAAACCGCCATTTTTTTTCTCTTTTCAACGTTGTATTAGTTTTTATTAATGTATCTGAAAAAATTCGAGAAAAATAAGAAAATTGAGAAATACTAGATATAATTTTTATACAAATATTATAGGTGGCTAGTGAAAATAAACAAAATGTAACAGTGTTAAATTAATGTCAAAAAAGTATATATTTGCTGGTTACTTTATTTAACTTATTTTGCAAACAATAAAAAAAAAACGTTTTCAAATGTTTACGAAAGAAGAATTAATAGATATGATTCTAATAATTGGTGAATCCGACTGGAATCATGAGAAGGGCAAAAAGAATTTACCGGGAGCGGTTTCCTAGACGTCGGCAACCGAGTTTAAGATCACTGAGGAGGATTTTTACCCGATTTCGAGAAACAGATTAAGATTTAGATACCTCTACAGATGCAGAAGACATGAAAGAGCGTATTCGAAATGCTTTCCAAAATATTTCGCGAAACATGCTGGCAGATGTTCGAACACATCACGTTCAACGCTTAAATTTTTGTATTACAGAACATGGTCGTAATTTTGAACATTTGTTTTAAGTTGTTTTTGTTACTGAATTTGTTGCTTCAGTTTGTTAAGTTGTATAACACTGTTACATTTTGTTTATTTTCACATAGCCACCTATAATATTTGTATAAAAATTATTTCTAGTATTTCTCAATTTTCTTATTTTTCTCGAATTTTTTCAGATACATTAATAAAAACTAATACACCGTTGAAAAGAGAAAAAAATGGCGGTTTTTATTTTAGTAAAATAATTATAGGTTGCTATTTAAAAAATAAAAGTTGATAGTCGTATATTGTAAACCTGACTTTAGAAAAAATATCTACATCTGCCATCAAATAGTATATTTAAAATAATAAAACTTCCATATGAACCATTTTTTTTCTATTACTCATAATAAAAAAGTTAAAGAGGGGGGGGGGCGTCTTCCCAGACTCACCCTGTATATATATATATATATATATATATATATATATATATATATATATATATATATATATGTATATATATTATATATATATATATATATATATATATATATATATATATATATATATATATATATATATATATACCTATATATATATACCCTATATATATATATATATATATATATATATAGGTATATATATATATAGGTATATATATATATATATATATATATATATATATATATATATCCTTTCCGTTAAAAGCTGTGCTCATTATTTTCATATTGAGTTCTGTTGCAAATTCTATCAATTTTATTCCATTTTCGTTCGATTACATATGTCTGCTTTTGCCTCCTGTAATGTGTTTAAATCTTTCCTCCCTTCCTATTTTGGCGTTCATGTCTCCTATAACAATTTTCACATCGTAGCTTGGTATTTTTTTGATAATTCTTACTCCTCGTGAAAGAAATCCTTATCTTCTTCATCTTTTTCATTCGTTGGTGCATGGATATTTATTATGCTGATTTTCCTGTATTTTCCACGAATTCTTATATAGCATATCCTATGCGACACAGGTTCAAAATTTATAACGCTTTGTTTTAATGTATTCTTTATCATAAATCCTACTCCTAAATGCTCCGTATCCCATCCACTGTTAAAAACCACGTAATCCTCCATTTTCATTATACTATTTCCTTTTTGGCTTAGTCTCTTGCAAAACTGCTATATATATTTGGTAATTTTTGATGACTCTATCCAAATTTTTATATGTCCCAGTTGTATTTGTTCCTCTCACGTTCCATGTTGCCAGATTTAGATCTTTACTAATTATTTTCCTTTGCTCTTTTGTCATTTTCGCTTGCCGTGTTGCTACCGTAATTACATCTTTCCCACCTACTTCTAATCTTTTTTTTTTAGACTGGTTTAATTGTTGTGCTTTGTTCTTGAAGGCACCCAGATTCTTCATTCCATACCAGTGTTTTCCCGTCAATCGTAATCTTTTTGTACGAAACTTTTACCGTTTTTCCTATTCCCCTCTCTTGCTTCGCTCTATTTCTAATTGTCGCCTGAATTTCCCTTTCTTCTTTCGTGCAGTCATTATCTATATAGATCTTATTGCCTTTTAATTTATGCTTGTGTCTCATTATTTGAATTTTATCCTCAAAATCTTCTATTTCAGCAACTATTATTGAGCTTGATTCTGATTCCTTTAATGTTGAGGCAGTTTTAATTTTACACTCCACCTTTAACATTTTTTCGACTAACTCACTTACCAGCTCCTTAGGTTTCCTACCATCTACTTCAAACCTTTAACTATTATATTATTGGCTCGCCTCTTTGTTCCTGATTTTCTATTTTTTTTTGTGCAGTATCTTATTTTCTATCTTTAGATTATCGCCAGCCAGGAGCCGTTCTTTTTCTTTATCTTTAATTTGTATCCTTAAATTGTTTATTTCTTCTTTTAGCTCTTTTCTTTCCGCCTGCCATCTTTCTTCTTTGACCTCTAGATCTTTCTTTAAAGTTTCAATTGCTTCATTGTTCTCTCTAATTTCTTCTTTTAGCTCCTTTTGATTTGAAACCATTTGATTTTTTAATGCCTTTGTCATCTCGAATGTCATTCTTTTTATTTCATCCATTTCCTCCGTATTTTCTCTTTTCTTTGGCGATCTAACCGTTTTCCTTCTCTTTTTAAAGATGTCTTCGTATTCGTTGTCCGCTTCCTCTCTTTTTCTCTTCTCTAAAGAGTCGCTGCGATCCCTAAACTCTTTGTTCATTTGCTTTTCGCACGCCACTGCTATCGGCTGCCGACCTTGAGGCGGACTGCCCGAGCGCTGCCTTATCCCGCCGCCCAGAACTGATTGAACCACAAAGAGTTAACCTCACTTAAACACTTTTACTCGACTTTATACACTCTTTGCTAAGTTAACAGTATTTATTTTAATCACAAGTTGTTCTTTACACACTTCTCTTGTCTTCTTACACTGACTTTTACTTATCAGCACAGTAATTCCTATATATTTAGGTGTTATCACTGGTGCTATATATATATATATATATATATATATATATATATATATATATATATATATATATATATATATATATATAGTCAGGTTTACAAGATACGACTATCAACTTTTATTTTTTAAATAGCAACCTATAATTATTTTACTAAAATAAAAACCGCCATTTTTTTCTCTTTTCAACGGTGTATTAGTTTTTATTAATGTATCTAAAAAAATTCGAGAAAAATAAGAAAATTGAGAAATACTAGAAATAATTTTTATACAAATATTATAGGTGGCTATGTGAAAATAAACAAAATGTAACAGTGTTATACAACTTAACAAACTAAAGCAACAAATTCAGTAACAAAAACAACTTAAAACAAATTATTTAATAATTTTATTTTATAATTTTTTAATATTTATTATAATAAATAATAGACTTTTTACGCAAATAATTATTTTATTTATTTAGAAATAATATTAAATTACAAAAGGGTTATTATCCATTTTCAATAATGATATAACAACAATCACCTTTGTCACTTACATAAATCACAAATCCATTTAAAACTAAACTTTTCTGACAGTTAAAACGTTATACATTTGTTTATCATTTTGTCTCAATTCCATGGCTATCACTATAAAGTAGAAATTCTTATAAAATATCAATGCGATTATTTCGCTTACAAAATGTGCAAAATAAAATCTGAAAACTGATTTAGATCCATACTTGCAAGCTCTACAATTTGAAGCATTTTTGTCTAAAATCAATTGGCCACTTTTGCGCAAGGAAAAACTGATTTCCCATGTTAAACGCCTATGGCCAGGTTTTCATGTTACACCCTGTATATATATATATCTGAAATTCGCAAAAATAATTGAAGCCAACATATTTCATGCCACTGGATTGATAGGTTTCAGTAATGAATAAAAATTAATAAACATTAAAATTAATTTTATTTAATTGAAGTTGTGTAACAGTTCCTTCAATGTTTAATGTTTAATATTTAATTCTATTGATTTTTCAAGGTGCCGGTACTGTTTTATTTCATTGTCAACACATAGTTCTCATTTTGCTCCAAACAGCGATATTCATGAACATAGCCCTCGTTCTGCTCATTTACTGAAGAAGCAACGATACCGCAGTTGAAGTTCTAAAAGAAACACAACACAGATCTATACAAATGGAAGTTACATGTTATATGCAATAATTGACATTGCGATTAAACATTCAATTTGCTTTTATTTATATAAACTAAGTTTAAAATTTAAATTTTGTTTGTGGAGCGCCCATAAATAACAAATCTTTTTCAATTAAATTCAGAGCAGACTTGCTGACATTTTGCTTGTACAGTACCTACCCACTGGCAAATATTTGAAATACTCCTCCAAATTTTATTTCACTTTCTATTATGTCCCATTGATAGGCGCCAGTCTTTATGTATTATCTAAGGCAAATTATAATTTTATCTACAAAACCAAGATTTTATTATATTGTTCACTTCTGGTTCCAATTCAAGTTTCTTTATGTAACTACAGTTTCTACTGTGTTCTTATCCACTTATATTTGTAAGAACTGTTTTCTTCTCGAAATGTCATTCGAACAGTTTGCTGTAGAAGCAACCCTTAACGTAGCTGTCATATACCAGAGGGCTTTCTATTTCTCGAATTGAAGTAATGTGTTTGTCATTTTTCGATGTTTCGGTTTAAAATAAACCGAATATTTCTGGTCTGAACTGTAATACAGGTTGAACTATTTTGTTATAAATTTATGTTACGGTGTACAACAGGAACTTAATCCTAATTACAGTATAGGCTGCGGATTCATCGAGACGCAGTGTGGTAGTTCATATAATTTTTAACTTGAGTGCAATTTGAACTCGGGATCTTCGGGTTCTAATTCCGTAATGCTATACACACCACCGTACTACCGAACAATTTTTGTTAGTATTTGTTTGTTAGCAAAGTATTTGAGCATTCAGCAAAATGTTTTTTTATTGCTTTGTTGGTTTTTTTACTTGAAATTAATATCTGTAGGTGCACACAAACTTGATTTTCTTTTGTTGGCAAATATGGATCATGAGCAGGGCAATGAAAAATATGCTCAAAAATTATGTTTCAAGCGCTTGAGAAATGGTCTATAATTATAAATACATGCTCTATAAAAATGACAATACACTCTAAAGTGTCTAGGAAAAGTTAATAACAGTGTTCAATAAAGTAAACGAAAAACTGTTGAATCCCATTTATGTATTTAATAGTTCAAAGTCATTCTTTTTCTAAACAAGAACAGCGAAAATAGGCACTGTAAATTTTTTTAATATTGACTATAAGGCAATCGACGGGAATATACATGTTTCAAATATGTTCACATAGTAAATACATTTCGTATGGAAGACAAGGCACATGCGTTACTTTTGGGTAAAATATTTGCATGGTTTGGTCTGCTTTTACCATGTATGAAGCATCGCTTTATATCAGGCAGCGGTTCTTAATGTTTTCTTTATTATGGACTCCGTTTAGAAATCGGTTTTTGTCGTGGAACACCAAGATAGAAATGCGCATTTAAAAACAAAATTTAACCAGACCCGACCCGAACCCGATGGGTACCCAACCTGACCCGATGGATACCCGACTTGATGGATATCTAACCCGAACAGACCCGATGAGTACCCAACCCGACCAAACTCGATGGGTACCCAACACGACGAGACCTAAAGGTATCCAACCCAACCAGACCTGATGGGTATCCAACCCGACCAGAACCGATGTGTATCCAACCTAACCCGGCCCGATGGATATCCAACTCGACCCGACAGGATGGATATCCAATCTAACCCGATTATGTGTATACTACTTGGACAGATATGTACCCAACTGATCCGAAAGTTAATTTTACAAGGAATATGTAGTATTTCATTAGGTACAATAAAAAATCTGTTGATATGAACTGTGCAAAACTACTATTTACTTAAATCTACTTCTGTATTTACGAGTAGTTCAAAATAATTTGTTAAAAGTATAAATATTTACGTGAATATTTTATTAAACAAATATATAATGTTTATAGCTGTTATACATTTTTAGTACAAATTGCGGTTTTGTGGCAAAGACTACACTAAAATTTATTAAATATCAGTGGCGAACCTAGAACATTTATTTGGAGGGAGCTTGGGTGTTTGTAAGACGAGTAGTTTTAAATATATATAAGTTATATGCCCAGCTACAACATCAAATAAGACATTTACGTAGAAGCACGTCTCGCGGACACGTCATGTTTCAAGAACATAAAAACAAATGTATCATGTAGTTTTAGTTAGTCTAGATTCAGATGTAACGCTATTAACAACTTATTGTTGTATTAACCAAATAAATAGTTTTTAAAAAGTTACTTGCGTTGTTTAAACAAATAATTTATATATATATATATATATATATATATATATATATATATATATATATATATATATATATATATATATATAGGTTGTGCTTCGCGGTACTATGGAGCCCGACGTCATAATAGGTAACCGAAGTTTGAACCCCAAAATAAGTTCGGAGCCCGGGTTCCAAACTTTGATATGTTTTTAACAAATATCTGTTTAATTAGTATTTAATGATGAATAAAACGATGCCAGACGAAATCGTTGTGGTATTCTTAACCTAAATTTAAAAAAAGTACTAATTCGCATTACGTTTAGTTGTTTAAATATTAGTTTAAAAAATTTGTAACCACGGGGTTCCAAACTTTTTTTCGTGGCAGCACTGGGCCAGGAATCTAAGGAACTATTATGCGAGTATATATTTCTTATGACTTCTTGATGATAGATGTCAGTTATGGTATATTTTGGTTAAAAAAAAAACCAATTACACGAAAGCGAATAACGATTTCTACACATTGGAATTCATAAATTATAACATTAAATAATACTATGCCAAAAAAAGAAATATTTGTGGGACTTTGATTCGATTTGATAGTTATAGTTTTTAATTTTATAAAATATTAGAATATAGTTTCAGTGTTTCCAATGCCGTCTTAAGGATAAATGAAGTCATGGGCACTAACAGTTAAGAAGTCTTTTTTATTAATTGGATTTTTGAAATAAGGAATATTATTAGTTATGATACAGATAGAGTATATGTACATACATACACAGGTCAAAATTGTTCATTTTTAGATCGAAATTATATTTAAGATTTTAAGGAAAAAACTTAGTTTCATTTCGTTGATGAGCTTTATACAACAATAGGTACCATAACTTTATTGACTTTTTTAAAATTTGCATTTATTTGATAAACGATAGTATTTATCACAAATAAATAAATAAAAAATATATATATCATCACGCCTTTTTACCCATTATTGGGTGTGGCACTCTGCCTAAGCAGATCTCGGTAAGTGATATATTTTTTCGCGTGAAGTGCGGTTACCAGCCGTCGTATAACCGTCCCCAAAGATATTAGTGGATATTACAAAATACGTAATAATTGAAATGAACCATAAAACGATTAACTACAATCTCTATTTCAGATATTTTTCTCTATGACCATATAAGAATTCTAAATAAAGATAATTTCTATTTAATAATCTGGTTAGCCCGTTTTTCTCAGAAAAATTGAATATTGTTTCATAAATAACATATATTTGATTCTGACATATATTATATTTTCATATGTATAATACAGTTAGAAGCTTTAATTTTGATTAAATATTATTTATTTTATTTACTTACAAATTCAAACCTATATGATTAGATACTTCCGAACTCCAAAACATTATCGTAAAGCGGTCTGTATTATTATTTATAAGTATTGTAATGTCGGGGAAGTACAGTGTTGCGCAGCGGATTTTTTTAGTATTGTTATAAGGTTTCACATGTATTTCAGTTCGCTATTTTGTGTGAGGAGGTTCTCCTGACGATGAGGCCCGAAGCGCGCGCTACCTGCGCTTATTTATAAATACGGCCCTGATACCGCGGCTCTGGAATTGTGTCGCACAAAATATTCTCAGCTGTAGGCTTGATGTTCACGGCGACCAGTATTCGAATAAAGTTTACAGTTGTTATATATGTTGCTTATGAATATCTTCTCACTGATTTAAAACTTTAAGGGCCGGTTTTATAAACAAATATATTCCCCACTTAAAATTTAGTAGCCTAGTAAATTTACTTTAGTAGAAATTTGGGTTTTATAAAGCTCACTTTTTAGTTGCCAAGTAAATCTTCTCCTAAATCAAGTGGAAAATTGCCTAGTATTAAATTTTATCGGATGATATTTTTCAACGTATCGGGATACCCCTGCCAGGGGCGGATCCAGACTTCGAATTACGGGGGTGGGTCATGGAGTGAATTTTGTCTCGAGGGGGGGGGGGTATTGCCCATCTTCTAAATATAAAAAACATTTGTATTTGCTCATATTATATTCCTGCTTTAAATAATTAAATCACACTAAATCGTCTTTGGAATCGTATTAAATCACATTAAATCACCTTTGGAATCACATTAATTCACAATGAATAACATTAAATCATCTTTAGAATATACTTAGATAACAAAAAATTGTTTTCCTCAAAAATTTCCCCTTAGAACGCCAATACTTTTTAAATCATAAAGTTTCAATATCTAATCGGTTCATCGATAGAATACAAAATTTATTGAATTAGAAGTTAATTTTCTAAGTGCAAATGTCGGTAGTCACATACTTGACTAGGTCTTAAATAGAATACCTCTCCCATCTGCGGGTCGAAATAATATCCCCACAAAATATTGGTTTTTGGCTATTTATTAGAATAATATCAAACAATAGTTCTTAATTATCTTAGAATTGTAAGTTCTTAGCTAATATTTTCTATTTAATTTGTTTAACAAATTGAGTTATCGTAAATAATGACATCATTATTATGTATTAGGGCCAATTAACTATTAGAACCAACATTTAAAAAATCCTTGCTTAGGGTGGGGGGTCATGACCCCCATGACCCCCCCGCTGGATCCGCCCCTGACCCCTGCAAAGATATGAAATACTATTTTCATGTCCTTTATGTACTTTATGATTTGAAATTTAATGCCTGTGTGTAATCGTACTAAATAAAGTTCTAATTTATATTGAGAGTGTTTTTAAATAGATCATTATTTCTTCTATCTATTGTGAACATGTTTGACGTTAGTGATGTTATGTCAATTTCTTCGTAATATGTTTCATATATAACGACATTATCCTTTGATACTGGTCATGCAAAAAGCATTCGACCTCCTCGAGTTTTTTGGAGATATAATTTCGCAATTCTACTTATATAATGATATAAAAATTAAAATAAGGTCAGATAGTTTTATTTTTTCTTTTTATAAAGAAGTCACCCTGACTTCTAGTACTATATACTGTTTTCATATATTGCACACTATCTACAATGTATTGCGGCATTAAATTAAACTTTATTTTATGCACAAAACTAAGCAGTTGAACTTGATAAACGTTTTAACATTGAACCAGCCTAATATTTGCAACATACTTCGAATGCTAGTGTATTTGTTACATTATAATATAATTCGCATTCCTCGGCTTTGAAGAAACTGTAATCTATTTATGTCAGTTTGTTTGCACATATATAAAATTATAGAAACATAAGTGAAATGAATGAGAATGATAGTGTTGTAAATTAATTTTCTCGTTTCATTAGATAAATAATTACCAATTCTATTTCAAAATCCTACTTCTTTGGCAATTTTTTTACACAAATAATTAATGTAATCTTCGAAATTCAATTTCCTGTAATGTTTAAGGTTACGTTATTATTTTTTCCGTTACCTTAGCAACGAGAGAAGAACTACTAGATATTTATAAAAAATCAGATATAATTATTAAATTTACGATAAAATTTTAAATAATTGCAAATAACCGTCACTTGGTTACCTGATGCAAAATTTGTTTTATAAAACGGTAACAGAATTTAACTGACCATTTAATTTAAGTTTCACTTTGTTAAGTGAGGATTAAATTTTTCATTATAAAACCGGGCATAAGCATATTTACAGTAATTCATACATAAACATAACTATAGCTGATGCAACATTTTAAATGTAAAAATCAGAGCTTGATAGCATATTGAGTAGTTATTGTTTTAATTATAGAAAAGTTTTAAATCATCCCATTATAACGAGACACACGCGAAATTGTATAATTTTCATATTTTATCAGATCAATTTACTTGAAATTTTTTATTTAGTTTCTACAAATATTAACATATAGGTATTAATAGTTATAGTAGTTATTAACAAATACATAGACATAATATTAATAAATTTGTGCTATTTGAGTTCATCATAAAATATATAATATCTCGAATTTATATTGACATAGCTTATAGGTATTACTTTTTATGACACAAGACATTCTGTACAAATTAGGCGAGTGAGATAATTGTATATTATTGACAATAGACGGGTCGCGAATTTTATTCCTATGTAGTATATTTTTTACCTTTATACAAAACCATAGTGTGATAATTATAATTGACACTCTTCAGTACCTAATGTAATTTTTTTTTTAAATTTTTCAGTATTTAAACCTCAAAATAGATTAAACTAAGCGAACGTATAAGTAGTAAACGAGCAACTTTTTAATGTCGAGTACACACTAAATAATATTGAAAATAAAGCGATTAACAAATTATGATTAAAACAATTAACAAAGTTACAATGACTTGTCATAATTATTAAAAATTAATCAGAATTATGCCATTCACAATTCCATAAAATAAATAACAAGTAAAATTAACTTAAACTAATAGATATGGTTTCATTATGAATGTACGAATTAGTGTGGAAAGTTTTTCGACAGAAGATACTCAATGGGACAGGGGCTACTGTCCCCTGTACACACGCTGTTGGATAAACAGAATAAAAGCGGGGTGGACACATTACACATTTTCACAAGTACTGCCCTGTACAATGTGCTAATGTTGGAGGGATGCGGTGGCGGAAGCAAACATTCCATGGCGATCCACAAGACGAGTTCGCACGGTGTTGACAGCTGTATAGTTTTTACTCAAAGCATCGTTGCCATTGTCAGATATGACAAACAAAATGAACAAAAATCCAAGTTGAATTTCTTTTTCAAGAACGCTGTGAATTCAAAATGTAATATTCATAAAAATGTCAGTACTAAAATGGACCAAATAATGTAACAATGAAAATGAAATATAATTGTTCATCACGGGAACAGCTTGAATAATTTTTAAGATACATAGTTTTAACATATATTTTTGAGTCTGAGATTCTGTTACCAACGGTCAAAACAAAGCTACCATAGTGCTATTTATCTGTTGTCTAATATATTATTATTATAATAATATAGATAAATAGATAAATTTTAATGTCATTAGAATAGATTCTTTACAAATAGATTGGCGGGCTAATTTTCTAGTTAAAATTATATTAACAAAGTAATTAAATAAATACATGTGTTTAATTATGGACTAATTTACAATATTTTTTGTACATTAATAACCAGAATAATATACACATAACCATATAAGTATTATAGCTAACATAAAAATAATGTTTCATAAAAACAAGCATTGCTTACCATTTTCAATATACATAATTAAAAAGACAAAGTATTTACAGTGAAGAAGAATATGACGTTTGCCTTTTGTTTGTTAAGATTTGTGAGTAGTAATAAGTATAAGTCGGTGTCTTGGCTATTTTTAATAATGTACCTATTTGTTTAAATAAAATATTCTGAGATAATTATAAATATAATATATTATTATAAAACTTCATAACTGATTCATTATAATTATCTCGTGACGGTCAATCATTTTGAATCCCTCTGTATTACTATTACTCGGAAGTTATCTGAAGTTAAACAAATTATTATTTAACATAGGGAAAAACCTTTCAGAATTCATATATATAAATAAAAGGGGCTTCTGGTTTAAATTCTGTATATATTTAAAATTCAAAAACTCGACGTTTCGGTACTTTAAACAAATACCTTCATCAGGACAGAAATACAAATAAAATAACATAAATGACATAAAAATAAACAAATGACATATAAATAAAAATGACAAGTAAAAAGACAAAAATATGTAATTTAAAAAAAAATAAAAAATTATAAATTGTGAATCAATGGAAGCCAAGCCTTATTTAATTCCAAACCATCACAATTATTAATATTATTTTCCTCCTTACAAATTTCAGTAGCCTCTCTTATAAGTCTTCCGGTGAAACTTGTAGGTCTCGCTAAAATTTTGGTTTCTTCAAAGTTAATTTTATGTAAAAATTCTAATGCATGATGAGCAATTGAAGATTTATTTTGATAATTTAGACGAATGGCTCTCTTATGTTCTAATAATCTTGTATGAACAGTTCTACCTGTTTGACCAATGTATGCTCTGCCACATTCGCATGGAGTTCTGTAAATACCAGACGATTGTAACGGGATTATATCTTTAACAGAATTCAGTAAATTTTTTAATTTCATGTGCGGATAAAAAGAAACTTTAATATTTTTCTTATTGAGAATTCTTCCTATTTTATCTGTTACATTTTTTACAAAAGGTAAAGAAGAATAAATTTTTTTCTCAAGATCAGGTAAGATATTTTCAGTAACTTTTTCTTTTTTAGGACGTAAAACTTTCTTGATTAAAAATTTATTATAACCATTCATTTCAAAAATATTTACAAGCAATTTATATTCCTCTTGAAGTTTATCAGAATGACAAATGATGTTTGCTCTATTGAAGAGACTAATTAAATAAATACATGTGTTTAATTATGAACTAATTTACAATATTTTTTCCCATTAATAACGAGAATAATATACACATAACTATATAAGTATTGTAGCTAACAAAAATATAAAGTTTAATAAAGACAAGCATTGCCTTACCATTTCAATATATCTAATTAAACAGACATAAATACATTTATTCGCTTATGCAAAAGCTTCTAGTTTTCAAAGTATTTACAGTGAAGAAGAATATGTCATTTGTCGTTTGTTTGTTAAGATTTGAAAGTAGTACTTACAAGTCGGTGTCTTGGCTTTTTTTAATAATGTACCTATTTGTTTAAATAGAAGATTCTGAGTTAATTATAAATATAATATATTATTATAAACCTTCATAACTGATTCATTATAATTATCTCGTGACGGTCAATCATTTTGAATCACTCTGTATTACTATTACACAGAAATTATCTGAAGTTAAACAAATTATTAATTAACACATACACACACACAAACCATTGCGACATTTTTCTAATATTGGCCCTATTGCTATACTTTAGTATTACTTCGTTTAAGAAAGTAAATATTACTATTAGTAAAAAAATGTTTTTATTTAATTATATGTGTAATAATAAATATTTACTTATTTCGGGATTAGTTAATCCAGAGTTATTTTTTAAACCTGTGTTACCATGAGTTCGATAATAATAAACATATTTTTATTCTGGAATAACAAATTCTTTTTTCATGTATTTCACAGTTTGAGAAACTGACAAGCATTTTGAAATTGACATCTTTCATTTGAGGGAAAAAAAATTTTGTTATAAAAAAAAACCGGGAAGGAAATTTAACTGATGAGAAAAATAGACCTGATAGATACTTGCAAGCAACATATTTTTTAACATTAAATTTATGATTTTTTTTTCTCCTAATCCCATAGCAAACTTAATTACCAAAACCAAAAGGTATGTAATTTTTACTTCCTAGTGCGAAGTAAATGAAGTATTGTAATCGTGAAAATTTTCAGTTCTCAGGTTTCAGCGGCAATATCCATTTTGACCATCCCTGAATCCATTTTGATTAAATATTATATACCTTCTGGTTTTCGTAATTAGGTTTGCTATGGATTAGGAAAAAAATATTTAAAAAAATATAAATTTAATGTCAATGATCAATTATGTCAATTACGTGTAATTAAAAAATCTGATGTGAACACCACATGACTTTCTTGTACGCGTATTAAACTATAGATTTTTTTATTGCACATATTTGATGTAATTTGACATTGACATGAATTTTTTATTTCTTTCTTATTTTTTGTTCTAATCCATAGCAAACTTAATTACAAAAAACAAAAAATATATAATTTTTAAATTTACATATTTCGCTTATACAAAAGACTAATCTAATAATTCTTAATGTGCTAGACGCAGAATTTAATTGTCTAAAACTTTTATATGCAGTATTTATTTCTAAAATCAAAATAATAAAAAAATTTTTCAAGAAAAACTGTTACCAGCTTCATGTAATGTATCACTTCCGGTTAGTCCATTTTAACCAAAATCAATTATGTTATTTCTATTGATATAGTAGTCTTATATGCCAAATTTGAAAAGTTTTGGATTATATTTTAATATAGATTTTCATTAAAAGCTAATATAGGCTTGAAGTAAAATACCACTTCCGGAAGTAATATAATCATCAAAAAGGAAGTTGCAGAACTAGATGTTATAACAGTCCTAAATACAAAATTTCAACTTTCTACGGTTTACCGTTTTTGATTTATGCGAGATACATACGTACCTATATACGTACGTACAGACGTACAGACGTCACGGCGAAATTAGTCAAAATGGATTCAGGGATGGTCAAAATAGATATTTCCGCTGAAATTTGGAAACCGAAAGTTTTAGAGACTTAAATTCTGCGTCTATTACAAAAATTATTAAATTAGCCTTTTGTATAAGCGAGATTATATATTTTTTGTTCTTGTAAGTTTGCAATGGATTAAAACAAAAAATTAGAATAAAATAGAAAAATTAATACCAATGTTGTTGCATTAGAGTAACATCTAGTTGTGCACCTCTCTCTGTATTTATTGAATAATTAAAGATGGGAAAGAAACAGTCATACAGGCAAAAGAAGGATAGAGGATGAATATAAAAAAGTAGAAAATTTAGCCTATTTTAGATTTTAATGTTAAACTACCTACTTTCAAATATAATCAAAAATTTTTAAAATTTGGTATATAAGACTATTATATCAATAGAAATAACATAATAGATTTTTGTTAAAATGGAATAACAAATAAAAGTGTTAGAGCAATAAATTCTGCGTCTAGCACATCAAGAATTAAATTAGGCCTTTAAATAAGCAAAATACGTAAATTTAAAAATTATATAATTTTTTGGTTTTTGTAATTAAGTATGCTATGGATTAGGAAATATCTATAGTTTAATATGTTTACAAGGAAGTCATGTGGTGTCCTCATCAGATTTTTAAAATATATATAATTGTTCCATATCTTAAAGAATAACAATACAATGATTAACTTTTACATATTATTCGGTCAAATGATTTGGTGCGACTAATAATATGTTAATACCATCAACATTTGTAGGTTGAGTAGTACAAGTTCTACTGGGAATATTATTGTAGAGAACTAAAACGCGCGAACACAAAGCAGAACCCTAATAACAGATTTCTTATTTACCCATCAAGACTGCCATCTCTCATACAATAGCATAAAAATTGGGGTCTAAACTTCATTGACATATTATGACTACAAAACTATCAATTTTTCATATAAATATATTGTAATACGTAATTATATCACTAATATACGATGCATTCTAACACTATTTATTAGTTACGTGTATAAAATCAAACATACCTACTGTATTTAACATGGGTTTTAAACTGATGTGGGAGCAAACTGCGGTATATCACATGATATATATATATATATATATATATATATATATATATATATATATATATATATATATATATATATATATATATATATATATATATATATATATATATATATATATATATATAAATACTAACGTGCAATAACATAAAGTAAACTAAAAATCCATGATTAGATAATACGAATAAAAGCGACAGCAGAATTATAAAAATATGCAATTTGTGATACATTTGTTATGTTATGCCATCTTTATCGTAGCATTGCTTTGATTTATGTTTACAAAGCATGAATGAGAGCGCAAGCACTGTAAAATTTTCAACTCTGCTTAATATTATAAACATACAGGGTGTTAAAAAGGATACAAACTAAGGAATATTGTTACGTTCATTTTGTGTCTTCTGTCGAAATTTCACTCTGCTCATTTTTTTTGTGTATCGGCACCTGAAATTTAATTATCGATTAATTATTGACCGATCAATTTCGGTAATACTTAGCATCATTTAGATTTCCTTCTTCAGTATTCAATTTAGTAGCCAAAACTTAAATTCACTTTCCTTTGTTCTTGTTTCTTTTTTTTGTGTTGGTTAATCATATTTTTTTGTTTAGCTGTCATCCAATTAGTGGTCGTACGCTGTGAAGGTAGCTCTGTCGATAATACGATCTGCTAGGTTCGTTCTTACCGGCACCTCTCAAAAATTTAGATTGCTTCTATCCTTGTCTTCGTGTTTTGCTCTCGATCTTTTGGCAGACTTCTACAGTTTCGACTTGAACGAATTCTTTCTTCGAACGACGTTTGTCTCTGAAGTACGAGATTTTTTATATTGGAAGTTGGGCTATATCAAATATATTTGGCAAACTAGGTTTGTTTGCGAATACCCGTGTGGGGATTACAGATATAGTACCATTACAGTGAATATTGCATTGGTGTAATTGCATTATTCAGCGGAGTTGTTCCGGATAAAGTTTCCAATAGGAAATGTCACATATTTCTATCACCTGCCGCCCAAGAACTCAGGTAAAGATTTCTATTCGTTTGATATTGAATCTACCTTGTTGTTAACTAACGTTAGTCTGTTCAGTGATTTTACACGACCCTAATTGCTGTTTTTGTTTTAGGCTTTTATTTTATTTTATTTTGCTTTTCTTTACGTCTTACTTTCTTCATGTTTGACGTTTTTACGTTTTGTATTTACGTATCACTTTTGGTCCGCCCTGTATTCGATGTTCATGGCATACACACTGTTGTGTGCGTGCTTGCTCGCTGGCATTGTACGCAAGGATTCCACCTGGTTGTGGATTGGAGTTCTTGTTAAGTAGTACCGAGGGATTAAAGCCCAGCAGTTTGGGAAAACCACGTGTAGCGGAAGTAACGCTACGTGAAGTCCCGATTCCACGTGATTGGTCCGCCATATTAGAACTGACGGTTTTGGACATCCGGTTCGCAGATCGAGTTGTTCCACTGCCAGCCCTCCCGCTAGCACCTGGACGCCATTACAGCTAAGCCAGAATAATTTATTCGTTATGTATCATTTGTAATTATATGTTTATTATATTATTATTGTTTAGGCAGAGTGCCACACTCAGTAACGGGTAAAAGGCGTGATGATATATTTATATTTATTTTATTTTTTAATTTATGTATCTGAGATTCACGAGATATTTGACTTAATTGTTGTTGAGATAGTTAATAGTAGATTCAGAATTGTGAAAATCCAGTTAAGAGTACTTTGCGTAGAATCATTTATAGTGACGTTGTCACTTACGAGGTGTGTCGCTTGTGCGACGTGATAGTTATTAGCGAAGCATCCCGCGCCACCGAATCCCACTCCACCGATATTCCACGCGCCCGATTTTCCACGCCACCTAAAGTCCACCCGGCCGAAATAGTCTCCCACCACTTTTGTCCACAACACCGAATGTAGTTCTGTCTCACTTTATCATGGAATACGTCAGAACGATGACGATAATTGGTGATGTCACGGGTGGCGTCACTTAGTCAGTACAAAATTTAACTCATAGATGGCGCGGTGTACTACAATAAACCAAATAAATAACAAATACGACAATTTACGAATTGTCATTAAAAATAATTAATTAATAATTTCAATTTTATTTTAATTGAGTAAGTAAATCTGACATTAAACTGACGAAAATACATAAAAAAAAATAGGTAGGTATCAAAGAAAAAATATATATTTTTTTATTTTCAAAAAAGTTATAAGTTTAACCAGTTGTTTTCGTTGCCAATAAATTTGATTTTTAAGTTGCTGTATGAGAATAATTTCGAAGTACCTTCAAATTCCTTAGGGCCGGTTATACTAAGCTTAGTTAAAAAGTTATTCATTATTTAGCATTTTTAATTATCCATTAAGTCAAAATTGTGTTATAGGAAATTAAAATGTAAATTAAAATAACTGACGATTTTGGACAATGAAAATATTTTAAGAGAAATTAAATGTTAATAAAAGTAAGGTTATTCAGTATTTTGACAATATAATTGTGTAAAACTGTCAGTTGTTTAATTGTGTACTTTTTCTTAAATATATTGGCTGGTAGCACAAGCTCTGTTTTTGGGTGTTCTAAGAGCACGGTTTTAACATGTTAGAGATAGCTAAAACATCCTTTTAAAACAGGCAAAAACAGAGCATGTGCTACCAGCCATTATCATTATTAATACATATGTCATCGTCTTATTTAACTTCTAATTCAGGATTAAAGTTAAACGTAAACTCAAAAACTACATTTAATAAGACAACGAAATAATTCCTATTAAAAATAATGTATGATGAAATTTAATTTAACTTTAGAATATCCTGGGCTGCAAATGGAACCGGCTCTTTTTTTAGAACCCCGAATCGATCGTTCATGTAGAATCAAATCGACTATGTGAACCAGTTCGAACAAATATCTAAATATTTACAGCAAATAATATGTACATTAAGATGGGAAATTTCAGACTCAGCTCTGATTCAGATATGCATTACATTTCGTTATTATGCTACATTTCAAACAATTTTTAGAGATTACTTAAACGACCATAAATCAACCAACATGTACCTAATGTACTTGTATATATAGCAGGTCTGCGACAACAGTATATCAATTTTGACAGTTACTTTATTTGTCAGATTTACTTGATTTAGTTGCCAAGTAAAATATAATCATAGATTATTTTCTTTTCTGAGATTGACCCTTAATTATTTTGGTGCAACTTAACTATATTTCATAGTTATTATCTAATAGACAATTAGTATTGTTTCGGTGCAACCGGTCCTTAGACCAGTTATTGTTAACTGGTTTCTGTAATTTAATTGTGAAGCATCACGTACCTCTTGTAGTTGCTAATCAAAAATATTATCAAAATTAACATGTGAACTAAAAGGATGCAGTTAGAAGTGAAATATTTTCAAGATAAGTTTATTTTAATAATAAGTACATTCTTTAACAAATAAAGACATATTCTAAATTAATAAACACCTTTTTGCCCAAAATAGGTATGTAAGAGGACCCCTCTGGCTTCAAAACACACTGGAAATTGTTATGTTTGAAGATATGGTACAGTTTTTGGTATTTAATGAGTTTCAGCTCCTGTTTGAATTGGGCCACATTCTCTTGAAATTTATTGTATTCTTTTCAACTCTATTTGTTACCAAGTTGAAGATGAGCCATGTTTTAGGCTCGAAACGTCATATTATCCTATAAATACATATGCAAATGAATTCCTTAATCCTGCCTATTTCAAATATTTTACTGTTACCTACTTCATTTGTTAAGCACTTCTTTAGTTTACTGAAAGCAACATTAATTTCCATGGAATACTGTCATATATTTCCCAAAGCTGAAAGTAAGAACGATTTCCAGTAATTATCGTAACTGCTCCAATATTATAATATTTTATATTATAGGTTACGTGCAGTTAAGTGATGAAGGCAACCCTTGTACAACGTCAAATTTTTTACGTTTGATGTTTGCTTTTTTCTGATGTATTATCGTACATATATTTTGCTTGTGTTATTTGTTAGACTTCCTTGGTTGTTATAAACAATTTTAGTTGCAGATTACTACAAAAAGTTAAAAATGTACCTACATTATTTTCAACAACTGAAAAGAGCGCCCAAAATAGCTTTCATTGAAGATGGCGCTTCGATCGGATGCTATAATTTTATTTTGCACTGATCAGTAACAAAAAATGTTTACAATAATTAAGACGGACAAACAAATAAAAGAAGCACAAGAAATAAAACATAATACATCAGAAAAAATAAAATATCAAATTTTGACGTTGCACACTAAACACCTGTTCACGCTGTTGTCATTTTCTGTGAAACTTGTCTTCGTAGCGGAATCAGATAAACTAATTAATTGTCACGATTAACGTTTATAACTTAAATTTCCTAGATTAATCTCTAGATTAACAACTAGTTTCATTCTCACGATTAGCGTTTAGAACTAAATTCCCTAACTTTGACAGATAAGTTACTAGAATCTTCATTGTCACAAAATTAGCCATAAATGTCAAAATTGCGATGAGTTAGAACAACCATAGGATTAAGGTGATTTGTTTGACATTTCAAAATTCATAACCTCAAAAAATAAATATCAGATGACAACAATTTTTTAATTGTTGTATTTCTATTTATGATTTCATTTGTTTTCTTTATATGTGTATTTTCATTTTTAGTCCAAAATAAATTAATAAGGAGATCCAAATCGAGTATCCAAGATGTTTACTCAAATTTAAAATAAAGAATAACTACTTTCTATAATATCTATATCACATATTCGTACAAAAAATAAATAATAGTTAAAATTTCTTTTTAACAGTCTTACTTATAAAAGATACTCGGTGAATTAGTTGTTTAATGCTAATAAATGATATTTAAAACATTTTCGAAAATAAATTGAGAAAAAGAAAACAGCTGCGTATTAATATATGTTTTTGATATTTTACTCTGAACTACGGATTCTTGTTACTGTTGTAATGAGGCTTAATTAAAGGAGACATTCATCTCGGTTATAAATATATTCAATTATCACTCTGTACTACAACTTTTCTCATTACTGACTATATACTTATTCATAGCTTGTGTTATAATTAAGTATACGTACACTACAAACAATGCCTTTTAAATTTTCTGCCGGTCAAGTATTATTTCCATATTATCCTAATAACATAAATGTTTCTAATCTAAAAAGAATCACAATTAAAACTCATTTTTTATATGCCCTCTATAATTGGGACATTGTCCTGTTGAGTGCTTATTCAATAAATAAATAAATAAATAAATAAATAAGAAGAAAAATTTAGAGTTGCCGTGTCATACTGCTTGGACTCAGGGCTCAAGTAGGATTCAACTTCACTTACTGCCATCATTCAATGGATATTTATTTCTTCAGAGTGTATTAGAATGTCTTAGTCATAATTATTACGGGATCAAACAGCTTTATATATAAAGTAATAATATGGAGGACTTTGGACGAATATTTATTATACTATTCTATTAAACCAATGTACTGGAATTTTGGGACTGATTTTTCTTGATTTAGTGGACTGCCTACTGACATTTGTATTTATGTTTGATAATTATTTTGATGTTGACAGTTTTGGAGATTAGCAGGTTTTTGTTTAACAATAATATTGAAATCTTAAAATATGGTAGTTAATAATCCTTGATAGTTCAGTCATTATTATGATAACTTCATCAAAAAATATTTGAGCACAATTAGACTAAAAGTTAAACAGGAAAATTGATTAAATTTTAAATATGTAAGACGTTAGTCATGGCAATAATTATCATGGCAAGATTTACATTATATGTATCAATATAAACGTCATGTAGTGCCAGTCTGTTATTAGAGTATTTATTTCAATATGGTTTATTATAATTTAATTAAAAAACATTAAATAGTATGTTCATTCATTTATGAAAAATCCTCCAACTTTTGTTGTAAACCGCATGGCGTATTGCGAATAGTATGCATTTCGGTTGATTTAAATCAAATAAATTGTAATATAAAATCTATCAGAAATTTTATTAATTTGTTGGCTTTATAGATAGCTTAAGGAACTTATAACATAAAGATATGCCACATGTTTGAGGTCGAATCAAGTTTGAAAAAATCTATTCAACTAAAAACTAAGCTACCAGACAATGATTCGTTTTAAACTTGCAATACTTATAAAATTGTTGTATTATACCTAAATATTTGAAAATGTGACAAAATTTTACGTTTTAAGTATTTTTATTTTGTTTAATACAATGTAAGGAATTTGTAGAGGTTTGTAGATCGCAAGATAAGAAAACGAAGAGTTTTTAATCACAAACGAAACTATTTATTTCAATCAAATATTACATTGACATTACGAGACTAACAAAGGAATTGAAAAAAAAAGTAAAAAAAACAACAAAAGGTGGGTGCGTCCACTTACTTATAAGGGTAAATTTGTGAGTTATTTTAACAGAATTCAATATTTAGAGATAAATCTGCTAGGAACTTTGTCTTAGTTCTTCTATGAACTCGTTCAACATACTGTATTGATGTAAAAATTACAATAAATTAATCATAGATCGTTGAAAATAGAGATTCAATAACACCGTCCAACACGATTTTTGTGATTCGGTTCTCTTTACCAAAAACCGGTTCAGATTAACCTAAAATGAAGGAAAATCAATGTCAAAGTGATACTGATTTGTTTTTACGACCTGGATATCAATTTTATGGAATTTTAGACTTTATTTGTATGTTTTACACTATGGTTGCTTTGGATGACCAATAATAGTTGTAAAAGTTCAGCATGATCCCCTCGTACGATTAGAAGACACTACAGATCCCAGCTGAAAGAAAATGGCTTTATTATAAAGCTAGAGCGTTATAAAAATATGATTTTTTAATGATTTTACCAGTATTTTGCGATAAAAATTGCTTTTATCAAATCAGTATCACTTTGACGTTGATTTTCCTTCATTTTGAACAGTGTTTTTGTAAAGAGAACCGAGTCACAAAAAAAAATTCACAATTTGTTATATTGTGTAATATGTTGGTATAAAATTTGTCTCTCCTTATATGAGGTAAGACAGAGTCAGTCTTTTATTTATGAACACATTTTAAGACAATATTTTCATGTAAGTAAATAAATATTTTATGCTAAATAATAAGTATATATTTAATTGTTAAAACAATTGAAATATACATGCTATAAAATTTTGATCTCGTAGACAAAGAATAATATACAAGTTGTGCGAATATATTGTAGATTGGACTCGTCTTACAAAGTTCTTTCTTCAACTGTCAAATATTTTGATCTCAAGTACAGAGAAAAGTATTGTAGTAAATCTTCAATTCTGCATTATTTGATGTCATAATAAAGTAATTGGATTCTTTTGTATATATAATTGTTTTGTTATCTACAATCAAGATATAAAGTTATTTAAGAAATACTGGTACAAAATTAATTTTCCTGACTCCATTACTTATTATTTCGTTAAAAAAATGATTTTCTTCATTACAATCTTATATAACTGATTTCTGACAGCTAGCTTTTTTTTCTGGGAATATTATTTAGTAAAATTTCTTCATTACTCTTCAGTCATTATTTTATATATCAAGATTTTTTTATGAATATAGGAAACCTAAAAATTTGTTTTTTTTTCAGGATTGTTTAGTAAGTAAAAGACAAGTTTGGGTTTACAAGTATTTATATATTTTTCATTAAAATATACAATTAGTTTATCTGATTTTTATGATTCTGCTACGAAGACAAGTTTCACAGAAAATGAATGGATAATTAAAAATGCTAAATAATGAATAACTTTTTAACTAAGCTTAGTATAACCGGCCCTAAGGAATTTGAAGGTACTTCGAAATTATTCTCATACAGCAACTTACAAATCAAATTTATTGGCAACGAAAACAACTTGTTAAACTTATAACTTTTTTGAAAATAAAAAAAAAATATTTTTTCTTTGATACCTACCTATTTTTTTTTTATTTATTTTCGTCAGTTTAATGTCAGATTTACTTACTCAATTAAAATAAAATTGAAATTATTAATTAATTATTTTTAATGACAATTCGTAAATTGTCGTATTTGTTATTTATTTGGTTTATTGTAGTACACCGCGCCATCTATGAGATAAATGTTGTACTGACTAAGTGACGCCACCCGTGACATCACCAATTATCGTCATCGTTCTGACGTATTCCATGATAAAGATGAGACAGAACTACATTCGGTGTTGTGGACAAAAGTGGTGGGGGACTATTTCGGCCGGGTGGACTTTAGGTGGCGTGGAAAATCGGGCGCGTGGAATATCGGTGGAGTGGGATTCGGTGGCGTGGCATTGACTCGTTATTAGGGTCTGCGATTCTGTAGTCACATTCGGTCGGTCGTGCCGCGTAAAACGCTTCGTTGGCCATTGACACGTCATACGTCGGTATACGCCAATTCACTTTAGAACCATTCAGGTGTTGACTTTGGTGTCCTAGTCACTACTGTGGGACACAGCACCCGCCTTCGTTTCTGTTAGTATCCGTCTTGAAGTGTTCTACCTTCAGTGGATTTACGATCCAGTTTGTATTGTAATCCCAGCTTTTGTGTTCCGTGTGAATTTCCCTTAGTTGCTCTAATATATTATTAATTCATAATACATTGACCTGCCAGTACTTTCGTGCACCCTTCGTATCCTCTTCCTGGGAAGTATCCCGATTTTTGTCGGCCGTCATCCCCTGTTGAACTGGTCGCGGCTCAGGCCGACTGGCGCCCATAATTTATCTTGTGATTTATCACCCCTCTCCGACTCACCCAATCTTCACTGAGTCTAGCCGCGGTTCTACCGTCCCACTCGGACTCATCCCCCAGAGAGCGTATGGTTGATTGTTTGTGTAACAATATACATTTCAGTGTGGTTATTCTCAGCAAAAAAGATGTTTTTAAAAATTCGCTAAATTAAAGGCATGGTTTTTAAAGCGTGTATTTCTGAGGCAATGGCCGACATGAAATTTTTAGTAAACATTATAATGAATTATTATTACATCTTTTAAGTAGTTATATATTTATTTTTATTTTATTTATAATTCATAATCAGCACATTAAAATGTATTAGCCGTCAAAGTTTTGTATCGTTTCCTAACACCCCGTATATTATATGTATAAACGACCAAGTTTTAATTATTAATTTTAAATAAATTGTAAATATACTTGTAATGGGATAGATGGCTTATGGTCCTATAGAATTGAGAACCCGGATTTTATTCCCACAGGCTACAAATAATTTTCACCACGTTAAAACTAGCCCTGAGACTTCCCCTACACTAATATATTTGGGAGCCGTGATTTGACTTGTAACCGTACTTCACACGAGATATGTTGCGACCGACTGCCACTAAATAAAGCGTAAAAGGCGTCATGATATATTTATGTATTTATTTAGCACGTGAATATTTCATTTAAATATGAATTAAATTATGAATCTGACCCGACTTATCCGTCTTTAACCAGACCCGATTTATCCGTATCTAATTCGCACAGACCCGACCGGGCTTAACTGTACTGAACCAGACCCGACTTACCCGTATCCAACCCGACCCGAACCAGACCCGACATGAACAACTTACAACTGACCCGAAACCCGACTGCGGGTCGGGTCGGGTCAGGTTTCGGGTAAAAATGCGCATCTTTACATCGAGATTCAAGATTTCAAACTGGAAAGTGCATCAACTTCCAGTATTAAATTAAAAATAAAGAGCTCTCTTGCACGGAGAAAAGGAAAACATAAGTTATTTTGTTAATGAACTTACTAATTTAATTGGAATTGTTCTATATCTATACAAAATAATGCCAACAATGATTTAAGATGAAGAAAAATTTTAGAGGATTCGGTAGAATTTTTGAATTAAAAACTGTATTTAAATTTGTTTAATTTATTTTGGTTTTATTTGGCAGCAAATATTTTTTTTTATTTATTCATAAACGTTACAGCAATACAGTGTACAATGTTTGAGATATCAAAACTGGTCTTAACAGGCCAACCATTAATTTTTTCCTCTTACTTCATACCCTAGGTATATAAATCTAGTGTTCACTCGATGATGTCCAATAGTTTTCCTTGTCTACTAAATCACCAACTTAAATGGCTTCTTCCTCTTGAGCCTCCTTGTTGGGTTTTCATTGTTGAGGAGCTGAATTACTTCTATGTTGATATGTTGGTGCAGCCGAGATTCGTGTTTGGTTGCGAATCTTTTTATCTCACTCGCGACCTCTGCAATGCCAATATCACGGTGCAGATCACTGTTACGCACGTACCACGGGGAATTCACCATGTTCTGCAGCACTTTATTTTGGAACGTTTGTATACATTTGATTTGGCTATTTCTGGCACAACCCCATAGCTGTATGCCATATACCCAGACTGGTTTTAGAATCTGGTTGTATATTATAATTTTGTTGTGTAGTGACAATGTAGACTGATGTCCCAAGAGCCAATATAGCTGTCTGTATTTAATATCTAATTCTTTTCTTTTTTGCTTTATGTGCTCTATCCATTTTAGTTTGACATCCAAGGTCACACCGAGATATTTTGCATTATTTTCATACGGGATGATGTTGTCATTTAATCTTACTGATAACTGCTCTGTTTTTGTTGGTGAAATTAATGTGCGTTGACTTTAACTCGTTTATCTTGATCTTCCAGTTCTTCATCCATCTGCAAATGATGTTGCTTGCTTGTTGGAGTTTATTGGTAGTTTCTTGAATGTCTGTGCCGACTGCTAGCAGTGCTGTGTCGTCTGCAAATATGGCTATTGTTACATCTTCTAGTCGTGGTATATCACTCGTGTATAGCAGATATAATATTGGCCCAAGGACGCTGCCTTGCGGCACGCCTGCTGCTATATCTTTTAGTTCAGAGTATTCGTCTTCTACTTTTATGCGAACTAATCTATCTGAGATGTATGATGTTAATAGATCTATCTATTGCTTCGGCAGTAGTTTATTTAATTTGTAAATTAGGCCTTCATGCCAGACCTTGTCAAAGGCCTGTGCCACATCAAGGAAAATAGTCGAGCATATTTTTTAGTTTTCTAATGCCTTTTCTATTATATCAGTTATACGGTGGACTTGGTCAATGGTCGAGTGCTTTCTTCTGAATCCAAATTGGTAGGTAGGAATTAGACCTTCTCTTTCTATTATTGGTTTTAGCCTTTTGAGAAATAATTTCTCAAATAGTTTCGATATTATAGGTAACAGTGATATAGGTCTGTATGATTTGATATCGTTAGGTGGTTTACCTGGCTTTGGCAGCATTATGACTTCAGCTACTTTCCAGGCGCTAGGGACATGTTTTAGTCTAAATGCTCTGTTTATTAGATAGGTTAACATGACTATTCCTTTTCTTGGTATTTCTCCTAGTATTTCCCCTGTAATGAGATCATAACCAGGAGATTTCTTTGGATTCAGATTTGTATTTATTTCATTAGCAGCTTCTTTAGGAGTAACTTATGGAATTTCTTTTTCTTCTTGGTTTATTACTTCTTCTATTATGATTTGAGTTTGTGTTTCGTTCGGTTTGAATGTTCCTTTCACGTGTTTAGCGAAGGTATTTGCTTTTTGCTTGTTGCTTCTAGCCCAACTACCATCCTCTTTTTTATAGGAGGAATGTGTGTGACTGGTTTTTTTTATTCTCTTATTTCTATAGGATAATTATTACTTTTTGTCCTATGTGTGATTTCTTTTGTGTTATTCCATGCAGCTTTTTGTAAAATACTGATAAATTTTTCTGTTTCCATTTCTAGTTGTTGCTTAGTTTTAATTTGGGTATTTAACTTGACTTCATTTTCTACCTCCATCTTGAAGCTTACCCAGTCTGTTGTTATATTTGTTAAAGTTTGTCTAGCTTCTTTTTTTTAATGATCCTTTCACTCAGCGTAAGTATTACAACTGAGTGATTGGAATCTAGGTCGAAGTTTTCCTCCACAACAATGAAATTAGCAGACACTTTTCTTGATATAAAGAAATCAAGTAGGTCTGGTGTCTTGTTTGGATCCGTGGGCCAGTATGTCGGTTTTCCGGTTGAGTGGTAGTTGCATCCTCTTTTTCTAATTGCCTCTCTGAGTTCCCTTCCTTTGGTTGTTGTCAGTCTGGATCCCCAGTCTAAGTGCTTGGAGTTGAAGTCTCCCCCCACTATAAATCTATAGCACAAGTGTGAGAGAAAATCTTTATGGTTTTCCTTTTTATGGTTGTGCCTTGGTGGACAATAGACTGGGCAGCAAATATGAAGTTGATATTATTACTACCTAAGCTGGAACTGAGAGTTTTTTAGTATACAAATTATTACGTGTCCGTAAATCTAATCTTTTTACACAACACAGCTTCAATACGTTTAGTTAGCAACTAATACATTTATTTATAGGTTGTATTATTTCATTATATATAAATGTTATTAATAATTGTCTATATTATTTACAGTATTTCAACAATTCTAAGATACAAATAATTGATATCTATAATGACAAAGAAAAAGATTATAAACACGAGTCTATATTGACTGTATATAACGTTTCTGGAGAGAATGTTGGCTTCTACTATTGCCACGGAACAGAGGTGAACTTCGACACTTCCAGGAGATCCACCAGGTTATACGTCTTCGTTCATGGTTCGTACTTAACTTATATTAAACATTCTTCCTGTACGATTGTATGTTCTATTCCTGGTTGAAACAGAAAAACTTTTAATGTAAATTTATGATTCTTGGAATTGTGATTAATATGTGTGATTTTTCAATTAATAAAACAGATAGTTTTCTGATTTTCAAGATAAAAAAATGAAAAAAGAATAACATTGTATTTGCTTTTTTCTATCATAAATAAAAATTTTACAACAAAAATTTGATATATTTTATAAAATAAGTATTTACTTAATAATTATACTTGATATTATTAATAATTATATAATAATTAAACTTTGAGCTCGAATAACTCTTGAGCCAATAGATTTAACGAAAAATTATAAGAAACCTTTTTTGTAGAGCGTCAAATTTACAATAAAACATAAAGCGAATTATTACTTTTGATTCATTTGTCGCTGAGTTATAAAATTCTAAAAAAGAAATAGAATTTTTCCCATGTTATTTCCATAAGAAACTTAGGTTGGAGCGCGGACTATCTTAAAGTTAATATTAAGAGCTCAAACTTTCAGAGAATTTTTTTTATTAATTTGGAAGCATTTGAGCTCCTGGGAGCAAAGAAATTCGAAAATATCGATATTAACGACCACCCTAATACATATATATATATATATATTGAGAAGAATGATTCTAAGTATAAATGAAGTAGGAAAAGGTTTAAATCTATTACTGAATGTTGATAAATGTAAAGTGTTAGTGTTTGAGAAGAGTGATTTGGTGACTGATTGCAATGTTTCGGTGAATGGTGTGAGATTGGGTCAAGTAAATGAGCTTGTATACTTGGGGAGTGTGTTTTCGAGGGATGGACGTATTGATCGAGAGATTGAAAGAAGAGTATCTGCTGGATGTAAGATATTGGGTGCTCTGGGAACCTTTACTCGGAACGTGAATGTATCCAGAGATGCTCGATTGAGTGTTTATAATGGTGTGTTAGTGCCTACGTTGATGTATGGTAGTGAATGTTGGGTATGGATGAAGAAACATGAACGGCGTATAACTGCTGTGGAAATGAGATATTTGCGGGGTGTGTGTGGATATACTAGAAGAGATCGTGTCCGGAATACATTGGTGTATGATGAATGTGAGATTGGGAAGAATGTTGTAAGAAGAGTGGGAATAAGTCAGTTGAGATGGTTTGGTCATGTAGAACGTATGTCGAATGACAGATTGGTGAAACAGGTGTATGTTGGTGAAATTGAGGGTGAAAGTTTGCGTGGACGGCCTAGGAACAAGTGGATGAATATGATTGAAGGGTTGTTGCGTGAGCGAAAGATTCTGAGCGTGAAGAATAAACGAGCTTGTATGAAAAGAATTATGAATGTGGTTGAAGCAAAAGTGGTGTGTCAGGATAGGAATGTTTGGAAAAAATTAATTGCGGGATAAATATGATGAATGAAGACAAGCGTATGATTCTTGATTTTAGATTAATTGGTTAGATGTTTTGAGTGTTTACCTGCAATTGTGCGGAGACGATCTTCAGAAACAAGCGCAGTGTACACTAGCGAATGGATGAATGTTTGTTGTGTGTTGATGGATTTTGGTTGTGAGAAAAGAAAGAGTTTGTATGGAGGAAGTGTTAATGTGGTTGAATCGAGTATCGTGTGTCAGGATGAGAATGTTGACGGGTTCGTGCTACCCCATTTAATGGGATATAGCGTGATGTTATGTATGTATGTATGTATGTATATATATATATATATATATATATATATATATATATATATATATATATATATATATATATATATATATATATATATATATATATATATATATATTGTAGCGAGTACGGCCCTGTTCCGTCTGGAACAGTCGACATGTCTGCTGCACGATTCACCGCTGTCTCAGACGCAATAGACAAGTCCGTACCTGTTCGCTCTGCGTCATGCTTCTACCGTGTGCCAGAAACTCTCGAATATTCTCGAATACATTGTTGCAGTATATAAAGGAGAGTTTCGGCCGGGAAGAGGCATTCTGTATTCGAAGTGTGAACAGTGCAAGTCGTTGCTAAATACTTTGTTGTGAACATAAATACGTGTTGAATATAAATATATGTCTTAGTAGTTGTACTACATTAGTTTCGTTTTAAATAAATATTTTGTTAGTGTTTTCATTACTCGTGTTTTATTTAATAATAAACTTCACCGAACCCGAAATTGTAATAAACGTTACAATTGGTGTCAGGTGTGGGGTTGTGTTTTGTGAATTAAAAGTGAAGCTTAAGTGCAAATAACTAAAAATGGGTTCGAGAAAAGTAAATCTAAGTGATTTAAAAGTGACTGATCTCAAGAGAGAATTAGAAGAACGTGATCTGGACACCACGGGCAAGAAAAGTATACTCCAAGAGCGACTTCGTCAATTTTTTGTTGAAGCTGGTGAAATAGCGGATACTTACGAATTTGAAATTCCGGGCGATTTGGACTCCATCTACAAAAAATTAGAAGAAAGTTCTAGAAATACCGAGGAAAATTCCAAAAATCTGAAAGAACTTATGGAAACTAAATTTGAAGAAAATTCTAGAAGTTTGGAAGCCAAATTAGAAGACAGTTCCAGAAATACCGAGGAAAATTCCAAAAATCTGAAAAAACTTATGGAAACTAAATTTGAAGAAAATTCCAGAAGTTTGGAAGCCAAATTAGAAGAAAATTCTAGAACCTTGGAAACAAGCTTGGAAAATAAATTTGAAGAAAATTCTAGAAGCTTGGAAATCAAATTAGAAGAAAATTCCAGAAGCTTGGAAACAGGCTGGAAGCTAAATTAGAAGAAAATTCTAGAAGCTTGGAAAATAAATTTGAGCAAAAATTTGAAAAGTTTGAAGATCATACAAGAAGTTTTGAAGAAAAATTTGGAAAATTTGAAGAACATTCTAAAAATTTTGAAGAAAAATTTAAGGAAAAAATTGAAGAAATCGAAGCAAGATTGGCAACATTGAATCACGAACAGCCAAATGTCCAACAAATTCACGACTTGATTCAGAAAACTCCATCTAGTGACCAGCCATTAAATAACGAGAAAGTTGAATATTTAGTGACAGACGGGAAAGAATCACTGCGTAGATTCCACATGAAACCACCAGAATTTGATGGCAAGGTATCTTGCCCTAATTATCACGCCCAATTCGAAGCTGCTGCAGTATCTAATGGGTGGTCATCATCTGAGAAGGCAACGGCCTTGATAATTGCGCTGCGTGGTGACGCAGTGGATATTGTGCAAACAATCCTTCCAGAAGAACGGCAGAACTATCATCAACTAGTTAAGCGCTTGGAAATGCGTTATGGACACGCACATATGCAGCAAGTGTATCACTTGCAGCTGAGAAATAGATGTCAGAAATCAAACGAGACTCTACAAGAATTTGAATCTGATATCGCTCGTCTAGTTCGCCTGGCATATCCTGACACCCCAGATAGTGTGTTGGAACGACTGGCTGTGCAAGGCTTCATTGATGGTCTCCGAGATAAAGAAACCAAGCGGGCTCTGATTCTGGCTCGTTCAAGTAACCTGTCCATTGCCTTGGCCAGCGCATTGGAATTCGAGGCGGCAGAACACGCTTCAAGACGACAAGGAAATATTCGCACAATAGAGGGCGTAGAGGAAAATCATAATGAATCTATGGAGGAAACAGCACGGCGTGTCATGACTGAGATATTGCCAAAGAAGAGACAACTTCGATGCTGGAACTGCGGTGAGCTAGGGCATGTGCGAAGCCGCTGCGGGGAACAAATGAAGAATAAGACAGCGGAAAAATAAAGCGGGTCGACGCAAGGGGGCGAACGTCGATCCATCATAAAGATGCCCTGAAGCTAACTGGACATGTCGCATCCCTACAACCTAGACTAAATAGTATCTTTGTGGATGGGTTGATCGACGGGAAACCACATTCCTTGCTGATTGATACAGGTGCGACAAAAACCATCATTAGACCTGATACTCTCAAGAAACCGATGACGATTGAATCAACAAAATGGCGACTGCGCACAGCAACAGGAGCCGCGGCTACCATCCATGGCGAAGCAGACATTACCATTACCATCGGAAATACACGAATTAAACACCGTGCCCTGGTAGCTGACATTGAAGACGAATGTATTCTCGGGTAGGACATCATGAACGCAAATGGCGTCGATCTAAATTTAAAATGCGGAATACTAAAGATCAATGATGTAGAGATCGTTTTACATCGCCGAGGAGAAGACACAGTACGTCTGACCTTATCTGAAGATACGGTCGTGTTAAATCGAAGTGAAATGATTGTGGATGCCCACCTGGAACATGAACTTCCAACCGGATGTACCATGATGTTAGAAGCTGGAAATCATAATGAAACGACTACTCGAGGAATACTGGTTGGAAAATCTCTCGTGCAAACTGGAAGGGTAGTACCAGTTCGAGTAATGAATGTGAATTATTATCCAGTTACACTAAAAAAGGGTACTATCTTAGGACATTGTTCATCAGTAGCTTCGATTATCAGACGAACATCCGTTACACAAAATCCACCAAAGAAGCTTCCCGCAGAACTGACAAATCTACTGTCAACATCTTGCAAAGAGTTAAACCAGGACCAGAATAACAGAATGAGAAATTTAATAACTGAATAGCAAGACGTTTTCGACACCAGCTGTGGGACCAAGGGTAGAACCAACATAGTCCAGCATCAAATAAACACCGGCGATGCACGCCCCATTCGCCAAGTACCAAGACGATTACCACTGGCCAAGAAAGAGGAAACCGAGAAAATTATTCAAGACATGAAAAAAGAAGGTGTCATCGAATCCTCAAACAGTCCCTGGGCCTCACCAGTGGTGTTGGTAAAGAAGAAAGATGGGTCAATACGATTCTGCGTGGACTATCGTCAACTCAACAACGTGACGAAGAAGGATAGCTACCCGCTGCCCTGAATAGATGACACATTGGATACGCTGGCCGGGTCGAAAATATTCTTAACATTGGACTTGAAAAGTGGGTACTGGCAGGTTGGATTGGACCAACGGATAAAGAGAAAACTGCGTTTTCTGTCGGGGCCGGACTGTGGCAATTTACAGTAATGCCGTTCGGACTCTGCAATGCCCCTGCCACGTTTGAACGACTCATGGAAACGGTACTGCAAGGACTATCTTGGAAAACCTGTTTGGTGTACCTTGACGATATTATTGTGGTCGGAAGAACATTCGAAGATCACATAAGGAATTTGGAGGAGGTATTCCTGAGACTACGAAGTTCTGGTTTGAAGCTTAGTCCAAAGAAATGTCATCTCTTCCGCAAAGAAGTGCAGTATCTAGGACATATTGTGTCCGGAAACGGAATAGCCGTTGACAATCAGAAGATCCAATCAGTAGAAGAATGGCCAGTACCGACTGACAAACATCAATTGCGAAGCTTTCTAGGTCTTTGCACGTACTATCGACGATACGTCCCTGGATTCGCCAACATTGCTAAGCCACTGACACGACTCACGGAGAAAGGGCGGAAATTTGTGTGGGAAGAAGACTGCCAAGACGCTTTCGACAACCTTTAACAACAGCACCAGTCCTGAGTTATCCTCTACCCAACGGGGACTTCATATTGGATACAGATGCCAGCAATGTCGGAATCGGAGCCGTCCTATCGCAAATTCAAGATGGACAAGAGAAGGTCATCGGCTACTTCAGCAAAACTCTGTCGAAGCCGGAGCGTAACTACTGCGTCACCAGGCGAGAATTATTGGCGGTAGTTAAAGCCGTTGAACACATCTACAAATACCTATATGGAAGAAAATTCCTGGTGAGGACTGATCATGCTGCGTTGAAATGGCTGTTACAATTCAAGAATCCGGAAGGGCAGGTAGCAAGGTGGATCGAACGGCTACAGGAATATGACTTCGCCATCGAGCATAGGGCCGGAGCTAGTCATTGTAACGCCGACGCATTATCAAGACGACCATGCTCAGAAGATTGTAAACACTGTACCCGGGTGGAGGATAAGTCCGCTCCAATCTTACGGACCACAGTGATAGACGACCATTGGCTTACTGAAGAAATTGTGAAAGACCAAGAAGGCGATCCAGAATTGAAATACCTACTGGAATGGAAGAAAGAAGGACGCAAACCAACTAGGCAAGAAGTTGCACGACACTCGAAAACCGTAAAATCGTACTGGGCGCAGTGGGACTCCATTGTTATAGAGAATGAACTACTGAAACGTATCCTGGAAGGTCCTGAGGCTACAGAGCAAAAGATGCAGATCATAATCCCTAGGAACAGAGTACCAGAGGTACTGAAGGAGATTCTTGATGGAACTGCTGGAGGACACTTAGAAGTAACGAGGACAGTTCAGAAGCTGCGTGAGCGATTTTACTGGGTTAATTGTCGAGAGGACGTAAAAAAGTGGTACAAGAAGTGCGTAGTTTGCGCCGCAAGCAACGGGCCGCAAAGACGTCGGAGAGCCCCAATGCGTCAGTACAATGTTGGGAGCCCGTTTGAAAGAATCGCAATTGACGTGGCCGGTCCATTTCCAGAATCCGACAAGGGAAACAAATACATCATAGTGGTGATGGAATACTTTAGCAAGTGGGTTGAAGCTTATGCGTTGCCAAATCAAGAAGCTGCTACAGTAGAAGAAGAACTTGTCAACCAGTGGATCTGCCGATTCGGGGTACCATTGGAACTACATTCAGACCAAGGTACAAACTTCGAGTCATCTCTGTTCCAAGCGATCTGCGAGCTATTGAATATTCGCAAAACAAGGACAACTGCTCTACACCCACAATCAGATGGTATGGTCGAACGCATGAACAGAACCATCAATAGACACCTCTCCAAGGTTGTGTCCGGCCACCAAAGAGACTGGGATTGTCACCTACCAATGTTCCTGTTAGCTTATCGATCATCCGTCCATGAAACAACAGGACAGACTCCGGCTAGCATCGTCTTTGGTCATGAACTACGATTACCCTGCGACTTGTGACGGGATGAAAGACCAATATGATGTCAAGGCTGAGAATGGTGGATATCAAGCCGGGGATCTGGTTTGGCTATACAACCCACAGCGTCGCCGTGGAATGTCCCCAAAGCTACAAAATTCCTGGGAAGGTCCCTACGAGGTACTGAAGCGAATAAATGACGTCATCTATCGAATCCGGAAAAGGACTGGAGGAAAACCAAGAGTGATTCATTTTAATCGGTTGGCTCCTTTCGCCGGTGACAACAACGATGGCAATGCCAATGAATCTCGAGCTCGACGAATTAATGTACAAGATCCGGAAATCACCTTTGACGAGTTCATGGCCTCCTATTCTACGGGCCATAAAGTACGAAATGGTGTGACCAAGGAACATCAGGGAGACTTATTCAAAGTGCCAACAGAATACTCATTAGCGCATTGTGTGGCCCAAAATCTACAGATGTCTCGAGGAATCGCCGTGGTTTTTAAGAAAAAGTTCGGCCAACTTGAAAAATTACGGCAACAACACCCATGTGTCGGCACAGTGCTACATATAGCCGACAAACAGTCGAGCCGAAACAGAAGCATTTTTTACCTGGTGACTAAACATCTGTCCCACGAGAAACCAACTTATCGCGCCGTATGGGACGCCCTATGTGATCTACGAGGTGTGCTGCTCGATCAGGATATTTTAAAATTAGCTGTACCAAAGCTAGGCTATGGCCTTGATGAATTGAGCTGGAGAATTATAAGAAACATGCTGGAAACTATTTTCCAATATACCGGAATTGAGATCCTGGTGTGCAGCTATAATCCCTGTGGTTCAACAGTAGTGAAAAGAACTGTGAACTGTTATTTCCACCAAACGTCGCAGTGCTCTCGGGGATCAACGTGCAGATATCGACATGGCGCAGAAAAGTTTCGGGACGAAACATCCTTAAGGAGGGGGCAGTGTAGCGAGTACGGCCCTGTTCCGTCTGGAACAGTCGACATGTCTGCTGCACGATTCACCGCTGTCTCAGACGCAATAGACAAGTCCGTACCTGTTCGCTCTGCGTCATGCTTCTACCGTGTGCCAGAAACTCTCGAATATTCTCGAATACATTGTTGCAGTATATAAAGGAGAGTTTCGGCCGGGAAGAGGCATTCTGTATTCGAAGTGTGAACAGTGCAAGTCGTTGCTAAATACTTTGTTGTGAATATAAATACGTGTTGAATATAAATATATGTCTTAGTAGTTGTACTACATTAGTTTCGTTTTAAATAAATATTTTGTTAGTGTTTTCATTACTCGTGTTTTATTTAATAATAAACTTCACCGAACCCGAAATTGTAATAAACGTTACAATATATATATATATATATATATATATATATATATATATATATATATATATATATATATATATATATATATATATATATATATGTATATATAAATTACGAATCTCGAAACGCTGCAGTTTCGTTATTCGACACTAGAAACAATGTCATTCGTGTTTCTTAGAATATAAGATAAGAAATGTAATAAATAGGAGTAGAGACATGTGTAAGACAGATTGTGTTAACTTGTCTAGCTGGAAGTACGCTAGCCTGTAAATTCTCACGAATAAAATATTGAAACTTAAAATTTGTTTTTTTTAACAAATTTCGAAATCAAAAATATAACTGACGCAGTCGGTAGGATAGCCGACAAGAATCCAGTGAGTGAAAATAAATCTCGTAAGTTTGTGAAACGCTTGTCGAAAATTTTCAAATTTTCACAAGAGCTATCCGAACATCATCTACGATCTTCAAACGACCTAAGCAGTGGTCGAACCACGACCCATCTTTACGCATCGAGACCGTCATTTCGATACTACGAGACACCACCTCAACGTGAATCCAGCTTTCCAATCAGATCCACCAATCCAATCGATCTACGAGCTGCGTGACAGAAACACAATTTCCGCCCACTTGAAGCGCATCAAGACCATCACTACTATGAAAACAGCAGCCTACTTCACGATACTCTTACTGTAAGTCCACTTTCATAGTAGATAAATATATTTTGCCGGTCGTAACAATCGGTCTGTGACTAAATACTATTACACAAATTAACACAAGGGTTTTGTGGAACGGCTAATGCTGTTAGGAAACAAAACGAGTCCCGACACAAGGCAAAACATACAATTACACATTGTAATAAGTAGAGTGTTTTCACCGTTCCTGCAGAAGCCACTTGTGGCTGCCCTTGACCTTGGCTGTTTTTTAATCAAGTTATGCATGTATGGGGGTCAAGGTCGCAATGTGCATCAGGTAATGCGTCAGATACTGGTTTTGTTAATTACTTTTGAAAGTTGTTTTATTTAACGTTACGAGTTAAGATGAAATTTGATAAGTATGATTCATCATTAGACAGATGATAGCGAGGATTATGATATTTATAGGATTTCAAGGTAAATAATAAATTTGAATATATCGGTTAAACACACATTTATTTTATTTATAACAGTAACCACTTATTTGGTAATATTACATATTCATGCTACAAAATTATAATAGCATAATTATAAATTGCTTATTTCTATTATTCAGATTTTATGTTTGGTGGCAAGTTGATGTACGATGATGCGCTGAGCGGGGTGTATTTGTTTATATTAACTTCTAAATGCCGAACAGTCTTTAAGCTCCAACCAGAATCCTTTTCCTAGAAAAATATATATTTTAGTAATTATTATATTAATATTAGAAACCTAAAAATACCTCAAATTCGTGACTCTTCGTTTTAATTGTTGCTGCCAGCTCATCGTAGAGAGAAGGTGCATCCATTGAAGGAGTTAACACTTGAAATTTAGTGTTAAATGACTTCATTTCTTCTAAAGTGTCCTTGCTGGGCTTCGTAAATAGTCCAAATAATTCGAAATTAATCTTTATGGAGTGATGAATATTTAATTTCGCATCGATTAATTTCATAATTTTATTCTTAATATTTTTTAAAAAATTCATTATGTCCAACGAATTTGTATTCTCAATTTTATACGATGTAATTCGATTTTTAAATGCACTATCAATAATATAAACTCCAGGTTCACATTCATTGCATGCTTTACTTTTATGAGCATTGGTTTTTAGGTGCAAATTATACAGCGATTTTTTCAGATAAATATTACAAACGTTACAGTACACATTTGTGGGTTCCACATTTTCACTTCTAGGACGCTTTTTTTTCGGTTCACCACCACTACTTGAAACACCCTCTTCTGCTTTCTTCATGTTGTTGCTGCTACATTTATGTGCGCGAGTTAAATGAGTATTTATTGAACGCGCATTCTATTTTTTACCGCAATATTGACATAAAACAAAAGTATTTTTATCACAACTGTATTTTACATGACGAGATAAACTCGATTTTAAGTTGTAAACATTATCGCATTTAGTACAGGAAAACATTTAAAAAAGAATAGATTAAAATTAATAGGTTTATAACTTAGTTTACTTTTTATTAATATATGTATTTTTAATTAATTTTGTGGTGAGCTGTGAAAATATAAAAAACAATTGTTAGCAATATCAAATATTATATAAATAATTGTTTCTTACCTAGTAAATTCTATTTTCGTGAATGTGTCTGTCTCCTTGGTACGGTTAATAATACCACAATTTTTTAAGCTGTCAATTTCATCTTCTGTCAGTCCATGATATCGCGCTGGTAGAAATACCTCAAAATCCTCACAGTTGATAATAATTCTTCGGCCAAGTTTTGTACCCACCGCTCTTGCAGATGCGATTTTATACTCCTTGTCAATTTTTAAGTCTGTAATTTTTCGTAAGGTATTACCCATACCCAGACCGTTCAATTTACTCAGATTCATGATTCGTCTCTTACTGATTATATATTGTACGCACCAGCATTTATATACTAAAAGTGCATTTTCTCTATATCACTTAAATGAGGATATATATTCAGTGTTTTAAGCAGATTAAATAAGTAACTATACAAGAACGCACGGTTTTTGTGAAAACAGAGCAATTCAATTTAAACGTATACCTAAATCACAAATTAAACATATTAAATTAACTTTCACAATTTAATTTCTCACTTTTATTATAATAAGCCATACTATAAATTTCAAATAAAAACTCAAATACACGGAATTCAGTTTATAACCAACGGAAAAACAAGTTATTAACCTTTAAGATGATAAGAATCTGGTTTTTTAAAAGTATATTAGTTTATATTCATATAAAATCACATATTATGTGAGTATTTCAGGTCAAAAGAAAAAACAAACAAAATAATAATATAATTACTACAATAATGTTTTATTTATAAAACTTTTGTTTACACTGAAGTTCACATTTTTACACATAGAACAATTTCTAATTATTGGTGAGGGTCCATCCACATGACATCTTTGTGTAGGCAGATTATAATGCTCTACACAAGGTAATCTTTCTAATACATTGTGCTGTTTTTTAAATTTTAACGGTAAATTCATCCATATCCGCTGCAAAGCGACTCCCTCAAACATGTTTAATATTGTGACGAATTTTTCTTCGGAAATTTTATTACAGATGTATAAAATAGGTAGAAACTTTCCAGTAATATCATTTATTGCACAACAGTCCAAATTATTTTTTATTATTGACACATACTCTTTGTATTGTAATTCATTTATTACATTAATATTATGTGCAATAGAGATCAGTTCATTTGCTATTACTTGTTCAGCCATAATATATTGATATTATTTATAATGACGTGTTTGTTTAACGTTCAAAATAACAATAAATTCAGGTTGTGTGTTGAATGTGTATATGTAGGAGTTTAAACTTACAGTTATTATAGACATAAAAAGTTATTATTCTATTATATCTTTTTTATCAACATAAGAATTAAATGTTTTATCAAATCCTAGCCACTTTACATAATATTTATTTCCTTTCTTGCGTAGAATTTTTTCCACTAAATATAAACCAGGATATTTTGTTTTACTAATTTCAAACTCGTAAAATCCTCCAGCAATATCTTGACCTGTCTCATCTTGCAATAAATATGTAACGGGCGAGGTGGATTGAATTTTTCTAATTTGAAATATCTCCGTAGTCCAGTTTGGAGTATAATTTTTATTAAAAATCGTCTTATATTTATTAATACGTACGTAATCACCAACTTTATATTTAGAAGAATGCGTAGTTTTAATGCTATTATATACTGTGTCGAGCAATTTCTTCTCGTTTTTAAAGCCCACATCAGTCGGTCTCATACCTATAGTTGAATGTTTTGTGTTATTATATTTTTTAACCAACCTATCCATAATGTTAATCCATTGATAGGATCCTTGCAAACTAAATTCTTTCCATACCATAGCCTTGAGTGTACGGTTGAATCTTTCAATTATACTCGCCTTTAAACTGCTATATGTAGAATAATGTTTAACACCATATCTCTTCATTAGGTTTTGAAAGTCCACGTTATAAAACTCTTTTCCATTATCAGTTTGCAGATTTCGAGGAATAATAGTATCACCTTGAAAGATTTTACTCATTCCTGCCGCTACATCTTTGCCCGATTTTGATTTAATTGGTATGGCCCAAGCTCTTTTCGAGAAAGCATTAATAACAGTTAGAATATATTTGTATCCTTTGTTCTCCTTAGCGTATGGTATCATTTCAACAAGATCCGCCTGATAAAGATCTCTTAATCCCTTTATAACAACATGTCTGCGTGGAAAGTTACGACGTGCAGGTTTGTGTAATTCATTCACAATATCTTTTTTACTCATTTTATTAGCTTGGTTGCTAGCATTATTTCCACATAGAGTTTTTGTGGATATTTTTTACCTTCTATTGGTGTAAAACTTAATTTGTCGTTTACAGCGACAGCGCGACCGATCAAAGAAACCGGTATATTATTCACTTTTGTTTCAATTAACGTTCGCTCCGCACCATATCGAACTGCTTGAATCGTTGCGTTACAAGGAAATATGTAGAACGATTTCGAATCCGCATTCTCTATGTTACATGTCGTGTCACCCTCAAAATTTAGTAATAAATTTAGCAAGAGTAAACTGTGATTCGCTTTTAATATATCATCAAACTGATTTTTTAACACAAACTCCTTTTGATTAAAGAAATGTTCAGCATGCTGCTTCAAATCTGCTTCTAATTTCTCCAACTTGCGTGAAACATACCCCAAATTTACGGCATCATTTGGATGTATAGGTTGATCTATGATTCCAGTGACGCGACTTCCTCTCGCATTGTATACACCATCGTGCTCTATAAGCGCTTTATTGCTTACATTGGTAAATACTTTTCTTGCTATACGGTTATGTGTGTATTTGCTAATGTGACGTCCAAACTTATCAACAACCATTCTCTTAATAATCGTATATCATTTCATTGTAGTATATTTATATAATAATTTCAGCTTGACGTAAAGCTTCCTCAATTTGAAATATTTCATCTTCATGTCCCGTATGTCCTGCGAATTTAGAGGCTAATAATAGTTTCAGTCGCTTCACGAGCCTATTGGGATTATGCCAGTATACGTACTGAGTCCGTTTGTTTGTCACATTTAATTCAGACTGTAAACCCTTTCCGGCTTTATATTTTGAAAGTGATTCGGATCTTGTTCTAGGTTTTACATATGGCACTATATCTCTTATAATATTTTTATATTTCCAACTATTATTCATTCTAATGGCCCCCAATCTATTGAAATGTTTGCGATGAGCGTTCGTTTTTTGCACAATATCTAAATAAGCCCTTTTATCGGCCTCATTAAATATTTTACTATCAGGCATTTTTTGTGTTAAAAGCTCATATAGCCCAGGAGTACCATCATACCACTCACCGCCAATGTTTATATCATTATTTTCAATTTCAACCAATTGATCGCCCATCATAAAAGTTTTTCCATCTTCTACTACTCTAATTCCATAAATATTATCAATGTCTGGACTGTCAATTGCATACATCGCCATATATTTTCCAGCTATGTTTCCTAATATTTCTTGTGAAGACACTTCTAATTCGTTTAAATCACCCTCGGTTTGAATTTGCTGCTTTATTAATAATTTTGGGGTCAATGATGGTGGTTCAGAAATAAATTCTTCTGTTGGAAATTCTTCGTTTCTGCTTTGCCGCCATGCTTGTATTGGCGTTGGTGTTGTTGCTGTTTCGCTTTGTTTTGCTGCATATGGATTAAATTTTTTAATCTTTTTTATCACAGGTGTTGTAAAAATTTCTGCTTCGTCTTCTTCTTCTTGTTCTTCTTCTTCTGCTTCTCTTTCATATTTAGATCCCGTTTTAATGGGCAATATATTACCTTCTTTATTTATTTTCATTAATGTTTCAGATAGATTAGTCAATGGCGTAACAATTGGTTTGAATGTTTCACTTAATAAATGTTCGGTTTCATATCTTCCACGTTTAAGATTCATAAGTTTATTTTTTATTATTTCTCTTGTCTTCACTATATCTCGCAATGTGATAGTCTGACTCGTCGTCATCCTCTTCAAGTTGAGAATAAGAATGCTGCCATCAAATTATAGGTATAACTATTTATATACTTTTTAAAAATTTATCGAAGCCTTTTCTATAGCGTCCATTATGAAAATCATTATCCCTGTTAATAACAACGAATCCATATTTTGTATTCCAACACTCTGTGCATAACGCTTTAAAATCAGTAAATGTCATGTCTGTATTTACGTGATCATTATATACGTGATGCAAATTTAAATCGTCTTGTTTAAAAAGAATCAAGAAATTGGCATTGTCACGTATAAGATGTTTCGTTACACGGGTATATGTTTGAATAAGGCAAAATGCATCAATTTCTTTATGTCTGCCCATACTAAAATAATCTCGCATACAGTCTTGAGGATCGCACACAATATCGTCGAATATAAAAATTGAATTTGGTTTTGCACTAGTCGGTGGAATAATATTCGTATTATCAGAGTATTGAAAGTAACCTATATCCTGAATTGGCATTAAAATTTCTTGTAGCAACCGATATTTATCTTGATACAACGATTTTGAATATACATAAACATTTTCAAATCTTAACCCATTTTGATTTGTAAGTAAAGTTATCATTAAATTGGTTTTTCCACAATTTGATGGACCGCAAATAATACAACGCATATTATTGGGAAAGAGTTCGCCATGTTTACTAAAACTTTTTTGCTTGTGGTCAAAATTATTCACTTCTAAGATGCACTTCTGTGTCTCAAACTTCATCTCACAAATATTTATGTGATGAATAAATAATGTGCACGTCTATTTATGGTTTCAGTGTTGCTTGAACTGCAATCATTAAAGCATTATATAGTATAGAGCAGCAGCAGCAGCAGCAACAACAGCAAAAGCAACGAAGAGAAAAAGTTAAAAAAAGTAGAATACTTCGAGCGGCTATAAGAAATGCCAGAGAGGCTGCATTAAAACAAGCATCGTACGCAGATAAAAATAATATTATAAGTGCTGCTTTGAAAGCTGCCCAACAAACTGTTAAAAAACGTCGTAATGGCGGCGACAATGATTCTCTTACATCTCCGAGAGTGATACCTATTCCTAAAACTGGAGGATTTTTACCCTTTCTTATTCCATTATTTGCTGGATTATCAGCTGTTGGAGGTTTAGCCGGAGGTGCTGCAGGAATAGCGAAAGCTGTTAATGATGCGTCAAGCGCAAAACAACAGTTGCTTGAAGCCCAAAGACATAATAAATCAATGGAAGCAATCGCACTTGGAAAGCGTGGCGATGGATTATACTTAAAACCATATCGGAAAGGATTAGGGTTATTTCTTAAACCGCCGCCGCAATCAAAAAACTTCCGTTGAGAGCGTTAACTGATATAGATCTGAAAAAGTTTGTAAACAATGTGCCATACTTTCGCGGGATCTATATGCGTAACGCTCTTCCAAAATCAGGACCGCTCATTAATGAATCAGCTATTGTAAATCTCGATGATAAAAATGGACCCGGTACACACTGGGTATGTTACAAAAAACGCGGTAAATTGGTTCATTATTTTGACGGCTTTGGAAACCTGAAACCGCCAAACGAGTTACTTAATTATTTTGGCGATAAAGTCAAGGTTAAATACAACTATCACAGACATCAAAAATTTAATTCATATGAATGCGGTCATCTGTGCGTAAAATTCTTAACAAATACTACAACGTAAATGGTAGTTCAGTCATAATGTCGTTAACCTTCACATTAACAGGTTCAGAATCGGTGTTAAATGCAGATTATTCACCACCATTAGATGTTACAAATGGTGATTGGGTTATTGGTTTGGTTGATTTTCAGTGTTACAATTCTATTCCAAATATAGTAGAGGGTAAAAATAAACTATATTATTACAATAAGAATAAACTTGAGCATATTAGCATTCCTGAGGGATCATACGAAATTGATGATTTATGTGATTATATACGTTCGCTGACGCATGATCCAAATTACCACGGACCTCATCGGAATGGAAAGGTGAACTTTCAGTTTCTATTACGTCCGAATACCAATACTTTAAAATGTGAAATTTTATGTTCGCAAAAAATCGATTTTACACATGATGATAGTATTGGTTCATTATTGGGATTTACTAAACGAACTCTTGAACCTAACATATTACATGAATCCGAATTACCTGTAAACATTTTAAAAGTAAATAGCATACAAATTGAGTGTAACATTTCTTCAGGTTCATATCAAAACAATTCTCTTGAACATATATTGCACGTTTTTTTCCCAACAGCCCCGCCCGGCTATAAAATAATTGAAGTACCGACGAATGTCATTTACTTACCTGTGAGCGTTGGCCTAATCAACAACATAACAGTGAAAATTGTCGATGAACAGAGTGATATTATAAATTTTCGCGGGGAAACTATTATAGTTAGGCTCCACTTAAAAAGAATCAATGGCGATTAATTTTAGTAATAAAAGAATAGTAACTACTAAATTCCACATCACTAAGGTGCCGTTCAGCAAGAGATTAACAACAAAAAATATCAAATTTCTTCAATCGCAAGGTTATAATTTAAAAGTAAAATGAGTGAATCAATTTTGAACATTGATGATGAAGTATTATTTGACGAATCAATAATTGCCAAGGAAATACATACACATCAACCTTACATATCGTCTACGTTCAACAACAACGATGAAATTCGAATTCCAATACAGAAACAGGATATCCTCACGGAACCCAGTGACAGTGACATCGTGATCGAGGGTAAATTGTTAAAAAAGGATGGAACAAAACCACCAGCTACATCAAAATTTACAACAAACGGTATACTACATTTATTTGACGAAATACGTTATGAATTAAACGGCATTGAAATTGATAAATGTAAAAATGTCGGCATTACAACCACAATGAAAGGTTATGTTTCATTAAATGCAGCACAAAGTGGAAAGCTTGAGAATGCTGGGTGGAATCCCCAGTTTGTGACTGATGATGAAGGAAGATTTAATGTGGTAATACCTTTAAATATGATTCTTGGCTTTGCAGAACTTTATGGGAGAGTTCTGTTGAATATTAAACATGAGCTTGTTCTCATAAGGTCAAAAGTCGATTCCAACTCATATGTTAGCGGTGAGGAACTTAAAATAAATATTTCAAAAATTTCTTGGCGTATGCCGTATATTTTTGTTTCTGATAAGGAAAAACTTCGTTTCCTTAAACGACAAGAAAAAAATAAGCCTGTTCTCATGGCGTTCCGTTCATGGGAGCTTTGTGAATATCCAGTTCTACCAATAGCACAAAAACAAACGTGGAGTATTAAAACATCGTCACAGATGGAGAAACCGCGATTTATAATTTTAGCCTTCCAGACTAACCGTAAAAACCAACATGGGAAAAATGCAAGTGAATTTGACCATTGTGATATCTCTAATGTTAAACTCTTCTTGAATTCACAAAGTTATCCTTATGAAAATTTAAATTTAAATATTAAAAACAATAATTTCGCAATGCTCTACGAAATGTATGCCAAGTTTAAAAAAGTATATTACAAAGAAGATAAACTAGAACCACTCTTAAATAAAAATGATTTTAAAACAAAAGCTCCACTCGTATTTTTGGACTGCTCAAACCAAATAGAAACACTTCGAAATGCTCCTGTAGATGTGCGTCTAGATTTTGAATCAAATGAAAACTTTCCTGCAAACACTACTGCTTATTGCCTCCTTATTCACGATCGCATTGTTGAGTATAATCCCGCAACAAGCGCGGTTAAAAAGCTTGTTTAACAGATTGCAGATTTAGTTAAACGATGGAACTCATTGTGGATATACAGGGTTTCAATGGTAACGATAGTGAATTAATTCCAAAGGAAATAGCCATAACATCCAAAAATGGTGATAAAATACAACATTATATGCTGAAACCTCCGTTTCCTTGGAAGCGTTTAAACAAGGCACGCAAGAAAGAAGCGCAGTGGTTATTAAATCATTATCACGGATTATATTGGAATTCTGGCAGTAGTGAGTTTAAAGAAACGGTTGCTAGTGTGAAACGTATTTTGGCTTCAGCGTCGCAAATTTACGTGAAAGGAGTAAAAAAGAAGAAATATTTAGAGAATCAATTAAGATTGAGTGTGCCTGTAATTGATTTAGTGCAGTATCCATCGTTGAAAAACGCAAATTTAATACATTTTTCCTGCTTTGACCATTCTGCACCGTTTCTGTGTGCACTAAGAAACGTGTGTGTTATTAGAAACTGGTTGAGTATTCTCTTTTCAAACAATGAATAACTCTGTACAAGCTATAAAATAAATAAAGAAAAATAGTATATAATTAATCTGTTTTTTTATTGTTCATATCATTATACATTTTCTTTCCTTTATATATAAACAACAACTCCTTAAATGCTAAAACATTCATATTCATATCCTTATCCAACACAACTTCAATACATTTATAGTCATCAATATTTGGATTTAATGTGGCATAATCATGAGCTAAAGATAGAATTTTTTCATAATATTCTTTAAAATTTAAATTTTTCAGCATATGCAGTTTGTGAATAAATACATCGAATATGTTGAACATTGTTTGTGCAGATAAAGCGTCCATAACAAATGTATACTCATTATGATACCAGGAGAGAGTTAATAATTTTTTCCCATTTACATTATTCAGCACTATACCAATATCATACGGTAAATTTTGATACATCATTTCTGAACCATTTTGTAGATAATTTAAAATTACATCTTTATACGTCAAAAATTCTTCCAACTGCAACATATCAAACTGAATGCCAGCGTTGTCTGGTTTACTACTTGTAAATTTCATTACAGGTGTAAAGTTTCTAATTACACTTAAACCAACAGAAATCCACTTAGTATTTTTTTTATTTAAACTGTAATTAGTGGATAATAAAAGAAAATCTTCTTTATACGCTGATTCTGTGCGTTTATCAATAAAATCAAATTTAAAATCTTGTTCAGTGAACGCACCAATGTCGAGTGTAGCTGGCACCAGGTCTGTGGGCACTTCAACAACAACATTGTTTCGTAAGTTGTGTTTTCGTGACATGTTCATCTAAAACAAATAAATAAAAATAATAAATATATAACTACATATAAAATATATACACGCATACTTACAGAGTGGTATCAGTATCTATATAGCTATGTTGGGCGTCGTCGGCGAACGTGGAATACCACACACAGAAAACAGTTCAATACTATGTTCACATTTTAATCTTCATCGTGTATTTATTCATTTTCATGACGCATTGTAATTGGTTAAAATAACGTTAAGTCTTATTGGTTAATAATAAACAATTTCTTCCAATAAAATATGGTATATTTCGTAACGTTAAACAAAACAACTTTCAAGAGTAATTAGCAAAACCAGTATCTGACGCATTACCTGATGCACATTGCGACCTTGACCCCCATACATGCATAACTTGATTAAAAAACAGCCAAGGTCAAGGGCAGCCACAAGTGGCTTCTGCAGGAACGGTGAAAACACTCTACTGTAATAATCATAAATGTTAATATATGTCTTCCGACGAAGATATTGAAAGAATACCTAACAAATTGTATACAATTCCGGTTACACTTAAACCAAGTAAATTAGGTAGTAGTAGCAAAGTCAAACAACCTGTTACTGGAAACGTAAATACACCCTTGACATATCCAATACAAGAATTAAATAACTGTCAATTAGAATTAAACATGGCAACCGCACGATTGCAGATATCAGAAACTTCATCGATGGAGTGCCTGAGTATAATGGAGAAATAAAATCTCTCCCTAGATTTATAAAAGAAGTTGACAACTTCTATGCAATAATGAATTCACTAAATTTATCCCAAATACAAAAAAAATATTGTTTTTCTATGTTGCAAAAGAAATTCATTGACAAAGCTAAAGACATATTAGACACTCAAGAATTCTCATCTTGGAACGATATAAAATTGCACCTTCAAACTAACTTTGAAGACAAAAGTACTTGTAACACACTGATATTAACAACAATTAGAATCACACAAATAGAAAATAACATAAATGATACTCTAAAGAAATTTAAAGATTTATATCAGAGAATGACTTCCAAAATTCAATTACTACCATACTAACAATACGGAAGACAATGTTTAATAGTCGAAACTCAAAAAACAGTAGTCGCTCATTTTACCTTATTATTACCTATGAACTTTAGAGCCTCATTTATAAGTAAAAATCCGCAAACACTCTATGTTTGCGAACAACTTTTAACAAACGAATACAATTCAATGCAATTACACAGATCACCCATGAATAATAATAATAATAATAATAATAATAATAAATTTATTGGTCACATATTTATATACAATTTATGACAAGTCGGGCAGAACATAATAAAATAAAATTAGACAGCAAGAGCTGTAAAAATAAAAATTAAAGATACAGAGCATTACTTGAGCAATTCAAAAATTCTTCTAGAGAGTAGAAGCAATATTCTTGCAGAAAATGTTTCAATTTTAATTTAAATGTTTTAGTATCCAATGTAGTTAACGAGATTGGTAAATGATTAAATAGATCTAGGTTTACTGAATTTCTAGCTGAAGTCTCAAATTTAAAACGATTTTTTCGTAGGACATTGACAGATCTCGTATTGTATTGATGAGCTTCGCCATTTTTTACAAAAAGGTTCATATTCTTATGAGTATACACTGCTGTCTCTAATATGTAAATGCATGGTAGTGTTAAAATTTTAAGATCTTTGAATAAATTACGACAGGATTCTCTAGAGCCTACGTTAGCTATTAAGCGCACAACTTTCTTTTGCAAACGAAAAACTTTAATAGCACGAGGTGAATGACCCCATAAGATTATGGCATAAAGTAAATGACTATGAAAAAGTGCCATATATGTGTCTCTTAAAATTTTTAACGTAAGTGCAGATTTTAAATTTCTGAAAACATACACTAAGCTGGCAAGCTTACTGCACAATCTATCAACCTGTACAGTCCGACTGGAATTGGACATCTTGTGATAGTGTCAGTGAAACAATTGCTAATATTTACAAGTAATGAGAGCATGGTAATAAGGTTTTTATGTGAACAGTTAAAACCGAAGATCAAGAATTACAGAAAATATTATCTCCGCATAATATCTTGTATCCTTTTGACAAATACAAAAACATAAATATAACCTTAATTACAGACTACGAAAATTACAATATTCACATAGTATCTCGAGCAGTCAGGCAACGACATCTATCCGTCGAACAATAAAACACCGAAAAACACAGGCAAAACCACCAGCAATACATACAAGTATCCCGCACCACCTGAATCACAGGCGCAAAAACCATGGGAGACAACAAAGATATTTTAGATGCAATTCAAAAACTACAAACAAGCTTACAAGATAAAATCGAGGAACTAAGGGATGACCTAAAAAATTCCAACAAGACAAATGAAGAAAAATTTGTTAAACACGAGGAATCGCTACACGAACACGAAAGAAAATTTGCTGTACAAGAAAAAGAATACAGACAATACAACTTAATAATTCATGGCTTAAACGAACTAGAGAAAAATAGAAAAGAATTAGAAGATTTGGTCATTACGTTTTTTAACAACACACTGAAGAACAACACGAAGATAACCGAAATCGACTTCATAAAAAGAATAGGCCCTAGAATAGAAAATAAAACCCGTCCTATAAAAGTACGCTTCCTGGCACTCAGGAAAACACAGGACATATTAGGCAGCAGAGGAAAACTAAAGGATTCCAATATTTATATAGTAGAGGATCTACCCAAAGATATCATCGCAGAAAGAAAGAAACTTATACCGATAATGAAGAAATACAGAGGTCAAGGTTGTTATGCAATAATCAAATACAACAAGCTTTATGTCAACGGTAAAGAAATCACAAAAGAAGAACTCCAAAATGAACCTTCGGAAAATAAAAAGCGTCAATTTCTGAGGATGAAGTCGTAGAAACACATAAATCAGCCAATAAACAGAACAAAGAACGCAAAACTCTAAATATTAGAAGAAACAGCATAATATCTAATAACTCTAAACAAGACACAGGCGAAAAAATAAGCGGAAGCATGTTACAATATATACAAAGGGAAAAACCTAACCAGAACAATTTTTCAAGCTCAAGCACAATTGTTAACAATACAGAAATAAAATAGCAATTACATCTACGACTGCCCTCCTCAACGACAACACTAGCAATGAACCAGGTTCAGGATATCTCAAACGAGAAGAGTAAAATAAACAGGACAATACCAAAGAAATTCTCCCACCATGGCCGGTCACCATGGGAGGAAAAGACCACAACTCCCCAAAGAAAACAACAAGTAAAATTCCACTTATGTACATTAAATACAAAAACATTAAAAGAAGAGGACAGATTAGAAGAACTCGAATATGCCCTAAACAAAATAAAGTGGGACGTAATAGGCCTAGCAGAAATAAGAAGAAATTTCGAATCAATCACTAATAGAAAAACAGGCCTAATTCTCATGCATGGTGAAGCAAAGAATGGTAACTATGGAGTGGGATTTTACGTAAAACCCAAGTGGAAAGACTCGATAATCCAGTTCCAACCAATAAATACAAGGATAGCTATACTCGAATTAGAAGTGAGTAAGGATTATATACTAAAACTAATCCAGGTACATGCACCAACAAGCAAATCATCAGACGATGAGATAATGCAATTTTACGAAAACTTAGATGATATAATGAACAACTCAACTAATAAAGGTAAAGAAATAGTAATATTAGGCGATTTTAACTCCAAAATAGGTCGCAGAATCCGTGGTGAAGAATCAGTGCTAGGTACTTCATACTATGGTTTTCGCAACGAAAGAGGCAACTTACTGATTCAATTCGCTCTAAAATACCAATTAAAAATCACTAACTCATACTTCACTAAAAAACCAAATCGTAAATGGACGTGGATATCACCCTCAGGATACAAGAACGAAATTGATTTTATTCTCATAAAAGATATGAAACAAGCTTCAAACCTAGAAGTTCTCAGCAACTTCGAATTCGTAAGTGACCATAGGCCACTACGAATAACGTTAATGCCAGCAAATAATATACAAAACCAACGACATTGTATAATAACTAGAAGTCCAACAACAATGGAACAAGATCACCTATATAGAATGAAATTAACAGAAAACTTGCAAACTCTGATGAGTCATAACCAAAATACAGAGGCGCAAAAATATTACGACTTACTTGAGACAGCGATTATAAAATCTACACGTGCATTGAATTCCACCAAAAAAGAAAAAATATCAAAATTCCAAGAAGACACACAGGAAATAATAAGTAAAAGAGCAGAACTAGAAAGAAGGAAACATAAAACCAGCCTAGAAAAAATCGAACTTGCAGAAACAAGAAAACTAGTTCGTAAATACATAAGAAGAGATTTGAAAGCAATAGAAGAAAAACAAGTAGACGAACTTTTAAAAACTAATTTTTCTACAAAGAAACTGCAAAGAAAAATGCAAAGCGACAAGAAATGGATCTTTAGTGTAAAAAATTCTGGAGACGTGACCTATCATCGCAAAAACATATTAGAGGATGCCACCTCCTTTTACAAAGAACTATACTCCACTAATTCCCCAGAGGACAACGACAGCCAATCAATAAACTCATCCGTTGCCCCTACAAGTCTTGCCATCGGAAATAGAAAGCGCCATCATGTCACTAAAACCTAATAAATGCCCAGGGGAGGACAACATAACAAACGAATTAATAAAAGCAGGAAAGGACGAACTGTCAAAACCTCTGCAAATCCTATTTAATAAAATTCTAACTTCCGGAGAAATACCAAAACAATGGAAAAATTCACAGATTATTTTACTTCATAAAAAAGGAGACAAAAAAAAACATTAACAACTACAGACCCATAAGCTTGATAACGGCACTCTATAAAATCTTTACAAAAATCATTCAACAAAGAATAAAAAATAACTTGGAAGAATACCAACCAGACGAACAAGCCGGATTTAGGAAAAATAAGTCCACAGTAACCCATTTACACACAATCAATCAGATAATAGAAAAAACAACAGAATATGGACTAAAAGTGTACATAGCTTTCATAGATTTCTTCAAGGCATTTGACTCTATAGAGCATCAGTACATCAGACTAGCACTTGAAGATGCAAACGTTGATCCTAAATATATTCAAATAATACAAAATATCTACAATAACTCTACTGGACAAATTAAGTTAGAAAAACTAGGGAGACCTTTTCCAATCAAAAAAGGAGTCAAACAAGGTGACCCCTTGTCTCCCGATATTTTTAACTGTGTACTACAGTTTGCAATGAAAAGGCTAGATTGGGAAAATAATACCGGAATCAAGATAAATGGCAGACATCTAACAAACTTAAGATTCGCAGACGATATAGTCATATTTACAAATTCAGCTAAGGAAATGCAACACCAAATACTCGAATTAAGTAAGCACTGTACATCAGTTGGTCTAAAAATAAACTTCGAGAAGACCAAACTAATGACAAATGAAGTACAAACAACAATCAAGATCAACGATACAGATATTAACTACGTAGATGAATTTATATATCTAGGCCAACTTATCTCATTTCAAGGTAGACTAAACAAAGAAATAGTCAGGAGATCAACAATGGCATGGAAAAAATACTGGGCACAGAAACACATCTTTAAAAATACAAAAACCAGCTTACACATCAAAAGAAAAATCTTCGATTTGTGCATAAGCCCTATAATTACTTATGGATCTCAAACATGGGCAATGACAAGATTGCAAGAGCACAAAATAGACGTGTTACAGAATCGCATGCTGAGAAGTATGCTCGGTATAAAACTGCGGGACAAAGTCCCAATTACAGAACTTTACCGCAGAACAAAAATCGCAAAGATTACTACAACAATCAGATCGCTTAAATGGAGCTGGGCAGGACACGTGATGAGACAGACGGCGGGATGGTGCAGAGCAACCACAGAGTGGATTCCTTTAGATCAAACTAGGAGAAGAGGCCGTAGCAAGATGAAGTGGAGTGCTGACTTCAAGAAAGCCGCAGGGGTTCACTGGCCAACCAAAGCAGGTAACCGGGAAGAATGGAGAAGACTGGGGGAGACCTTCGTCCAAGGGGCAACCATTTAAATAACATATTATATTTAAAATTGATTTATTATTGTAATGTAACATTAAAATACTGATATAATTAACTTTCTTCAAATTAAGGCTTTTTGTTATGTATTTAGAAATGGTAGTAAAGGTTTAATAATAATAATAATAATAATACCATACGAACAATACGGAAGACAATGTTTAATAGTCGAAACTCAAAAAACAGTAGTCGCTCATTTTACCTTATTATTACCTATGAAGCCTCATTTATAAGTAAAAATCCGCAAAACACTCTATGTTTGCGAACAACTTTTAACAAACGAATACAATTCAATGCAATTACACAGATCTCCCATGAATAATAATAATATTAATAATAATAATAATAATAATAATAATAATAATAATAATAATAATAATAATAATAATAATAATAATAATAATAATAATAATAAATTTATTGGTCACATATTTATATACAATTTATGACAAGTCGGGCAGAACATAATAAAATAAAATTAGACAGCAAGAGCTGTAAAAATTAAAATTAAAGATACAGAGCATTACTTGAGCAATTCAAAAATTCTTCTAGAGAGTAGAAGCAATATTCTTGCAGAAAATGTTTCAATTTTAATTTAAATGTTTTAGTATCCAATGTAGTTAACGAGATTGGTAAATGATTAAATAGATCTAGGTTTACTGAATTTCTAGCTGAAGTCTCAAATTTAAAACGATTTTTTCGTAGGACATTGACAGATCTCGTATTGTATTGATGAGCTTCGCCATTTTTTACAAAAAGGTTCATATTCTTATGAATATACACTGCTGTCTCTAATATGTAAATGCATGGCAGTGGTAAAATTTTAAGATCTTTGAATAAATTACGACAGGATTCTCTAGAGCCTACGTTAGCTATTAAGCGCACAACTTTCTTTTGCAAACGAAAAACTTTAATGGCACGAGGTGAATGACCCCATAAGATTATGGCATAAAGTAAATGACTATGAAAAAGTGCCATATATGTGTCTCTTAAAATTTTTAACGTAAGTGCAGATTTTAAATTTCTGAAAACATACACTAAGCTGGCAAGCTTACTGCACAATCTATCAACCTGTACAGTCCAAGTTAGATTCTGATCAATGAAGACACCAAGTATTTTTACATGTCCACCTTGCGCAACATTCCGATTTGTACTAATAGTCAAATTTTGTGTTTTATTTTCATTTAAGCTTAATTTATTAGCTGCAAACCAGTCTTTTGTTTGCTCCAAAGTAGAATTTGATAAGTGATTTAGGATTTGTGGGTTTACATGTGAAGTTATCAATGTCGTGTCATCTGCATACAGAATACATTTCTGAGGATTTAGAAAGTTACATAAGTCGTTAATGTAGAGAATAAAAAGTAGGGGCCCTAGTACTGAGCCCTGGGGCACACCATATGCGATGCGTACTAAATCAGAAGTGGATCCATTAGCCACAACACATTGTTGCCGCTTTACTAGATAAGACTCAAAAAATGCTAAGGCTGTTCCTCGAATACCATTGGCAAGTAATTTCATAAGCAGAAAGTTATGCGGAACGCAGTCAAAAGCCTTTGACAGGTCGCATAAGGTAAGGGCAGAAGGACGTCCTGCCTCAAGATTGATTACTATATCTTTTATAAGTTGCTGCACCGCTAGCGACGTTGAATACGACTTTCTAAAACCAAATTGTTGTGCATTTAATAAGTTCTCTTTTTCTAGATAGATTGACAGTCTATTTTTGACAAGTTTTTCAAAATAGAATATTACCTCAAAATACACAACAAAAATCACAAAGACATTTTAATCCCCCACCACAGAAATTTCCATCACAACAATTTCCTTCACACCCATTTAACCCTCAGTTCTCACGCCCTTCAGGACCACACACATTCGCTAGACAAAATATTAAAAATGGCATAGAAACACGACGCGATTTTAAACCAATTCCCATGTCCGGTATGACAAAATCAACAATACCAATGTCCACACAAACTATAAAACGAAATTACGCTTTAGAAATGCAAAACGACATAGAGACTAATAGCGACGAAACCCCGAACTAACAAGAATTAAACAACCAAGCCGAAACTTTTGAAAATCAATCTTTTTTAGATTACGACCTAGAACAGACAGAAGAAAATACGTAATGCTGTCTAATATAAAAACTATCCCAATAATTCAATTCCAAAATTTTAAAATCCTTTTTGATTCAGGATCAGATATTAACTTAATAACAGAACAAACTGTAAAACAAAATAATATGAAAATTTTAGAAGAATTTGTAACCTTTAGAACCGCAACAAATACAGTGAAATGTAACAAATATGTTGAAATTAAAATATTTAATAAAAAGTATAAATTTTTCATTGTAACTTATTATTCGGAACAGAAATATTACGTGAAACAAATACTATTATAAATTTCTCGGAAGATGTGATTCAAATGAAACAGATGAAATTTAATATTCAAAACCTGAGTAAGCAGAATAATGAAACATACGTACAAATACGTGACGAACACTTACAATCAGATATAAAAGACAAATTATATAGTTTATTAGAACAATATGACTCACTTTTACCAAATGAAAACGAGATATTGACATTTACAAATAAAATACAACATAAAATTTACACTTCAGATGACATGAAAGAACATATTCAAACTATGTTTAAAACAGGAATCATAAAAAAATCAAGAAGTCCATATAACTCGCCCATATGGATAGTACCGAAAAAAGCGGATGCCTCAGGCAAACAAAAAACCAGACTAGTAATTGACTTTCGAAAACTAAATCAAAAAACGAAAGAAGACAAATTCCCCATACCAAACATTGACACACTTTTTGACAAAATAAATAAACCAAAATACTTTACTACACTTGATCTACATTCAGGATTCCACCAAATACTCGTTGACAAGAATGACAGAGAAAAAACAGCCTTCAGCACATCTTCAGGACATTACGAATTTCTGCGTAAACCCTTCGGCCTATTTAACGCCCCTGCAACATTTCAAAGATGCATGAATGAAATATTACAAGATTTAATTGGGAAAGTATGCCTTGTATACTTAGATGACATCATAATTTTTGGCAATACCGAACAAGAACATTTAGAAAATATTAAAACAGTTTTTGAATATTTAAAACAGGCACACCTTAAAATACAATTAGACAAATCAGAGTTTTTCAAGACAGAAGTCGAATATTTAGGATTTGTAATTTCAAATGAAGGCCTGAAGCCAAATATTAAAAAAATAGAAGCGATACAAAATATTCAAATCCCGAAAACAATAAAAGAAATAAAATCATTTTTAGGCAAGCTTTCCTGGTATCGTAGATTCATCCCAAATTTTTCAAAATTAACTAAACCTTTTACAAACTGTCTACGCAAAGGCTCAATAATAGATATACACAATGATGAATATAAAGAATGTTTTATGAAAATGGAAGAACTAATTACAAACCCACCAATACTCGCAATCCCTGATTTTAACAAAAATTTTATACTAACCACCGATGCTTCTGACTATGCAATGGGTGCCGTACTGTCTCAAAATCATAATTTACAGGAAAAACCACTCGCCTATGCATCTAAAACCTTTAACTCACAAGAACAAAATTACTCTACGATTGAGAAAGAATTGAAAGCGATAGTATGGTCTATTCAAAATTTTAAACCTTATCTTTACGGAAGGAAATTTATAATACGCACCGATCACAGACCACTGGTCTTCAATATGAAGAACGCGAACCAGAAGCTGATGCGATGGAAGATCGAACTCAGCGAATATAATTTCGAAGTAGAATACATAGCTGGAAAAACGAATAAAATCGCAGACTTCTTAAGCAGAATTAGAAATAAATTCAAAATTAATTATAAAATAGGCGACGTAACAACAACCCCTATCTTTGCACACTGTATTTCAAAAGATTATAAATTCGGCAAGGGATTAGCAAAACAAGTTGATGATCAATTTAACAGTAAAAGTTTTTGTATGAATAAATTACCAAACAAAATTATAATTCAAAATGAATATAATAAACAAATCTTTCACTTATTTTCAAAAGAATCATCCCGCGATAGATGTAACACAAAATTATTAAAACAATCATTAACACAATTACGTGACTACTTAATTAAAAACGATATACATGAAATCAACATCCCTTATCTATCATGCGGATTGGATAGATTACCTAAGCAAGAATTGAACAAAATTTTAACTTCAATATTCGAGAATACTTGTATACAAATTAACATTTATTCGCTACCCCAAAATTTTGTATTAAGTGACGAATTAGAATCAAGAATTGAGTTAGAAAAAATTCTAGACCAAGATGACGATTCAATAAGAAATATAATCAGTACACAAGACGATGCTGAAACCATACATTCTGCCCAAGAACACCCCGTTAACGGTTTAAAAATCCTAGAAAACAGAATAAACATAGCGGATAACCAAATTAGATTCTCTTTCGATCAAAAGTATGACGTAAAAATTACACGACTTTTTAGTAACAAAAAACAACGACTAACGGTCACTATTGAAGAGAGTAAAGCAGAAAATCAACTTCGAGAATTTATAAAAAATTATATTATACCTAAAGTTAGATATTATTGCATATGCAATGATAAAATATTTAAATTTTTTAACCAGCTTATTCAAAAGGACTTTGAAACAAATAGTATTAATATCATTAAAGTTAATAAAGAAGTAGAGGACATAGAGCAATCAGATAAACAAAATGAAATCGTATATTTATATCATATAGGTAAAACAAATCACCGCGGAATCATGGAAACTTATAACAAACTAAAAGAAAAGTACTATTGGCCTAAAATGATAGACACCATCACCGCATTTATAAATAACTGCCAAACATGCAAAGAATGTAAATATGACAGAAAACCGATACAACTCACTGACAATCTCACTGAAACACCTGAACGACCCTTTGAAATTATAAATACTGACTTATTAACCCTTGACGGACAATATTATCTAACAATCTATGATCAATTCTCAAAATATGCACAGACATACCCCATTAAAACAAAAGAAAGTAAGAATATAGTGAAAATCTTGGAAACATTTATTAGAATAAAAATTCCCCCCAAAAAATTAATATGCGATCAAGGCTGTGAATTTAATAACGTATCCCTACGAACATTTTGTCATAATAACCAGATAAAGTTACACATAACATCAGCTCAAAACCCAAAATCGAATGCGATTGAAAGATTTCATTAATCGAACATTTAAGAATTAAAACACGAAATTGCAAACTGAAACCCCTAGAAGAATTAGTTAATGACTGCAACAATAATTCAATCCAATCTACTACCAATATGACATCAAACGAAGTACTTTATGGTAAAGATTATACAAACTTAAGACCGAGAGAAAACATACAAAATAAATTAGAAAATTACGTAGGAAAACGACAAAAAGAAATAGAACAAATAAAAATTAATATTAATAAAGAAAAACAAAAATGTTATAAAGATCCTAAAGAAAATAATAAAATTGATAAACTAAAATAATCTTACGGAGGCTTATATAAAACAGAACCCTCGTTTAATAACTAAATTTAAAAAACCATTATATGTAAAAACAAAGATTAAAAATTATAATGATAAATATAAAACAATAAATGCTAAAGACAAATTAAGAGAGCGAAAAGTAAAAATTGATAGAATCAAAATTTAATTGTTTCAGAATCTGTCATGGATTCGCGGATGAAAAAAATATTACAAGTAATCCCGGCTTTTTATTACATACCATTGGGGAGTGCTACTTAAAAGAAAACGAACAACTACATTATTTTTACAACGATATAAATCCCATATATGTTGAATATTTAAAATTAAAACAAATCGTTAATAAGGAAATAAAATAGTTAACAAACAAAACGTTCCTAACCGAAAATGGTAAAATTGTAAATTATATGTTCAGAGAGTTGGATTTAAACGTAATTAAATTATTTAACAAACGAAATAAAAGAGGATTAATTAATGGACTCGGATCCATTATAAAATCTATAAGCGGAAATTTAGACGCCACTGACGAGGAACGTTACAACACAATACTAGAACAACTCAGCAATAATCAGAAGACACTACAATCACAAGCAAACGAAGTCCTGCACCAACAACAAACACTCACAGATAAGTTTAATAAAGATATGCAAACTATAAACCTCAACGAGAATGAATTACGAAATTCACTGAATGAAATCTTAGCCATAATTAAAACGGAAAAGAACTGAAAAACACTCATACACACCGAGGTACAGATTAACAAAATATTAATCTACATTCAACGACTCAAAAACATCGTCGATAACGTTATAAAATCATTAGAATTCTGCTCATTAAATCAATTAGATATTACAATTATAGACCTCGACAGTCTTCTAAACATTACACAAAACCCGAATATCCTTCAAATGATTGAAACAATATATGTCACATGTACACTACAAGATAACAAAATACATATCCTTTTAGCTGTCCCAAACTACACAAATGGTCTACACAAAATACAACAATTCACTCCCACACCATACTATGACTCCTCATATAAACAAATATTAGAAGATAATACCATGTATATTACACATAATAATAAGTATGTATCTATTAGTAAGTTTATAAATAAGAAATATTGTATCTCAAATTATAACCCTATAAACAGTTGTATTAATAATATATTAAGTAAGCAAGTATATGATGATTGTTTAAGTGAGGAAATTACAACAAAGAATTATATTTCTCAAATACCATTCACAAATAAAGTAATAATTTTCTCACCAAACCCGCAAAAATTAGAGTTTAACTGTGGAAACAATTATAAATATAAACAATTGCAGGGTATTTTTCTTAATGACCAAGATACGTGCGCCATAAAAAATTGGCAATTTCAAAAATATAAACCATTATATCAAGAATATATTTTCGATTACTTAAATAACATGGAATTAAAGAAAGTGCCGCAAATTACTAAAGTAAATGAATTAAAATTGAATGTTACACATTTACAAGAAATTGAATCTATCAAACAAATTAGCAATCACCATATACCTACATTTTATATAATCTTCTCTATTATTATAATTATTATTGTATTAATATTATTTAAAAATAAAATATATAGTCTTATTATTAAATGTAAACAAAATAGGATTATTCAACAAAATAATAAGGATCTAGAATTAAACCCCCTAAAATAACATTGTTTCTTGATGGGGAGGAATTATGAATCTCGAAACGCTGCAGTTTCGTTATTCGACACTAGAAACAATGTCATTCGTGTTTCTTAGAATATAAGATAAGAAATGTAATAAATAGGAGTAGAGACATGTGTAAGACAGATTGTGTTAACTTGCCTAGCTGGAAGTACGCTAGCCTGTAAAATTGTCACGAATAAAACATTGAAACTTAAAATTTGTTTTTTTTAACAAATTGCAAAATCAAAAATATAATTTATATATATATATATATATAGTCCTCATAGCCCTTCTCTACTCTTATTTGGTGTTCACAGCCCTGCATGTGGCAGCTTTCATTTCAATGAAAATAGTTCAGTCCATCGGGTGCTGGTGTCTTCTACGACATATATCCACTTATATCCATCGTCCGTTTTTTTTAGTGGATCATAGGTGAATTGCCAGAACCTCAAAGCGTCTATTTCGTACGTGTTTAAAGCAAACCCTAAGGTTGTAAATTGCTTGGTTTTTTTCTTCAATATTTAATCCACACCATGATACTCGTACAATATTTCTCTACGGAACTTGTGACTTGGGAACGACTTGTTGAGCTTCTGCTTCATCGTTATCTGCTGAAAATTTATTAAAATGCCGTCAAGCATAGATAATCGCCGAGCATCAATAACATCCTGAGTGGATTCAAGTGAAGTTATAATTTTTGCTAGGTCTGAATCCGCTATCTGCAGCTTGCGTGTTTCTTCAAAGTTAGTTGTAGGCATGGCTAGTGTGGGAGCACATACATCTACAGAATCAACTTTGTGAGAGTGTATCGGTAATGGCATTACCATCCAGCCAGTCTTCCACTATGTGATTTAATAGACATTAGTTACCGTAAAGGTTAGTTTGTTACGCAAAATCTTTGTGTTACAATAAATCAACCTTACGCTCCCTGGGGGATGAGCCCGGGTTGGAACGGTTGAACCGCGGCTAAACTCAGTGAAGATGGGCGCCAGCCGGCCTGAGCCGCGATCGGTTCAACAAAAGTACTACGGCCGACAAAATTCGGGATACTTCCCAGGACGGGACTACGAGAGGTGTCACTATTTCAATAACGAGAGGGAAATGCGGGAAATTAATAATATATTAAAGTAATTAACGAGACAATTACACAGGATACAGTAGTTGATATTGCAAGACAGTTGGACTTAAGATCAAAACGAATAATGACAGAAACGGAGGCAGGGCGCTGTGTCTCACCTTAGCGACTAGGCCTGCGGTACAGTCAACACCTAAATGGCGCTAAAGTGAACTGACGTATCCCGACGTATGACGGTTCGTTGGCCAACGTCTGACTGAACGTGACTACTGAGTCGTAGACCCTAATGGCTATTGCGTCGTACGAGCGGAACACCTCGTAAGTGACAACAACGTCACTACTAATGACTTTACAACAACGTTCTTAACTGGATTTTCACAAATAATCTGTATCTACTATAGGTAAACTCGATAATCACTAACTCAATTAATCTCGTGAGCAGAAGGCACACAAGCCAAAGTATAACAATACGGTACATAAATCGAAAGTATGACAACATATGATTACAAGACAATAATGAATAAAAATACACAAATGATTCTGGCTTAGCTGTAATGGCGTACAAGCTCTAACGGAAAGGTGGCAGCAGTGGCACAACTCGATCTGCCAGCCGGATGTCCAAGATCGTCAATTCCAAGATGGCGGACTTCCGCTACACGTGGTTTCTTTTCCCACAGCTGCTGGGCTTTCAATCCCTTAGTAGTACTTCACAGGAATCCTCCAAGGCAATGCCAGGAACACGGAACACACAGAGCGAACCAAAAATGGCTCGAACAGCTGACCAGCCACAAAAATACGTAAACACGTACAACGTACAACAAAACGTACATAAAGATGAACGTAGACGCAAAACGAACGTAGACGCAAAACGAACGTAAACGCAAAACGAACGTAAAAAGAACTAGCTGACGTCAAAAAAATGACCAGCTGACGTCAAAATGACTAGCTGACGTCAAAAATGACTAGCTGACGTCAAAAAGCCTAAAACAAAGGACTGCAATTAGGGCCATGTGCGAGGGAAAAGCTACTAACAGGCTAACTTTACTTGACAAAAGGCAGATTCAATAACAAATGAACAGAAATCTTTACCTGAGTTCTTGGGCGGCTTTCAAGTGGCAGAAAATATCTGATCTTTCCTATTGGGAACCAAATCCGGAACAACTCCGCGGAATAATGCAATAACCCAAAATGCAATATTCCCTAAATGGCACTATTTCCCAAATCCCCACAAGGGTATTTCGCAAACAAAACCAGTTTGCCGAAATCTAATTGAAATAGCCCATCTTCCAATATTAAAATCTCACACTTCCGCAACAGACGTCGTTCGAAAAGACAAAACAAAAGACTGAATGCGTTCGAAATTAAACCTGTGAAATTCTGCCAAGAAAAGAGAGCGAGGCGCGAAGACAAAGATAGCCTCCGCCTAAATTTAAACGGTGCCGGTAAAGAAACAAAACTAGGAAACAGTATTATCGACCGAGACATGATGATTGTTATTGATTAGCAAGGAAAATGACATATTTGAAACAAAATAAATAAGTGTAAAATAAATATTATACTTGGAATAAAATTAAACTAAAGATGAAAACACAAACTATTTATTTAATGAACTCGCACTTTGAACCAGAGCTAACTTCGCTGCGCACGACCACTAATTGGGTGACAGCTAAACAAAACAAAAGCAACGTGCCTAACCAAAAAAATAAAACAACGAAAGCAGGAGAAATGAATTTAAGTTTTACTATTAAATGGAATACTACAACGAGAGCGAAATCTAAGTAAAGCTAAGTATCAGAAGGATCTAATCGGTCGATATCTAATCGATAATTAAGTTTCAGGTGCTGATACATAATAAACAATGAACAGAGTGTAATTCGAAGGAACGCTCAAAATAAAACGTAACAAGTTATTGCTAAGTACTTTAACTTGGACTACTTCTAAATACCCACGCAACTTATCTATGACCCGTAGCACAGCGAAAACCTCTCGTTTTGTGGTAGTAGGGTTTATTTCCGCTGCATTTAACAAACTAGGTGCCTAGTCCACTGGTCGTTCATTCAAGGCCTCCCCCTGGAATAATGCTGTTCCCAGTGCGTACCTACTCGAATATTATATTATTTTCAATTAATATTGTTTTTATATGATTTGCAAAACTAACCCTGTCTTTTTAATTATTTGTTAATTTTTAGCTAGATCTTTTGTTTCTTTAGATAGAAGTGCAAAAAATTATGATTCCTTTATTGTTCCGCATTTGTTTTTCGTACTTTAGAGCCCATAATAGAAATTAATAAATTTTTATATCAGGATGTATGTATTTAAAATTCTTTGGACTACTATGTAATTTTTATACAATATTATTAATATTATGTTTACTTATCAATAACATTAATTCTCGTTCGTTACCTTTATTTAAATTTAGAACACTTTCATCATGTTCACGATGAGCTATATCTTGGGTACATGTAAATAATAAACACTCACATAATGTCATAATACAAACTCTGTTTCTTCAATTTCGGTTAGTGATTTTTCATTTAACATTTATTCAACATTTACAGTTTTTTTTTGTATTTTATATAATTAATATATTTTATAGTATATATTTTATGTTGTTTTAAATCCTTCAATGGAATCAAAGGCATTCTTCCAATTGCGAAACCCTTCATTTACAAAACTGATTACTTGATTAACATTATAAGAAAACCTGCTGTATAAACACTGTCTTTTAATACGATATTCTCCACTCACGCAAATGATTTAAACCACAATGGTTTGGTACTTCTCATTCTGCCAAATTGTTTTAGTCGTAGATTTAGAGATACTATCAGATGGCGTCGTTCTTTTCTAGAAATCCTAGGTCCAGGGAAAGCAAATTTATTTTCTTCTCGTCGTTTTATAATACCATTGCATCATGTATATCAGTTTCAACATTACTTATCTCATCTTCGTTTGTGTTATTTTGACTCGTACTACTATCATTTTCTTCATTAGCGCTGATCTTAGAATATATCTCACTTATACAGGCTGTACTATTTGATGGTAATTCTATTATATCAGTTTTCTTTGTTCGCATTGAAAATAAATTTTAATATATTTGTACTGCGCTACATATTTTTTAGACACAACTTCTCACTTCTTACACAATAACATAAATAAACATTGATATTATTTCAGTGTTGTCAAATATAACTCATTCTCTACCACTAAAATTCTACTAAAATCAAAACATGTATACCTATATTTAAAAAAAAAGTGTCCACATACGAGTACATATATAAATAAATTCAATACATACTTTAGCATAAGAGTAGTAGTTTTGGCATCTGAAATTGAAAATTTATGTAATTGTTTGAAACAAAAAATAGTTTAATAAACAAATTACCGTGATAGAAGATGTAACCTTATTAGAATAATGTACAAGTTCAATATTACATTTTATAGATATTGTCAGGTTAGAAAATTGTAGACAAGGATCCAGTTCACAAATCGAGCAACAACCAATCATACTCAAAGAAGATATAAATTGGCCGATGAAATGTGGCGAAATAAAGCAAAGAACAAGACGAAAGTGAAGTGCAGGTTTTGGCTTGGCCATCAATTCAAGAGTTATTTTTTGTGTAAATAAATTAAGGTTTAAATTCAAATATCGTATTTCACCACATTTTTCACTGGAAGCACCAGGTATCCCGACACCGACCAAATGTATTTTCTTGTCATTAAATACGCACCCAATTCCATCAGATTTAGTAGAAATTCTACTTATTTGGCAACACTGTTTATATTTACTTGTATTACTTACCTACACCAAGAGGACATGTTTCAGCTTGCATCCCCATGAATTTGTAGAATGATTTTAGCAAATCTTTACAAGTTTAGTTTTTAGCACTCTCGCGGTAAGGAAAAACAAACATCTGATTTCACCGATTGTTGAAAATATTTATATTATTCTACAAATAATATAAAATATAAATCGTTGATAAAAAAATAATGAAGTTTAAAATAAAAACTTTGAAATTAAAAAACATTTTTCCTGAAATATCTGGGAAAGGGGCAAATAAAAGACTAGAGATATTCTGCCGGGAGGGCCCCGAGTTCCTCTTGGCCAGCCTGTTAACGCCGCCACTGCCATCAAGTTGTGTTAAGATTGACGAATTCTATGCTAAAATATTAAATGAAATTCATAGAATTTGAAAATAATTAAAAATTATTTTTTTTTTAGATGACAATTATTTAGCTATAAGGGCTTCTAAAATAAACACAGTAGCGATAAATGTATGGTACAAATTTGTTCCATGCAGACCTACTGCTCCAGATATCATCATCACTCTCGCTTGTGATGATACCGAAGTGCAAGGCAGAAGAATGTCAGTAAATCCAGGCAACTACACTGTAAAACAGCCGTTTGGGGATTATGTGGTAAGTAACATACATGTGAATTACAACAATATTTTGAAATTATTGAATATCGTCATAGTTTGACGAACGTGTGTACAGTTTTTTTATCCGTACTATGGCTTTATACTGGAATTTTAAAACTATAGTTGCCCAATTATTGTGATTGTGTTTTAAGAGAAACAATAAAATTTCTACTATACGACTGTTAGGTACCTAATTGGGTTATTTTTAACGAAAATCGGTATTCTCAATAGTATCTAGGTCCCATTAACAGAGAAACACAATATACATAACAAATACATAGCAATAAGCATAGTAACAGTAGTATAAGAATAAATTTTAACATAATAACATTAAATAAATACTTGTAATTAGAATAAAGTACAAATACTGTATCAAGTAATAATAATAATCATAGTCAAATTGATTTAAATAATACGAGTAATACATGTCGGAACGGTTTGTAAATTATATGAAAAAATATCAGGAAGTACTATATTATTGACAAATTTCACATATAATAGCAAAAATCTATTCATTGCAGATTTCGTCCTCTGGAAATTAACAATAATTAATGTTTTTAACATATGACTTCGACTGAACGTACAGTAATGAAGATAATTTTAAAGTTAAATTTATGACAGAAAAATTCGGATGAAGCCTGGATTCAAACCAGTGACCCTCCGCTTGCCGGGCAGAGATGCTAACCGCTACACCACGTCACCTGTGTCCGACGTATGGCATCAACCGAATTCTTCTGTCATAGTGTCTAACGTAGCATCGATCCCAAAGACTCCTATATCTATGATAGGAATTGACAACGGGTTTCGTCTACAGCGACACAGTTCTGATTTATAGGGAATCATACCATGAACTAATTCGGTTGATGTTGTTGTACTGCGTAACATAAATAAATAAATATAATTGTATAAGTAACTCAATATATTTGTATTATTACGGACGTTTCGGCAGGCGAACCTGCCATCATCAGCTAAAATCAAAACATATACATAAAGAAAATTCAAAGATTAATTATTTTCCATACAATCATCGACCCAACACAAAAGATATACTACAACAAAATACCATACAATGGAACCATCAATGCTGGGCTCAAGAAAATATAGAAATCCAATATAGCGGTAGCAAACTCCAATAATCGTTGTAGTAATCATTTGTTTTTTAAATTGAAAGAAAAATTCTAAATAATTATAGACAAAATGTGGTATACAAGGTAAATTGTGACACCTGCCAGAAGGTATACATAAGTGAAACCAGTAAACCACTAAACAAAAGGATATACCAACACAATAACCATGCGAAGATGTTGACACAGTGGTATCACTAGACATGTGCAAGATACTCATAAAATCAATTATACTGATGTGACCATTTTAGACGAAGAACCTAACAAATTAAAGAGACTGGCTTTAGAAGCTCTACACATAAACAGCTATAAAAACAACAACATGAATAATCAAACAGATTTCAATGAAACTTTGAAATTAACGGATCCGGTACCGAATTGGAAGCAGGTGGTCATGTGACTTTCGGTCGGTCAGCCTTTATTTCATTTTGATGGATGATAGTGACATATGTTTAAGGCATGAAATTAATTTAATTATTTATTCTGTTGTTTTGTATAATATCTTGGTGCTTTAACTTTATTTATCTAACTATTGTTAATTCAAATATTCTAATATGTGAGCTGATTGATTTATTGTATGGACATTAATTAACCTTTGAATTTTTTTTATGTATAGGTTTTGATTTAGTTGAAGATGGCAGGTTTGCCTTCCGAAACGTCCGTAATAATAAAAATATATAGAGTTACTCATTCAATTATATTCCAACCTTTTCACCGATTCATTTAAACACTTAATATATTAATGTCATCTATTCTACCCGGCATAAATATAAGTTGCTCAAGTATAAGATTTTACTAAATAGAACAAGATATTATAAATGTGTTTGAAATATTTTCTAGAAAATACAAAACTTTAATATAGGCTTATAATTTTCTATTAAACTTTTACACCGCTTTCGAATACCGGTACAACATGTACTTGTTTCCAAATAGGGTGACAATGTCCTTCAGTTAATGATTAATTAAATATGCATGTTAACGGATAATTTAACGTACTCAAAACAATTTCGTATAAAAACTGATAGAGTTTCAACAGACCTTGCACTTTTGTTAATATCTAAACATGACATAATATCAAAAACCTCTTGGGAATTGTACTGAACATATCTGATATTATTATTAGCAGTATCTGATTCAAAAAAGTAATGCTATCAGAGTAAATGATATTAAAAGATAAATATTTGTATTAGAATATTATTAAACCAGTTTTTGATTCAAGTTTTGCCAATTTATTTATTTCGACGTTTTGGTATACTAAATGTGTACCTTCGTCAGGACATAAAATAATACGTAACAAATCATACCTAACTACAAGTGACTAAGAAATGAGTAAACAAGTAATAATAATGTCTTGATCTGCAAGAACCAATTTTTTTTCAATTCACAGCCATCACATTTGTTCATTTTTTCTTGATCTTGTAAATTTCAATAGCTTCTCTGATTAAACAACCATTCATATATTTAAGCATGGCAACGATTTTTGTATCTTTAAATTTAATTTTGTGTAGAAATTGTATTGCATGCTGAGCAATCAAAGATTGAACAGGGTAATTTATTCTAATTCTTTTAAAAATAGATCTTCCTGTTTGTTCAATTTAAATTTCACCACATTCGCAAGGAGTACTATATATTTATAACTTAACTATAACTTTTTCCATATGTTCGAATAATATTTTTAATTGATTGAATATAATACGTATGTACAGGCAAGTTTTCACCCATACTATGGATTCACACTCGAAGATCGAAACATTAGAGGAAGGTCGATCATAGATTGTGAATGTGTCTTTAGAAGAAAGAATAAAATGTCTACCATACGACTGTTACCGCATGCTAGGGGTAAGTAATAATTCGTATTCGTATTTTTATTATTTATTTAGGTGTACTTTGTCTTATTACAATTACTTGCACTTTACGCCTAATGCGTACTGCACAATTAAATTATACCTGCTAAGATTTTCTTTACTCATTTACTATATCTAGGGTCGACATCGAGTAGCAAATATATGAATTAAATTAATTAAATCAGTAATGTAGGTACAAAATTAAAGTAGTTCATGGTTATTTGTGCGAGCTACAGATGCGTTAAAAGTCAAGTGAATATAAAATTTTAATAAATTTATTTAGTTGATATTAATTGAACAGTAAAACTTCATTTTTCAGTTCTTTACAAGGCTGAAGTCGTAAAGAGCAGTAAAGTCGTTAGAGACACAAATCTTAACTTCGTAAGAATTCAGACCGATTTATAAATAAAACAAAAAATCTCTAAGGTAAAGCGATTTTGCGAAGTGTTCACTAATAGTATTTAAGTGCGCCCTGCTAAAAATATAAAAGATACATTTTCTACAAGCACAAAGATATTTGCTCATTATGTGGTTGTTATTACGGCGCAAGTATATTTTTGCACATATTTGAATATCTCACGGTTAGCATTGGTAACGTGAGATGCTAATTTAGAGTTATCAGTGGAATTGTGAAATAAGCACATACTTATAATTAATATATAAATTAAAAGAGCAACAATTTCGTAGTTGTAGAATCAGCATAGGGTACAACTTACACAGAATGCCCATTTCTCACTTGTAGGAATTGTAGCATTTGTCTTCAACTCGTGCTACAAACTTTCACACTCGTGCGAAATGAGTACCATTCCACGATTGTTGTACAATTTATAGTATATTACAAAAAAAAAACTGTGATGCGGGTTAATATTTTATCACGGTTACAGTTTTACCATTACCATGGTACAGAAACGGAACATGTCAGTGTGGGTATAAACTAAAAAGGTAACCATGGCAACCGTGGCTCTTTTTCGAATACACTATAATCTCGACAAAGCCCTGGATAATTGCATTGGTTACTCTGGTACCGGGTTTGAAATGCTATCTCTTACTACCCTCAATGAACGAAATCAATTTAAAATTAGTCATGGATATCTTAAGTGAAGTTTTAAATTTTTATTTGTAGAATAAACATTTTTTGATTTTGACAGTTCAAGTAATTCTTATTTTATTATTAATTAATTATTAATATTATCATGAAACACTCTTGTAAAATCCAAATAATATGAGTTCTATATGCATTTAAAATAGTATGTATGTGATACATAATTATATTTTCGTATAATTATTAATAGCGTATTTATATTATTCTAGACAGAAAACGATGTCCTTGTACGTAATTTGGAGGGAAATATAAAATCTAATCAAGTACATGAAGAAGAAAGTATGAAGTAGAAATAGAACTCTGAACGCAAAAATTAAACGAAAACAAGCTTATCAGTCATTTTAGATTATGCAATTATAAGAGATTTTCCTAACAATCATTTGATTTATTGTTTCTACGATCACTACTGTAAATGAGCATTATTGTACAATCCACATACTATGTAAACTTGTCCCTATGATCATACACATGACTGTCCGTTAGAAGAAACTTACACAGTATTTATGATAATCCAATTTTATAAATAATAAAACAATTAGTTTTATTGAATGGGACTGAATATAATCGTAAAAAAGTATAGTACAAAAATTGGATTGAAAAGCAATTGGGTACTTGCAACATCACGCACTCGCCACTATGCAGTTCTTGTGTAATACTCGTATGTTTCTTACAACTATTGTGATGTAAACAATAAAATACCATCATATTGCCAAATACATATACTGATCAGGAACTATTAATGAAATTATTTTATAATACATAGGTACAGTGACGGCTCGCGACTAATTTTAGTGGGAGGGCTGAAAAACATTATAATAAAAAATAACTAGGAGTTGAAAAAAACCGCATTTTTATTGACATATCTTTATTTAAACATATTTATCATCATAACTATTATACATGTAGTAATAAAACACAAGTATATACAAGCTGTAACACGTAGTGCGGACTACAATGATTGCAGTGCACGATATAAATACATTTCACAAAAATCACGGATTACCCCCACCTGCTCAATACACTGACTATGCGGTGTGACTCGGTCTGCTCTGACTGCAGCCCTGATGAGGACGCAATCACACTGACTCATACTTAGTACGTACAATTCAAAAATAAATATACTACGAATGGAAAATAAACGTTTTTATCAAATAATTGCATAGTAATGTAAAAACCTATAATAATTTTTAAATGTTTTCATTTTGGTGGGAAGGCTGCAACTCTGCAGCCCGTATGGGCGAGCCGCCACTGTATACATGTATTACAAAATAATATTAAAATGTTACTCAGAACAAAAAATCTAATATTTTATTGATTGAATTTAGGTTAACATGAACAAATCAACAATATTTTGCTTACAGATGTTCTACGTTACGGACACGTAACAATATTATGTTATATATGTTTATTCTTTTATTAGTTACTTAGTCTTTGTGTTATTGCTGAATTTATATTTCGGTGTGTATCTAGTGACCTATAAATTTATTTGAAAAACAAATACATGGTCAAACTATCCTACTAATGTGACAACTTTTGTCTAATTTAACCGACCCCTTAGCTCTTACGGTTCTTGGGATACGAATACATTCACACCTTCAATGGAACAGAGCCTGTATAGGATTGTAAGAACAAAAAACTAATTAAAAAGATATGACAGGAAGGACGTGTTGGCCTGCGTTTGTTTTTTAAATTTGTCAAATATTTCATAGCAAAGTCGAGAGCCGATATCTTGTAATGTAGAAATGCGCTCAATAGGTCAGCAATTTTAGGTATTGCCCTGTTTAATTATGCACGTCTACATCTACTTATTCTGACGTCAATGCAAATTTTAATTATTCCCTTATTTTATTTTAGGTTACTATTTAAATTACGGTGTAATGAGTATTGAAGGTCCAGACACAGTCTATGTGGGGGGCGATCTACAACTGCAATGTTTATTTTTAGTTGATCACAATTTGTACAAATATTTACCTTCTTGGAAGTTTCCTTTAACCGTAAGTATAAGTAATTTTTTTATATCGAATCAGTAAGTTAAAAGTAAAAGAAAAGAACTGAAAGACACATGAGTTATTTATAAACATGGAACATGCAGGTTGAGCAGTTAGACGGAAATAGCCAAGAATTTTAAATGAACATTGGAGTGAATGCCGCCATTTTCCGGAAAGGCAATACATGCATTGCTCTATTGTATACTGTAGCGTTTTTCTTGTATTTGTCAAATGTAAAATCAGATAATTAGTAAAATAGGTACTGTGTGTAAAGACTTGAATGTTATTAATTTACTTATTTTTTACGTGGTAAACGCAAAATAAAATTTACAATTTGAAGCTAATTAGAGAATGAAACGAAAAACGAAACGTCAATTATTAGTCTTTTCATACAATTGAAACTAGTATAATATTAAATTCCTTAATAAATTATAAACGACTAATTCATAATTTTAAATATTATTTATTTTTTAGTAAATAACAACAATAATAACTATAATTAATTTTTAAATATATCACTAATAATAATAATATTAATAATTAAATATAAATTATCTAACTTTTATCTGTCAAACTGAAACAATATGATAGTTTAATGGCATTCTTTGAATTGTACATTTTATTTTTAATAAGTAAATTATGAATAATTTTGAACTCATTAGACGCAGTTTTGCATTCTGAGCATTTTTTAGACTTTTGTTATAAAATTAATAGGCCAGAAATTACCAGCATATGAACAATTTACCATTGTATGTCCCATGAAGTAGACACTCGTATAAGTTAAGAAGGTGTCACGTAAATTATTTTAATATTTGTTATCACTAAGTCATATTTAAAAATAAAATTATTTTCTTATGGTTAATTTACAGCAAAGCAGACTTTGATATTACCACTAAAATTTATACATATTTTATGAAAATTAATTGTCCCAAGGCAGTCGAACGTACAGTTTTGCATTGTGGACTTGCTACATAAATATTGATTACATTATTATTAGTATTATTATTATTATTACGATTATACTTTCCACTAGAACGCATAATTCAGATTTTTCATTTAAATATTTATTTGATATTTTCAGTAAATAGACAATTTGCTGGTAACGCCTCACGGTAATATCACAACAAAGAATAGTTTGTACTATATGGACAAATAGTTAAAAGTTTCATAAACTCTGATGATATGATAATTAAAGACAAATTATTTTAAACGAAGATGTACCAAGTGCTAAATTCAAACATCAAAATATTGAGGTACTTTCTTTGTTTGAATTAAGAAGTTATTTTGAATGTCGTGATATATTAAAAACAGATAGATAGGGAAACTTGATTAAGTATTTCTTGTAAAATCTTTTATAATTTATAAAGTAGATAAGTGGAAATAATGTATTAGTAGGTGGCTACTTCTGTATTAATGGAAGTTTTTATCATCAACAGTTCGGTACAGTCTTGTGTACAAATCCTAGACTTATTCTAGCCAATCTGGTCATGGATTTATTAGTGAAAAAATTATTGGCATCCCAAGACTTTATACTGAAATTTTTCAAAAAATTGGTGGATGATATCATAACTGCTATGCATAAAATCCAGGTAAACCAAGTTCTGGATATTTTCAATAATTTCAACTCGCATCTTCAAATCACTATTGAAGAGTAAGAGAATAAACAACTACCATTCTTAGAAGTTCTCATTCTCCATACGAATGAAGGAGAATTACTCACTAAATGATTCAGACAAAATACTTCGACTTCTCGTATCTCATCAACTGGTAAATGTAGCTTACAATTTGAAAATAATATACGGTGTGATCGACGTCGCAATGGCTCCACCAGGAAGTTGTGCTGCGGATAAAACAACAGCTGATCATGAATAATTTTCCAAAACAGCTGATTAATTTAATCTTCAAATATAATGATGGATTGACAAGTAAAATAAGGAATAATACAATTTTACTATAATATTCCCTATGGAAAGAATATTTCACAAAGATTTAAAAGAGTTACTTCAAGATATTTGTAAATGACAATTACTTTCAAACAAATGAAAACAGTAGATCAACTATTCAGCAACAAAAAACTACATACTGAAGAGTTACAGAGGATGTCATCTATAGAATTCCCTGTCAGGAATGTCAAAAGTGTACATAGGTCAAGCTAAAAGGTACTTGAGAATTCGGCTAAATGTGCCTTAATACATCACTGTAAGTCTGAAAAAGTCAATTTTGATTTAGATAATACCAATATTATAGATGTAGAAGACGAATTAAACAAGAGAAATAGCCTGGAGATGATATATGTACGGATGAAAAAAAAACGCTTGAAATTTTCAAATGTACATACAAGGACTTAGCACAATTTACCGTGAAGTTCTCACAAAATACTACGGATAATACTAAATTCGTAACTTCCAATGTAAATAATTTAAGAAAGCTTTGGGGTTTTCTGTCTTTTATGCGGTTTCCTGTTCCTGGACATCTCACAAATAATTCAAGTCTTTTCTTGAACTCTTCTGTCAGTTAATTTTTAAAAATTAAATTAATTAAAAATGTTACGCTAACAATTCAACTATTCTGATCAGATTTTCGTCTTCGAGGAATCAATCTACAACTCCTAAAACATCATCATCAGGACCACTGTGGTCCTCTGACAATTTTGCTAATCCTTCTGTAGGCACATATGAATTGATCCGATTACTCGCTACAATGTTGCTATACTCTTCTAGCTCTTTTAACACCCCACAAATCTACTACTGACGTACGAGTTTGTGCTATAAGATTTGGAACATATTAAAAAAAATTATAAAAAATGCATTTATTTAAATAATTTCTTGACATTATACTTGCATTTATAATGACATCAGCATATTAGACAATAGGGAGGACTTGGAACGGTTTTTATATTTCAAGTTTGATTTTGAAAAGGTTTTCATTGTATCAACTGCGTTTGTTAATTGAGCAATGACATTTTCAAAAAAATCAATTCTAGAATAAAAATATGTTTCGGGTTGAGAAATAAGGGTTATTTCACACACAAATTGAGTTGAGAATGTAATTTTGTTTGCAATGGTAGCTACAATTGTGCGCGAATGTTAAGGAAGGCGTTGTAAGAATATAGTTTAAAGAAATTTATCGGAAACTTGTTTATCAGCAAGATGTCACATTCCACAAAGTATTACAGACGGCTCCTTGTAGCTAAATTCAAGTGCACCTGGATGTTTCTTAGATCTTCGTTCATTTGTCTCTTCATATTCGTTGTTTTCTCAAATCAGACTATGGAGTTGCTGTTAAAGTGGGACTTGAAATAAAATCACTAATTAATTCTGCAACTTCGGAGTCGATGGATCCTAAAACATAATGATATTTTAGTTCTTCTGAAATAATTCCAGCAGTTATGAATTTGTGACTCAATTTAGAGGAACCAAATTCAAACACTTTTCCTCCAGAAAGGGGGTAATTTGATACTGACTCTCGATATATCTTTTCTTGGAATCGGATTAATTTCTTCAGAGACTGACGTAATTGTAAGTTCGTTACGTCGATCACTTTGGAACGTCGGAGTCACTAATTTAGCTTTTAATCAACTTGTAGCTAATAATTAGTCTTAAATAAATTTTAATAATTTTATTTTTTAAAGAATCAGTTGCAGAATATAATTATTTACTTAAAACAAAACATTATTATATAACATTTTAACATGGTAGCAAAATTTTAAATATTTATAAAATATTAAAGAGGTCACCGATCAGCCACGATGTAAATATGAATCAGTTCTTTAAAAGTACGAGCTTTTGTTGTCAATGCAAATTAATTAGTTAGTATTATTTGGGTAAATGTGCCTTTTTGATATTGGCAGATTTAGATTCAATTTTAAAAGATTTAATATTTTACATATTTACATCGCAAGTAATTTTATGAACTATGTCAGACTTTTAGTAAATATATTCTTGTTGACAGATGCAGGAACTCTCGAAATAATAATATTTCGAGCATGATTTTTACGCTGGTCGATTTATTTATAAGTAAGTGCAACATTAACTTGCAAAATTTGAACTTATAAGTCAAGAACTATTTGTTTGAGTCATTACAGTACATTTTAATCGACCGTGTGCTTGTTCATGTAAGGTGCTAGCGTCAACAGAAGTGAAGAGATGAATCGTCACATTTTACAGCTTTGTTGCATTACTTACTCTTTGAATTTTACACTTCGGCAGGAATAAGAAGAACAGGTTTTCCAGATATTAGCTCTGTCGTTGATAGTTGTAAAAGTGCAAAGTAGTGTAATGCAGAGCAGGGTAAGTAGAAACAATATGCACTAGTGCATCAGATTAAAAACATAAGTAATAGTAATATTTAATTTTGATAAAGAAAAAATCTATACAAAATGGATTGACAAAATAATGATACATAGTGTTTCGTATTAGTGACATAGTATGTTAAATATTATTCATTTAAATTGAAGGCTCGTAATTTCAGGGCTGAGAGGAAGTAGTAGCCTATGTCCAAGATTTTAGCTTTGTTGGATCGGTTAGTAGATCTTTAATGGAGTCAGCTGCGTCGCTCCGGGAAACGTGTTTGTCTATGTATTGTGATCTACATGGTGAAAATAGTGGGCACTGAAACAGAAAATGCACAATACTGTTTTCCTCGAGTAGATTACACAGACTGCATAGTTCTTCTTCGTAGAATCTGTGCAAAAGGCCATCTTGGAAAACGGATAAAAACTTGTAATTTGAAGATCTTAAGCGTCCGAAAAGATTTAAAAATTATAAGGGGATGTCTAGTGTCAAATAGAGTTGACTGGTTATGTAAGTTTGGTAGTATGGATTGTAGGATGACTGGACTATTCTATTAGGGTCTCTTACGTATACTAGTTCACCATATGCTTGCACTATATTGTCAAGCTCTGATTTCAGCATTACACAACTTTGACTTGTCCATACTTCATCAAAGTTTGCATCTGAGAGAATGGCATGTATGTAGTTTGCTTATCTAATTGTATTTAATGTGTATCTTGCTTGTCAATTTTGAAGGCGCATTTTTGAGCAATGCTAATAATTTATTATAGCAGAGTTTAACATAACGCGTTTCTGGCATTAATAAGATTTCATGCCAATAGCGCAGTGTTTTTTGCACAATTTTGGTTTCTGATTTAATGATACCAGTCTCACGACGTATTATATGGTTGGAGGTGGATTTTTGCCAGCTGAGAATAGTTTTAACATAATTTGATGTTCCCTTTTCAATGTTTTCATGCTGAGACAAGTCTCAAATTCCGCTCCATAGAGAAGGGATGGAATAAGCACGGTATTGTATAATTTCATGTATGTTGACCAGCAGAAGATTTTAGCTTTCAGCAACGTGTTTTTAATAGCTCCTGCTGCTCTTCTCCCAACATTTAATTTTTCGGAAGTGTTTTGGTTTAATAAGCCGGAAGGAGTAAAAGTAACACCTCAATAGGTGTATTTGTTTGAAAACTCTATCTCCTTGTTTTGACAGAAGTGTTTTAACTTTCGCTTAGGATTTATTCCTACATGAAAATGCATAATTTTTGTTTTGACCGCGTTGACAGTGAGTTGGTGGAGGTCACAGTATTCGGTAAGTGCATCAAGCTTTCTTTGGACATCTGGCTGGAAGTAAGCAAAGAGAATAATTAAAATTAAACGAGTTCCGGGTTTGGACCGTGTAAAAATTCGATTGAAGGCTCGACGTTTCGCTCGCAATCGTCTGCATATTGAAGTGTTAGGATATCGGTTTGATTATTAATAAAGTGTCCTTGTAAGTTTCTGTCTCTTATAGAGTGCAAAGAGTAGAGAGCTAGTGCACTCTCCTTGTAATACTGCTCGGGTAATATTAATTTCCTCAGATAAATCATTATTTACATTTATGCACATAACTGCACCGTTGTAGATATTTTTTAATAATCTTGTTAATTTGCCACTTATACCTTACTGAAAAATTTTATTCCATAAGATGTTATGCGAAACAGCGTCAAGCGCTTCTTGGAAATCTATGAAGATAGCATAGATACCTTTTGAGCTTGTTCAGAATGAGCTTTGTATATTTGCATTAGTGGCAAAGATATTGTCAATGCAGGATCGTTTCTGCCTGAAGCTAGCCTGCACTTCAGGTAATAAGCTTTTGCTCTCAACCCAAGATTTATTATAAATGTTAATAGTTTGGTGATTGCGTTAATCAATGATATGCCTTCCTTTTATGTTTTCCTTTAAACGATCACCTTTTTTGTAGAGAAGCGTTAGTTTTATAATCTTTAGATTTTGCGGCAGATTCTCTTCTAAAAGAAATTAGTTTAGTAGCTTTTTAAGATATAGTTTTCCGGAAGATTTTGACGTTGCTCGTATATAATACCGTCAGTCCCTGGCGATTTGTTTGATTTGAGTTTCCTCAGAGCACTGTGTAGTCCCTTAAGCGTAATGTCGTCATCAAGATATGGATAATAGATGTCAAAGTATAATGCTTCATTATTTACTTTATTGTTATACCATTCTTGATAGTATTTTACCCAACTTTCTTTTTTTATTGGGTTAAATGCGTAAGCTGTAGGCTGTAAGGAATTTATTGTGTGCCAGAAAACCTTCTGGTCAGCAATTTTCTCTAGTTTATATTTAATTCCTACTTTACGTCTTTTTTTTTCTTCAGTAATTTTCAGTTTGTATTGCTTTTTTGATTGTACATATTTTTAAAGATTCTCTTCTGTAAATACGTTCTTTTTACATAGTCTCAGCTGTTTATTAGCTTCTCTCTTAAGTTTGCTACATGTGTCGTCAAACCATGGCTTGTTTCTTGGCTTATTGAGGTAACTCTGAAAAAATTTAGTTTCATGAACGATATCAATTGTTTTGGAGACATTTATAATGTCAGATTTTATTATGCTGTATAATTCTTTAGAATTCATGTTAGTTAGGTTGACTTATTTTGAAGTTCTTCTTTGTATATCTCAGCTTTATCTGGGTCCCATTTGGTTTTAATTAACGTTGGAACAAACTCTTTAATTATGTTGTTGTTGTTGCTTGTGAAATTAGTGAGATTCACTGAACATATGAAACGGTCTGATACGATTATGTCTTCGATTATCTTAACATTAGTGGTAAATTGTAATGCGGTGGTGTCAACCCACACTAAATCTATTGTGCTTTTTCCACAAGTACTCATAAAGGTAAAATTAGCAGGACAGTAACTGCGAGACTATAAAGTTTTCTTGTTCGAATACTTCTAAGTGGTTCTAGTAGCCTTCCAGTTGTTATTAAATAACATGTCCTCAGAGAGCTGGTTCAAGTCACCTATTCTCGCGTTGTAATCGCCGCCAATAATATAGCAATGGTTTGGGTAATTATTTAATGTGGTTTGTAAACTAAGTGAGCAGAGCAGAGTAGTGTATTCGAAGGTTTGTGAAAAATATGTTACACCTATGATGAAATTTTGTGACTTGTTCTAAAAAAGGAGAAACACCCAGTGCAGATCCTTTTCTATAATTCAATGCGTTGCCGTGAATAGACGTGTTTTTTTGCTACTCCAAAATTTTAATTTTTACAAATATTCGCCCTGTGCACCTTGTGATTCTTTTTTCATTCTACCAAAATCACATTTGTGTACTATGGGTTCTGCAACACGCAATTTGAGTGCCATTGTCAAAGAAGCACTCGATGGACTTCTCAGCAACAATGACATCGTCACAAAATTGGTGGACAAAGTCGTTGATCGACACAATGAAAAATTGGAAGAACAAAAATTGTTCTACGAAGCTGCTATTCAAGATTTATGTACACAAAAAAAATATCTTGAAGAAAAGGTGGATATTCACGCCGTAATTGTGTACGTTTCTTCGGTATTCCTGAGGATGGAACCAATGAAGTTTCACAGGTGACAGAGGCGAAGGTACGTAAGATTATTAAAAAAAAAACTTAGTGTTAAAACTGTGAATGGATATATTGATCGTTGCCATCGTGTTGGCAAAAAATCTGACACTAAACATCGAGCAGTGATAGTAAAATTCTGTTCTTATAACATTCGTGATCAGGTTATTAAATCTAGAAAACTGTTGAAAGGCTCTGATATTGTAATCAATGATGATTTAACTAAAAGTAGACTTGAATTATTAAAGCAAGCCTCTAAAATACTTGGTTTTAAAAATGTCTGGTCAGATGATGGTAATATTTATGTAAAAAAGAATAATCTTGTGAAGAAAATAATGAAATTGGAAGATTTAAATGTCATAAAATAAATGTCTTTTGTTTTTTATATTTATTTTCTTAATTTTGTTTGTTCTTGGAGTTGCACTTTAAAACACATTACAAAATATTATTTAAATCTATTTAAATAATTGATAATATGTTTAGCTTAAAACTTACTGCAATTTTTTGGTATTTGTACTATTTTATTTAGTCGTATAGGTCATTGACATCGAGCAGCTGTCTGCTGTTTGCTAATTAATATTAATTAAACCGATTGAAACCCTGATACTCTGTTTGAATTTCTTATACTAAGTGTCTTCATCTTATAGGCATTATCACTTTTATTTACTCATATTAATGCATATTTACTATCAAAATGTTCGTGGGATGAATTCCAAGCTAGATGATTTTTTCAATAATACTTGTTCTTCTAATTTTGATGCTGTTACATTGTCTGCGACTTGGCTACATAACTCGGTCAGTAATTCTGAACTGTTTAATAATAATTACAATGTATTTAGAAGCGATAGAAACTGTCTGACAGCTGGGAAAAATCGTGGTAGTGGAGTATTGTGTCCTTTATCTGTTGCTGATATTCTATGTGTTCGAGTTAGATTATCTGCTGCTAAATATGTTTATATAATTGTTGTATACTCCCCTTCCCCTACTACGGTTGATCAACTGAACTTTATATATGAGTGTATAGAATAATTTCAGGATATTTTCTATAATGATTTTATTATTGTTGGTGATATGAACATAACTAAGTTGTCTGACTTTTATTCTCTTTCATATAACAGTAACGTCATTACCTCTTTTATAAATATCCATAATCTTTTATGTGCTTCTCAGTGTAATTTTACTTACAATAATTTCAACTGACTGTTAGATGTTGTTTTATCAAATATAAACTGTTCCTTTTCTAGAGATTCTTGTCCTCTATTGCCTGAAGATAGTCATCATCCAGCCCTAGATATTAATGTACACATTTCTTCTAACATTCCCATTTCAGCGCCCGATACTTCTATACCTATCTATAACTTTCAATCCGCTGATTATTCATTATTCGGAACACTCGCAATTTTTAAATCTGTTCCCTCTTAAATCTTTATTCAATTACGTAGGTACGTGCTAAGTTGGAATATTGTTTTTTATTATATAGAATACACTGTATAAAACCTCAATTAGAGTAATCGAAACTATTCAGAGAAAATTTGTTAGACATTTTTGGTACAAATTTACTAAACCTCTAATTGATACTAACTCTTCTTTCCATTATAGTGATACTCTTCATGAGTTTCGAATGCTATCACTCGAAAATCGCCGGAACATTCAATCTTGTGTTTGTTTGTTTTAACTCTTAAACAATGTTATTGATGTTTCGAGTTTATTGTTTTTTGTAAATTTCAACCTACTACGTAATTGTAACCCTAGACAGAAAGTTTTATTCAACATAAAAACTGTAAGAACTAATTACGAGTTAAAGTGTCCTATAAGGCGTATTTGTAATATTTTTAATCATTTTGATAATGATAATAATGATATATTCAATGATTCTTTACAATCATTTAAAAACACACTATTTGGCTTTTTCGGATATGCATAATATATTTAATTTTCTAACTGTAAATACATATTAATAATAATGATAATTTATTTGTAATATAAGCGCCACACTTATTACAAAGAAATGGCAAAAATTATAATTGTAGAATACTTATTTTGCTAACATAAGTTATATAGGTAACAATTCTATGATTATTATAATGTGTACATTGTTATTCGTTTAAAATAAAAGCTCTGTGCTTGAGTGTCTCTGCTACGTAGTTATGGACTGCACACAACGTTTCTTTATCCGTGACTCTAGAAAGGAGGAATGCTAGCGAGTAGATGGACGACCCGTCAGTGATTGAAGACAGGAATCGTTGCCTCGTATGGTTGTAAATAGAACATCTGAAAAAGAAGTGGTCCAAAGTATCGTACTCTAACAGGTTACAAATAGAACACATTTCTTCTGCCTGGAATAGGTGCAGTTTGCCTTCTGAGTAGATTTTCGGATTACTGCTGTTGGCAACTCTAAGCTGAGTGATCAATTTAATTATTGCGTAGTGTGCATTGGATTCCACTATACCTCTTCCTTCTAAATACAGTTTGTATGAAGAATTGTATGAAGAATTTTCTATTCTTTGAAGATCTTCTTGCTTATAAAGAATGATGTGCAGTTGTAATATGTTGTTAATTTCTAGCTTTATTTGGTTAGAGTTTTGAGCTTCCCATAGCTAACTGTAATTAACTTTACATACTCGTAGTATGTTTTGTAGTTTTGTGACCCAGTTGTATTTTTGTTTCCTTGCATCGTTGAAATGTTTAGTATTGTTGATATATAACAGCCTCTCGTAACATAATTTAACGTATCTGTTGTCTGCGGCTGTTAGTATTTTATACCAGAAGAGAAGTAGTCTTTTTAGTATCAGAATTTCTAATTTGTGTCGGTCACATTCATACCTTACAATGTAGTTAGGTGTATTCGGCCTCCAGCTTCATAACCATACAGCAGGGTAGGAATTACTACAGAATGATAGAGTTTTATTATCGTACTGTAATTATATGGTCCAGATTTCCTCATTGCGGTCTTCACCGTTCCTGATGCTCTATTCGCTTTATTTAAGAAATCTTGAGTATTTAAGTTATACACTCCCGATGGTACAAATGTTACGCCCAAATATGTGTAACTCTTCGTTATTTCAATTTCTGAACCTTGACATGAATAGCTTCTATTTGATTTTGGAGGTCTGCCTAGGTAGAAGTGTATTATTTTTGTTTTCGATGCGTTCACTTTCAGAAAGTTATTATCACAATATTCCTCTAACGCTTCAAGTTTTTTTGTTAATTCTCTAGAGTTTCTAGCAAAACTGACAATGTCATCAGCATATTGTAAAGTCAGAACGTCCGTTGATGTATTTATGTAGATACCTTCTAATCCTTTTGATCTAAAATGAGTTTCGAGGTCGGAAATATACATAGCGAATAGGATTGGGCTAGTGCACTCTCCTTGAAGCACACCTTTGGTGATTAGAATGCTGCTTGATAACCTGCCATTAATTTCCACAACCATTTCAGTTTGCTTATACATATTTCTGAGCAGACGGGTTAGTTTGCCGCTTACGCCAATTTCAAATATTTTCTGCCATAAATTTTCATAGTGCACCGAATCGAAAGCCTTGTTGAAATCAACAAACAGTGCATATATACCTTCTTTGCCTTTTAGGAGTTCTGTTTGGACGATTGTGTTTATAACAAATAGGTTGCCTACACATGATCGGCCCTTCCTAAAGCCGGACTGAGCTTCTGGCAGATTGTGACAACTTTCAGACCATGTTTGTAACCTGGCATTAATTATGAAAGTAAACAGTTTTAAAATCGAGTTATAGAAAGCTATACCTCGATAATTGTCAGGGTTATTTGGGTCCCCTTTCTTGTGCAGCAGCGTAAGTTTGATTTTAGTAAGTTTCTTAGGGAATTCTTCAGATTTTAGAATTTCATTAAACATATTAAACAAGTATGCTTTCCAGTGTTCGGGTAGTAGTTTTAAATGATCATTGGTAATGTTATCTAATCCCGGACTTTTTTTAGCTTTGAGGTGTAATAGTGCCGCATTGAGTTCGTCGTATGTAATATCCTCGTCAAGATAAGGATTTCTTAAGCCCAAAACTAAGATGTCGTTGTATACTGTGTGGACGGAGTACCATAGCTTAAGGTGACGTTCCCATTGCTCTAATTCTATTGGGTTATTTGTATATATTTTAGGCCTCAACTGTTTAAACGTTGCCCAGAATTCTTTCTGGTTATTAATGTTAATTATTTTATCTTTTATTTGATTATTGGATTCTTTTCGTGTTTTATTAACATGTGTTTTGTAATTCTTTTTTGCTAGAAGATATAATTGAACAACTTCGTCATTAAAATTACTTGCTCTGCATCTTCGAAGTAAACGTTTTGTTTCCCTTTTTAGTTTTTGACATGTAGTGTCATACCAGGGTTTGTTATAATGATAATTCTGAGGGTTAGTAGAGAATGATATCAATTTGTGAATATTTGCTTTTTCAGATGCAGTTGTTAAGGACGTACTAAGTTTTCAAATATGGAATCTATAGACTCTATACTTGTAGATGCGAGATTAATTTTGGTTTCTTCCAAGATGTTTATAAATGAAGTGGCCCGATCAGTGTCCCATTGAAATTTTATTTTGTGCCCTCTTTTATTCACTGCAGACAGGGGTCTAAGAGCAGAGTTAAAATGTGTATCCAGTATTGCCAATGAGCAAATAAAATGGTCCGAGAGAAAGATATCACTGTTTATTTCAAAAACTTCAATAAAAAACCAAAAGTTGAAATTAGAAAATATTAAGTCAATAATACTTTTGCCCCTTGTTCCCATATATGTATATTCTGCAGGATGGTCATTAATAGACCTGCCATTAATTACATAGAAGTTCTCACTTTCCAGAATTTGTAAAAGTTCTTTACCTTTTTTGTCTACACTATCATCCCTTGATGATCGGACAGAATCTAAGCGTGTGTTCGAAAATATTATTTCTTCTGCCTGATTTTCATTTCCAATTTTTACATTAAAATCGCCACCTAATATGACATAATTAATAGAATATTGATCCATGATTTTGTTTAGAGCAAATTGAAATATGTTTACTAAATTATTAAATTCATAAGAAGGTAAGAAATACGTGAAACCTAAGATAATTTTCAATTTCTTGTAATCTATTTCCAGGAATAACCAGTGCTGGTTTTTTTCAATTACGGCAGTTTTCAGAACTAATTTTGAAACAAGTATTAGGAGTCCTCCCTTGGCTCTTCCTGTTGATGCCTCTTTTAACGCTTCTTGTTGTATTATATAATAGTTGTCAAGAAAGGACGGGACGGAGCTGAGGTTTTTTTCTGAGCCACGTTACGTTAAGACATATTATATCATGTTGCGTAATATATTTTTGTTCTAAAGGATTTAGTTTGAAAATATTGAAAAAGCCCTGTATATTCCAAAACATAATTTTTTTCTTTGATTGAATTTGCGGAGTTACTTTTTCTCTGAGTTTTTTTGAAGTTACTAAGGACCTTAGTTTAGTTTGACGTAAGCTTTCCGTATTTGGTGTACCATTGCTACTGTTTTCAATTTTCTTTTTATTAACGGAGTTTTGCGACTTTGGAGTATTTTTCTTTTCGGAATGTAGGTTTTCTATTCTTGCGGTGTTATTCTCGGTAGATTATGGCGTGTTTTTCAGCAGGTTGCAGTGATTTTCTCCTACTAGAGCGTTAGACAAGTCCACCAAAGATGTCGAATGTCTCTTTGTAGCAGAGAATGTTTCTTCTTTTGAAATAGCAGTCTGCGGTTCCAGGATTTCTTGTTCTGAGGATTCAATCAGTTCCTTACTAGTATAAGATTTATTGCCAACTATAAGCTTATCGTATTTTAAATATGCTGTATATCCTGACTGTTTGGCCTGTCGCAAGTGTGGAATCAATTTCTTTCTTTCTTCCGACACTCGCTGGACGAAATCTTCTTGAATGCTTTTATTTCTGCCTTTTAGTGTTTTTAATTTCTGTAAATGTTCCACTTTAAATTTTTCGACAAGAGTTCAACCAGTATAGGCCTAGTTTTATTGGAGGAGGGTCTTCCTAATCTTATAATTTGCTCAATTTCAGTTTCACTGATTTCACGGGATATTAAATCGGACAAAAATTTTATAACCGCATCTTTCAATACTCCATCATTTTCTTCGGTAAAACCAAAGATTATAATATTTCTCTCTTTTAATTACTTTTGCAAAAATTCTATTTGATTTTCATTATTTTTGACTGATTCTACGAGTTTCTCATATTTTTTTACCAGATCTTTCTGTTGCCCTACCGAATTGTTAATATTAGTGTGAATAATGCTTATTTTAGATGTGCGAATTTCCAATTGTTGTTGCATTGGCATTAAAAGAGCTTTAATTTCCTCCAATGATGCCATTTTGTGTTGATGAATTATTGATTGTAAATAACTTTTATGAATTGATGGTAGGTTGTGTCTTAAAACTTCTAAATTTCGATTCACGAAAACATTCACTAACCTAATCTTTTTAAAATCACTATTGCCAATCCCTTGTAAATACATATTAATATGTTTATTTTTTTGGTATATCGCATTTATTGTTAATTCAATAATTTTTGTAATTTTTTTTATATGCCCTCAATAATTGGGACATTGTCCTATTGAGTGCTTATTTTTCAATAAATAAATACATAAATAACAGATATAATATTTGAGGGTGTGTTGTAAAAAATTATGATTCATCCTGTAGCTTGCTTCCTTTTTTGCTACTTGCTGAAATCTGTTATATTTTTGAAGAAAAGCTGGATTTTCATCTATTTCAGTGTTTGGCCAAGTTTCCGTAAGACATATGATATCATGTTCTAGAAGGAGATTTTCCTATTGTTGATAAAGATTATATATGTTTCCGTATCCTTGAATGTTCCAAAACAAGATGTTTTTTAAATTTTCCGGTATTTTAGTTATACATTTGCAGGGTTTTTTTAATTGGATTGGGAGCGAGGTCTTATTTGAAAGTGTTTGTTTAAAGGGCCTGTTTTGGTGTGATTATTTCTTGATGTTTTCGATTGGGATCTTGGAGTTTGTTTGATTTTAGGTTCTTCTGGATCTTGTATCATGTTTATAGGTTGAACTTTTTTTACGTTTTCAAGTTGTATTTGAGTCTATAGATGTTGCAGATGCTTCGTTGTATTAATCAACATTTAAAACTAGGCCATTGGAAGGTAGGGAGGTTGACAGACTTCGCGTATTCGTGAAAGAAATGACTTCGATTTCATTTGCTTCCGTAACGATTTTGTTAAAATCATTTATGGTATATTTTTCTCCATTAACAAATAAGATGTTTTGTATTAATATAGCTTTATGGCCGTCTTTTTTAGCTATATTAAGGTGTGTTTTAAAAATTTTACGTTCCTGTCTTACCTTTGGCGGAAAATCTTCATCAATTGAAATGCTTGTATTTCTTAGAAGCTTTGTGTTCTTAAGTATCACTTTTTTTTTATTTTAATTGAATTGAACTCAACCAAAACTGGTCTTGTTTTATCCTTTATGAATCTGCCGAGTCTTTTGCAATTGTCATTGTTAATTGCAGAGATATCTCGAAGTTTCAAGTTTGTGTTAAGCAAGTGTAGAATCTTTTGCTCTAGGTTTTCCTTTATCTCCTCTTGGAATCCAAAAAAGACTATGTTTTTCTCACGGATCTTCATTTGGAGATAATCAATTTGTTTATCCTTCGCTCTTAAGTCCTCCTCCAGTTGATCAAATTTAATTTTATTTTCAATCTTGTTTTCTTGAACTGAATTATTTAATAAATTCTGCGACGTTTGTATTTTATCAATTTTATCGTTGTGAGGTGTTAACAAGCTCCTGATGTCTTCTATTGAAGACATTAATAGTTTTTTTTTATAAAAGTTGTTTTATTTTCAACAGAGTTGGGAATACTGATTTTGTGACTTAAACTTGCTAGAGCGCGCAGTAATTACTTTACTCAGCGCGTTTCTGACAGTGACTGTGACAAAGACCTTGGACACTTAATTTGTTTAAACCACGTTTGATTTTATGATTTTTTTAAATTTTATTGAGAGACAGTTAGTATTACTGATTTAGGTTAAAAAGTATCGCACTTACGAATTAAAAATACACTTTATTAGCGACTATAACACTTAATTGATTGGAACACTACTTCCACTACTTATTCGATGTACATCAGTGTTGCCAAATTCCTAGAAAAATCATAAAGTGGAACTATTATCTGGCACTAACCTAGTTCACTTATATACGTAAAATTATTTACAGTTAAAAAGACTCGTATAGTCTGGACATGAGAAACCGCTGTCCACTAGATCATAGAGTTGAAACCACTAGATTCCTACTAAACATTTTTCACAAAAAGAGTTTTTTTCTCAAAGAATGGGCTTTTTCACTAAAAAGAGGCGTGCTCCAATTGTATAATTGTAATGCTACCTAGATATAAATAAAAACAAATTTTAAGATTTTTTGAAAAAAAAGACGTGGTCTAATATTGTGCAATTTTATTAGCGCAAATACTACTTATATAATACATATACCGGGTGTAGAATTGAATTATGTAACATAGGAAATACAATGGATGTTTTTAATATGACGGTTGTTGCTTCCCTAATTAAATTACACCAAAATTGTAAATATTAAAAAATGTTAAGTATTAAAACTGCATTTAGTGAGTATCTATTTGTTGCTCAATTATTTTTTATACAAGAGTAACAAGCAAAAAAAATTTTATAAAGAAAATTTAGGATTGAGTGTTCTGTGGAAAACAACGAAACAAAATAATTTTTATTATTAATGTTTTGAATAAAATATAACATACACCTTCAAGTCTAATTTATTATTAATTTCGGTTGAGCAATTTAATTAATTTATTTAATGAACTTGTCAAATTGAAGCTATACATTTCTTTATAAAAGCCATTTTTCGTTTGCTTGCTATTCTTGCATTAAAAAAAAACAATTGAGCAACAAATAGACAATCATTAGATTCATTTTTTAATACATAACTTTTTTGTATTTACAGTTTTGGTCTAATTTAATTAGGGAAGCAACAATCATCATATTTAAAAATACCATTGAATTCCTGTGTTACATACTTCAATTGTAGAATTGTGTAAAATCGGTATGTATACTGTAATGTTGATTGCAATCTCGGGTTCGGTGAAGTTTATTCTTTAATAAAACATGAACAATGATAACACTAACAAAATATTTATTTATAAACAAAATAATGTAGTACCACTACAACCATACTCGTTACAATATATTACAAATTTAATATGTTCGACAGAAATAAAAAGAATTATTGTTATAAATATAAAATTTAATTACCATTTATAATCATATTGTTATGGAACCGCTCCACAACCTTTAATTTTAAGTAGATAACTAAAATTTAATAATAATTTGTCTTAGTTCCTAACTATTGTAGCGAGTACGGCCCTGTTCCGTCTGGAACAGTCGACATGTCTGCTGCACGATTCACCGCTGTCTCAGACGCAATAGACAAGTCCGTACCTGTTCGCTCTGCGTCATGCTTCTACCGTGTGCCAGAAGCTCTCGAATATTCTCGAGTACATTGTTGCAGTATATCAAGGAGAGTTTCGGCCGGGAAGAGGCATTCTGTATTCGAAGTGTGAACAGTGCAAGTCGTTGCTAAATACTTTGTTGTGAATATAAATACGTGTTGAATATAAATATATGTCTTAGTAGTTGTACAACATTAGTTTCGTTTTAAATAAATATTTTGTTAGTGTTTTCATTACTCGTGTTTTATTTAATAATAAACTTCACCGAACCCGAAATTGTAATAAACGTTACAATTGGTGTCAGGTGTGGGGTTGTGTTTTGTGAATTAAAAGTGAAGTTTAAGTGCAAATAACTGAAAATTAGTTCGAAAATGGTAAATCTAAGTGATTTAAAAGTGACTGATCTCAAGAGAGAATTAGAAGAACGTGAACTGGACACTACAGGCAAGAAAAGTGTACTCCAAGAACGACTTCGTCAATTTTTGATTGAAGCTGGTGAAATAGTGGATACTTACGAATTCAAAATTCCGGGCGATTTGGACTCCATGTATCAAAGCATGCAAGAAAATTCTAAAAGTTTGGAAGCCAAATTGCAAGAAAATTCTAGAAGTTTGGAAGCCAAATTGGAAGAAAGTTCTAGAAATACCGAAGAAAATTCCAAAAATCTGAAGGAACTTATGGAAAATTCCAGAAGTTTGGAAGCCAAATTAGAAGAAAATTCAAAAAGCTTGGAAACTAAATTAGAAGAAAATTTCAGAAGCTTGGAAGCTAAGTTTGAAGAAAGTTCCAGAAGCTTGGAAACGAATTTAGAAACTAAATTTGAACAGAAGTTTGAAAAAATTGAAGAACATTCGAGAAATTTTGAAGAAAAATTTAAAGAAAAAATTGAAGAAATCGAAGCAAGATTGGCAACATTGAATCACGAACAGCCAAATGTCCAACAAATTTACGACTTGATTCAGAAAACTCCATCTAGTGACCAGCCATTAAATAACGAGAAAGTTGAATATTTAGTGACAGACGGGAAAGAATCACTGCGTAGATTCCACATGAAACCACCAGAATTTGATGGCAAGGTATCTTGGCCTAATTATTACGCCCAATTCGAAGCTGCTGCAGTATCTAATGGGTGGTCATCATCTGAGAAGGCAACGGCCTTGATAATTGCGCTGCGTGGTGACGCAGTGGATATTGTGCAAACAATCCTTCCAGAAGAACGGCAGAACTATCATCAACTAGTTAAGCGCTTGGAAATGCGTTATGGACACGCACATATGCAGCAAGTGTATCACTTGCAGCTGAGAAATAGATGTCAGAAATCAAACGAGACTCTACAAGAATTTGAATCTGATATCGCTCGTCTAGTTCGCCTGGCATATCCTGACACCCCAGATAGTGTGTTGGAACGACTGGCTGTGCAAGGCTTCATTGATGGTCTCCGAGATAAAGAAACCAAGCGGGCTCTGATTCTGGCTCGTTCAAGTAACCTGTCCATTGCCTTGGCCAGCGCATTGGAATTCGAGGCGGCAGAATACGCTTCAAGACGACAAGGAAATATTCGCACAATAGAGGGCGTAGAGGAAAATCATAATGAATCTATGGAGGAAACAGCACGGCGTGTCATGACTGAGATATTGCCAAAGAAGAGACAACTTCGATGCTGGAACTGCGGTGAGCTAGGGCATGTGCGAAGCCGCTGCGGGGAACAAATGAAGAATAAGACAGCGGAAAAATAAAGCGGGTCGACGCAAGGGGGCGAACGTCGATCCATCATAAAGATGCCCTGAAGCTAACTGAACATGTCGCATCCCTACAACCTAGACTAAATAGCATCTTTGTGGATGGGTTGATCGACGGGAAACCACATACCTTGCTGATTGATACAGGTGCGACAAAAACCATCATTAGACCTGATACTCTCAAGAAACCGATGACGATTGAATCAACAAAATGGCGACTGCGCACAGCAACAGGAGCCGCGGCTACCATCCATGGCGAAGCAGACATTACCATTACCATCGGAAATACACGAATTAAACACCGTGCCCTGGTAGCTGACATTGAAGACGAATTTATTCTCGGGATGGACATCATGAACGCAAATGGCGTCGAACTAAATTTAAAATGCGGAATACTAAAGATCAATGATGTAGAGATCGTTTTACATCGCCGAGGAGAAGACACAGTACGTCTGACCTTATCTGAAGATACGGTCGTGTTAAATCGAAGTGAAATGATTGTGGGTGCCCACCTGGAACATGAACTTCCAACCGGATGTACCATGATGTTAGAAGCTGGAAATCATAATGAAACGACTACTCGAGGAATACTGGTTGGAAAATCTCTCGTGCAAACTGGAAGGGTAGTACCAGTTCGAGTAATAATTGTGAATTATTATCCAGTTACACTAAAGAAGGGTACTATCTTAGGACACTGTGCATCAGTAACTTCGATTATCAGACGAACATCCGTTACACAAAATCCACCAAAGAAGCTTCCCGCAGAACTGACAAATCTACTGTCAACATCTTGCAAAGAATTAAACCAGGACCAGAATAACAGAATGAGAAATTTAATAACTGAATATCAAGACGTTTTCGACACCAGCTGTGGGACCAAGGGTAGAACCAACATAGTCCAGCATCAAATAAACACCGGCGATGCACGCCCCATTCGCCAAGTACCAAGACGATTACCACTGGCCAAGAAAGAGGAAACCGAGGAAAAAAGAAGGTGTCATCGAATCCTCAAACAGTCCGTGGGCCTCACCAGTGGTGTTGGTAAAGAAGAAAGATGGGTCAATACGATTCTGCGTGGACTATCGTCAACTCAACAACGTGACGAAGAAGGATAGCTACCCGTTGCCCCGAATAGATGACACATTGGATACGCTGGCCGGGTCGAAAATATTCTCAACATTGGACTTGAAAAGTGGGTACTGGCAGGTTGGAATGGCATCAACGGATAAAGAGAAAACTGCGTTTTCTGTCGAGGCCGGACTGTGGCAATTTACAGTAATGCCGTTCGGACTCTGCAATGCCCCTGCCACGTTTGAACGACTCATGGAAACGGTACTGCAAGGACTATCTTGGAAAACCTGTTTGGTGTACCTTGACGATATTATTGTGGTTGGAAGAACATTCGAAGATCACATAAGGAATTTGGAGGAGGTATTCCTGAGACTACGAAGTTCTGGTTTGAAGCTTAGTCCAAAGAAATGTCATCTCTTCCGCAAAGAAGTGCAGTACCTAGGACATATTGTGTCCGGAAACGGAATAGCCGTTGACAATCAGAAGATCCAATCAGTAGAAGAATGGCCAGTACCGACTGACAAACATCAATTGCGAAGCTTTCTAGGTCTTTGCACGTACTATCGACGATACGTCACTGGATTCGCCAACATTGCTAAGCCACTGACACGACTCACGGAGGAAGGGCGGAAATTTGTGTGGGAAGAAGACTGCCAAGACGCTTTCGACAACCTCAAGCGCGCTTTAACAACAGCACCAGTCCTGAGTTATCCTCTACCCAACGGGGACTTCATATTGGATACAGATGCCAGCAATGTCGGAATCGGCGCCGTCCTATCGCAAATTCAAGATGGACAAGAGAAGGTCATCGGCTACTTCAGCAAAACTCTGTCGAAGCCGGAGCGGAACTACTGCGTCACCAGGCGAGAATTATTGGCAGTAGTTAAAGCCGTTGAACACTTCTACAAATACCTGTATGGAAGGAAATTCCTGGTAAGGACTGATCATGCTGCGTTGAAGTGGCTGTTACAATTCAAGAATCCGGAAGGGCAGGTAGCAAGGTGGATCGAACGGCTACAGGAATATGACTTCGTCATCGAGCATAGGGCCGGAATTAGTCATTGTAACGCCGACGCATTATCAAGACGACCATGCTCAGAAGACTGCAAACACTGTACCCGTGTAGAAGAGAAGTCCGCTCCAATCTTACGGACCACAGTGATAGACTACCATTGGCTTACTGAAGAAGTTGTGAAAGACCAAGAAGGCGATCCAGAATTGAAATACCTACTGGAATGGAAGAAAGAAGGCCACAAACCAACTTGGCAAGAAGTTGCACGACACTCGAAAACCATAAAATCGTACTGGGCGCAGTGGGACTCCATTGTTATAGAGAATGGACTACTGAAACGTATCCTGGAAAGTCCTGAGGCTACAGAGCAAAAGATGCAGATCATAATCCCTAGGAAAAGAGTACCGGAGGTACTGAAGGAGATTCATGATGGAACTACTGGAGGACACTTAGGAGTAACGAGGACAGTTCAGATGCTGCGTGAGCGATTTTACTGGGTTAATTGTCGAGAGGACGTAAAGGAGTGGTGCAAGAAGTGCGTAGTTTGCGCCGCAAGCAACGGACCGCAGAGACGTCGGAGAGCCCCAATGCGTCAATACAATGTTGGGAGCCCGTTTGAAAGAATCGCAATTGACGTGGCCGGTCCATTTCCAGAATCCGACAAGGGAAATAAATACATCATAGTGGTCATGGACTACTTCAGCAAGTGGGTTGAAGCTTATGCCTTGCCAAATCAAGAAGCCGCTACGGTAGCAGCAGAACTTGTCAACCAGTGGATCTGCCGATTCGGGGTACCGTTGGAATTACACTCCGACCAAGGTAGAAATTTCGAGTCGTCTCTGTTCCAAGCAATCTGCGAGCTATTGAACATTCGCAAAACAAGAACAACTGCTCTACACCCACAGTCAGATGGCATGGTCGAACGCATGAACAGAACCATCAATAGACACCTCTCCAAGGTTGTCTCCGGCCACCAAAGAGACTGGGATTGTCATCTACCAATGTTCCTGTTAGCTTTTCGATCATCCGTCCATGAAACAACAGGACAGACTCCGGCTAGCATTGTCTTTGGTCAAGAACTGCGATTGCCCTGCGACTTGAAGTTCGGCAGCAAGCCAGGTGAAAATTTGGCTGGCGAAGATTTCGTCACCGAACTTCGGAAGAAGATGAACGACATCCATGAGCAAGTACGCTCCAACATCCAGAGCGCTAGTGACAGGATGAAAGACCAATATGATGTCAAGGCTGAGAATGGGGGATATCAAGCCGGGGATCTGGTTTGGCTATACAACCCACAGCGTCGCCGTGGTATGTCCCCAAAGCTACAGAACTCTTGGGAAGGTCCCTACGAGGTACTGAAGCGAATAAATGACGTCATCTATCGAATCCGGAAAAGGACTGGAGGAAAACCAAGAGTGATTCATTTCAATCGGTTGGCTCCTTTTGCCGGTGACAACAACGATGGCAACGCCAATGAATCTCGAGCTCGACGAATTAATGTACAAGATCCGGAAATAACCTTTGATGAGTTCATGGCCTCCTATTCTACGGGCCATAAAGTACGAAATGGTGTGACCAACGAACATCAGGGAGACTTATTCAAAGTGCCTACAGAATACTCATTAGCGCATTGTGAGGCCCAAGATCTACAGATGTCTCGAGGAATCGCCGTGGTTTTTAAGAAAAAGTTCGGCCAACTTGAAGAATTACGGCAACAACATCCATGTGTCGGCAAAGTGTTACAGATAGCCGACAGACAGTAGTAGGTAAGCTATGACAGTTCTGGCTCATATTTCAAAATGGCGGCCGTCGGTGGCGGTGGCGTGGCGGTGGCGGGGCGGCGGCCGTCGGTGGCGGTGGCGTGGCGGTGGCGGGGCGGCGGCGTGGCGGTGGCGGTGGTGGTGGCGGTGGCGGTGGCGTGGCGGTGGCGGTGGCGGTGGGGTGCGATGAGTCATGGGGTGCCAACGGTCAGCTTGAGGAACTTGCACCTGGTATTAATTAGGTCATTGGCCAGCACACCTGCAGTAATTGCGCCCTGGATGTGCAACCGTCAAACACACGTGCGGTACCTGACATTAATTATAATTAGGTCATTACCCCAGGCACGCGACTGGTATTAATTAGGTCATTGTCCTGACGTGCACGTGCAAAGGTATGAGTCACACGCGTCTCAACCCGGGTACGCCACCCCACATATGCACCTGGTATTAATTAGGTCATTGCCCGGCGTGCAATTGAGTCAGACATGTCTAACGGAATGTTATTGAAACACACGCGTCTCAACTTGTAAAAACTAGTTTTTATGCAGGGTGATGACATCACACAGTCCACCCAGGCACGCGACTTACGCACCTGGTATTAATTAGGTCATTATCCCGAGGTGCACGTTACTGAAACACACGCGTCTCAACTTGTTAAAAACTAGTTTTATGCGGACATAACTTATTATGTTACACTAATTCCTATATCTACTAAGGTTGAGAAATAATACAAATACATACAATATTTAAATATTTTATTTAAAATTAAATTATAATACATATCATAATATACATGTTTATTTATATTTGCGGCTGGTATCCCCATGGAGTTGTATCTGTAAAAATAAAATTAACAATCCTTTTGTTATCATAAGGACTTAAAACAATTTTTCGCTGATTTACCGTCCATACATTATGCCGTGTAGATAATATTAAAACTTGGTTTTTCGTTATTATGGTATTACTAAATAAGCAATTGTAATAATCATCAAAACTGATTGTATTCAAAGTAGCTTTTGTAATACCTTTAGCTTTTTTACTTACCATTTCATCATCGGTGTTCTGCACCTTATATGCATACATTTTAGCTCGTAACCCAACAAATTCAGTCATTATTTTACCACAATTTTCATCTTTCATTAATCCCAAAACTTTTTTATTAACTAGGGGTATATTGTATATATTATTAGGTGGATAGTCTGATGTATCGAACCGACCGATGTCCTCTTTCATAATTTCATAAATATCAGGTACATTAAAACTATAAATAAGACTATCAGTGTCTGTATATAAAAGTTTAGATTTAATTCCAAATTTTTGCTTTACATATTCATAATGAAAGTCATAAATGTAAGTTTTGGAAAGATCTAGAATTGAAAAACCTACATAAATAGGTTTATTGAATACAATTGACGTTTTAGTTAGTTCTATGATGATAATATTATCACCAATTATAGTGCAACTATCAAAGTTTGGTTTTGCAATGTAATATTGCGCTCCATAACGTCCATCCCACTTAGTTACTAGCTTAACTTCTTTATATTTACGAACATTTTCCATGGTTTTACCAAAAACAGCATTATTCATTAGTTTGAAAAAATTCTTTTGAAAATCGTTTGTAGATTTTTTTCTTAACTCTGTATTTAAATCAATATATTTTTTTAGCCACGGTGATTGCTTGAAGACATGTCTAACGGAATGTTATTGAAACACACGCGTCTCAACTAGTTTTTATGCAGGGTGATGACATCACGCAGTCCACCCAGGCACGCGACTTACGCACGTGGTATTAATTAGCTCATTGTACCGACGTGCACGTTACTGAAATACACGCGTCTCAACTTGTTAAAAACTAGTTTTTATGCTGGCATAACTTATTATGTTACACTAATTCCTATATCTACTAAGGTTGAGAAATAATACAAATACATACAATATTTAAATATTTTATTTAAAATTAAATTATAATACATATCATAATATACATGTTTATTTATATTTGCGGCTGGTATCCCCATGGAGTTGTATCTGTAAAAATAAAATTAACAATCCTTTTGTTATCATAAGGACTTAAAACAATTTTTCGCTGATTTACCGTCCATACATTATGCCGTGTAGATAATATTAAAACTTGGTTTTTCGTTATTATGGTATTACTAAATAAGCAATTGTAATAATCATCAAAACTGATTGTATTCAAAGTAGCTTTTGTAATACCTTTAGCTTTTTTACTTACCATTTCATCATCGGTGTTCTGCACCTTATATGCATACATTTTAGCTCGTAACCCAACAAATTCAGTCATTATTTTACCACAATTTTCATCTTTCATTAATCCCAAAACTTTTTTATTAACTAGGGGTATATTGTATATATTATTAGGTGGATAGTCTGATGTATCGAACCGACCGATGTCCTCTTTCATAATTTCATAAATATCAGGTACATTAAAACTATAAATAAGACTATCAGTGTCTGTATATAAAAGTTTAGATTTAATTCCAAATTTTTGCTTTACATATTCATAATGAAAGTCATAAATGTAAGTTTTGGAAAGATCTAGAATTGAAAAACCTACATAAATAGGTTTATTGAATACAATTGACGTTTTAGTTAGTTCTATGATGATAATATTATCACCAATTATAGTGCAACTATCAAAGTTTGGTTTTGCAATGTAATATTGCGCTCCATAACGTCCATCCCACTTAGTTACTAGCTTAACTTCTTTATATTTACGAACATTTTCCATGGTCTTGCCAAAAACAGCATTATTCATTAGTTTGAAAAAATTCTTTTGAAAATCGTTTGTAGATTTTTTTCTTAACTCTGTATTTAAATCAATATATTTTTTTAGCCACGGTGATTGCTTGAATTTAAGTATTCTATGAATTTTTGTCAATTTTAAGCCGAGTTGTAGACATTGTATTAAATTTCTGTAATGAATAACGTAACGCGACTTAGAATGCAGTGTAGTAATTAATTTCGACTCTTTAGACATAGGTGGTGTAAAATGCTCTGGTAATAACGGTAATTCTTTGTGTAATTCATGAAGTTCTAACGGATAATCAATATCTACCTTGTGACTATCAGGTTTTACAAAATTGTTTCTCGAAAAATGTATTAGAATTTTTTCAAATCAGGTAATTGAACTGGTAAACAGATAAAATGTACCTGATTATAAACAGACCTGTAAAACAGAGCTGTTTAGCAGTTCCATTTTAGCTGATTACTAGCGTCGGGGACGATGTATTAGGAGCAATTTTTGTAAAACAATTGCCGTTCATAAATTTAAATTCTGCATGCGAGCGAGATCTTCAAAAGACCTTTCATATGATACCAAAAACAATAGATTTCTAATGAATTTTAGGAAAAAGAAATGACAATCGGTTGGTCAAAATTTGTGTGTATTCTTCAACTATTAGGTAAAGAATGATTAGTCAACGTCGGCTATCGGTGCTTGTACTCCGACTAAACGAACGGAATAGAGATAACTGTTACGCATACGCTCGGATTTTGTGTGTATTTACCATAAGAAACAATGTTAATTAGGCCTGAATTGCTGTGTGATACACATTCCCCATTTAAATACATGTAAATCGTCGAACATGCCCGCATGATGAAAGTAATGTCAGCGCCAAGCACCAGAAAAATAAGTAACTGATATACTTTGATAGTTTGCTTCAGATTTCAGCATTATTAATATATGACGTTAAATTGAAAACAGTGGTAGTAAAAATGTGTACTTCATGAGAAAGATAAATAATTTAGTAAATTTTAGAAATCATATTTAACCAGTGTACTTCTCGCGAAAGGCAATTAATTTTGCGATTTAAAACATATAGTGAATAGAACTATAAAGAATGCAATGTGGAAGCGTTTTAGTTTACAGGGGCCATATAAATGGCTTAATGCATTACCTGAACTCATATAATGTGATAAAATACAGAACAATTAATATGAAGCCTGTAAACTAAAAAGCTTCTACTTAATTACTGTTTACAGTAATATAAAAATAGCTGGTATTGCAAAATTTAAAGTAGGTGATTTTGTGCGAATTAGTAAATAACGAAGTGCATTCGTTAAACAATATACACCAAACTGGTCTAATGAAATATTTTCTATAGATCTAGTGAAATTAACAAATCCAGCTACATACATCCTTAAGAATTATTCTGGTCAACTTATTCAGAGCGGATTTTATGAGCATGAATTGCAAAAGGTAAAATATTCTGATGTGTATTTGGTGGAAAAAATTCTTAAGCGAAAAGGTAATCAAGTTTACATAAAATGGCTTGGTCTAAATAACACGCACGCTGGGTAGATAAAACTAGTATAAAATAATGTGTACAAAAACAGTGTCACTGCATCAGCTGAGATTTCTATCATCGTGAGTGGTTCATCAGAGCTTGTAAATTAAATGATCGTACTTTTATTGAAATTATGCAAAATTTTGAGGGGATAGAATTAGAGCTCATGTCCAATAAACTTCCCGTTAGTAATCAGTTAAAATGGAACTGCTAATCAGCTCTGTTTAACAGGTCTGTTTATCATCAGGATCGTTTAATCTGTTTACCAGTTCAATTACCTGTTCAAACCTGTTCAATTACCTGTTCAAAGCTGTTCAAACCTGTTCAATTACCTGTTCAAAGCTGTTCAAAGCTGTTCAAATACCTGTTCAAAGCTGTTTAAACCTGTTCAAAGCAATTAAAACCTGTTAAGTTACCTGTTCAAAGCTGTTCAAACCTGTTCAATTGCCTGATCAAAGCTGTTCAACCCTGTTCAATTACCTGTTCAAAGCTGTTCAAACCTGTTCAATTACCTGTTCAAAGCTTTTTAAACCTGATCAAAGCTGTTCAATTACCTGATCAAAGCTGTTCAATTACCTGATCAAAAGCTGTTCAATTACCTGACAAAGCTATTCAAACCTGTTCAAGTACTTGAGAATACATCAGCTTATTGTTTAATTCTGCATGATAAAATAATTAAGTATAATCAATTAACTAGCGCTGTAAGTAGTTTGTAAGAATAATGTACATGTATTTTTGAATAAATAAAATAAAATAATATTACTTGTTTCATTTCACTGCCCCTGATTGGTGGAGGGCGTGGCTTTTGTTAGGCGATAGGTTGAATAGGGTGTGGCTTAAAGCTACTGAGTAACTTATATAGTAGTGCGCTTTAGATTTCAGCATTCGTTACCATGTCTGAGCACACGGTGTGTCACTTGAGCGATAATGTTTTGGCGAATATTTCGAATGCTTGTAAATTACTAAAAACTGATAATGAATGTAATCGATGGATTACCCACATTAATAAAACTATTTTTATATTACGTAAAGTTATTAAACGTGGTAAAGATAATTGTACAAATTCTGAAAACTTATTTAAAATTGAGGCAAATTTGGCTCGTTTAAAATATCACCGGGAAAAGATTAAATTACTTAAATCTAAGCGTGGAAAAAGTAAAAAATTGTTATGGCAAGATGTTGAAACATGTTTTAATTCACGAATTCGGACGGGCATAATAGTTAATTTATTCTTTAAAGATCCAAAATTGTTTCTCGAAAAATGTATTAGAATTTTTTCAAATAAAATTAATCAAGTCTTAAAATCAACTAATACTTTAAAAGTTAATGTCATACTCAGCGCTAATTTTGTAAAACCTGATAGTCACATGATTGAGTTAAAGACCTTCACTACAGCTAATTCTGTTATTACCATGTCAACTAACTTGAAACAGTGGTACAAAGAAAATGTGTTTGAAAAATTACTTTCAAAATTGGAAGATTTTCAGGAGCGTGATTCTGGCTGGAGTTTGTATGAACTTTTACATTTGAAAATTAACATAAATAAATATGTTCCTATAACTATCGGCTCATATATAGACTTACCACCTAGTATAAAAAATAAACATGCTATTGTTAATTTAAAAAATACGGATGACTATTGTTTTCTGTGGGCAGTAGTCTCTGCTTTATATCCAGTAAATAAAAATGCAGATCGTATAACATCTTACCCACATTTTAGCGAAGTATTAAAGTATAAAAACATAAATTTCCCTATGCAGTTAAAAGATATAGCAAAATTTGAGGTAATGAATAATTTATCTATTCACGTATATACCTTTGAGAATAAAAATAAAGTTGTTCCAGTTTACCTAAGCTCAAATAAATTTGAAAAAATAATTCATTTACTAGTATTAAAATCTGATTTAGATATGGAAATTGATGGCGAAGAAGAAGATGTTGTTGATTATATTAACAGTAATACAATTTATCACTTTATGTGGATTAAAAATGTATCACGACTCTTAAGTAAACAGGTGTCTAATCATGATGGTAAAATTTTTCTTTGTGATCGATGTCTTAATTATTTTCATTCCGAATTGCTACTTGAAAAACATGCTGTAGATTGCAATAATTTAAATAAATGCAGAATTGAAATGCCATCCGATGAAAACAAGTTCATTAAATTTAAAAATTTCCGATACCAAGAAATGGTTCCATATGTCTTATATGCTGACTTGGAATGTATATTAGAAAAGGTTGAGGATAATACTAATCAAAATACTAAACATATACAAAAACATGTCCCATGTAGCATAGCATACTATTTAAAGTGTTCATTTGATGATGCTCAATCAAAATTTAAATTATATCGTGGAAAGGATTGCATGGAATGGTTTTCAAATGAATTGTTAGAGTTAAGTGCCGACATAGAACCAATTTATGATAATCCAATGCCTATGGAGAAATTAAATAAGATGCAGGAGGACGAATTTTTAGCGTCAAAGACTTGCCACATTTGTGGTAAACCCTTCAAACTTACTGATATAAAAATTCGCGATCACTCACACATTAATTCTAAGTACAGAGGCCCAGCTCATCAAGGCTGTAACTTAAATTATAAAGATTCGCACGTTATACCAGTAGTGTTTCACAATTTAAGTGGTTATGATGCGCATTTTATAATAACAAATATTGCTGCAAATATCCCTGGACAAATAAATTTGCTGCCTCTAAATAAAGAACGGTTTATTTCATTTACAAAATGCATTCAAGGTAGCAAAGTTCAGTTTAGATTCATTGACTCGTTTAGATTCATGGCAAGTAGTTTGGATAAATTATCGGCATATTTGAAAGATGATGAAAAAAACATTATTAGAAAATATTATCCAAATGAGGTAGATTTTAAACTTTTAACACGTAAAGGTGTGTTTCCATATGATTATTTAGACAGTTGGGAGAAATTAAATGAGGTAAACTTACCGGCTCATGAACATTTCTATAGCATTTTAAAAGATGAAAACATTAGTGAAAATGATTATAGGCATGCGGCAAATGTATGGGAAACATTTAATATAAATTCATTAGGAGAGTATTCTGACTTGTATTTGAAAACAGATGTACTAATTTTAGCAGATGTATTTGAAAGTTTTCGTAAAACATGTTTAGATACGTATAAGCTAGACGCACTTCATTATTATACAGCTCCTGGGCTTGCGTTCGATGCCATGTTAAAATGTACGGATATTCAATTGGAATTACTAACAGATATCGATAAAATTTTATTTATAGAGAGAGGTTTAAGAGGCGGTGTTGCTCAGTGTACTAACCGGTATGCAAAAGCTAATAATAAGTATATGAATGAAAATTATGATGTTAATAAAGAAGACACATACTTGATGTACTTTGATATAAATAATCAATATGGATTTGCTATGAGTGAGTATTTACCATACGCTGACTTTGAGTGGGTTGAACCTCTAGATTTTTATGAAATTGATATACTAAACATTAGAGCTGATTCCGATGTAGGCTACATTTTTGAGGTAGATATTGATTATCCGTTAGAACTTCATGAATTACACAAAGAATTACCGTTATTACCAGAGCATTTTACACCACCTATGTCTAAAGAGTCGAAATTAATTACTACATTGCATTCTAAGTCGCGTTACGTTATTCATTACAGAAATTTAATACAATGTCTACAACTCGGCTTAAAATTGACAAAAATTCATAGAATACTTAAATTCAAGCAATCACCGTGGCTAAAAAAATATATTGATTTAAATACAGAGTTAAGAAAAAAATCTACAAACGATTTTCAAAAGAATTTTTTCAAACTAATGAATAATGCTGTTTTTGGTAAAACCATGGAAAATGTTCGTAAATATAAAGAAGTTAAGCTAGTAACTAAGTGGGATGGACGTTATGGAGCGCAATATTACATTGCAAAACCAAACTTTGATAGTTGCACTATAATTGGTGATAATATTATCATCATAGAACTAACTAAAACGTCAATTGTATTCAATAAACCTATTTATGTAGGTTTTTCAATTCTAGATCTTTCCAAAACTTACATTTATGACTTTCATTATGAATATGTAAAGCAAAAATTTGGAATTAAATCTAAACTTTTATATACAGACACTGATAGTCTTATTTATAGTTTTAATGTACCTGATATTTATGAAATTATGAAAGAGGACATCGGTCGGTTCGATACATCAGACTATCCACCTAATAATATATACAATATACCCCTAGTTAATAAAAAAGTTTTGGGATTAATGAAAGATGAAAATTGTGGTAAAATAATGACTGAATTTGTTGGGTTACGAGCTAAAATGTATGCATATAAGGTGCAGAACACCGATGATGAAATGGTAAGTAAAAAAGCTAAAGGTATTACAAAAGCTACTTTGAATACAATCAGTTTTGATGATTATTACAATTGCTTATTTAGTAATACCATAATAACGAAAAACCAAGTTTTAATATTATCTAACCGGCATAATGTATGGACGGTAAATCAGCGAAAAATTGTTTTAAGTCCTTATGATAACAAAAGGATTGTTAATTTTATTTTTACAGATACAACTCCATGGGGATACCAGCCGCAAATATAAATAAACATGTATATTATGATATGTATTATAATTTAATTTTAAATAAAATATTTAAATATTGTATGTATTTGTATTATTTCTCAACCTTAGTAGATATAGGAATTAGTGTAACATAATAAGTTATGTCCGCATAAAACTAGTTTTTAACAAGTTGAGACGCGTGTGTTTCAGTAACGTGCACCTCGGGATAATGACCTAATTAATACCAGGTGCGTAAGTCGCGTGCCTGGGTGGACTGTGTGATGTCATCACCCTGCATAAAAACTAGTTTTTACAAGTTGAGACGCGTGTGTTTCAATAACATTCCGTTAGACATGTCTGACTCAATTGCACGCCGGGCAATGACCTAATTAATACCAGGTGCATATGTGGGGTGGCGTACCCGGGTTGAGACGCGTGTGACTCATACCTTTGCACGTGCACGTCAGGACAATGACCTAATTAATACCAGTCGCGTGCCTGGGGTAATGACCTAATTATAATTAATGTCAGGTACCGCACGTGTGTTTGACGGTTGCACATCCAGGGCGCAATTACTGCAGGTGTGCTGGCCAATGACCTAATTAATACCAGGTGCAAGTTCCTCAAGCTGACCGTTGGCACCCCATGACTCATCGCACCCCACCGCCACCACCACCGCCACCGCCACGCCGCCGCCCCGCCACCGCCACGCCACCGCCACCGACAGCCGCCGCCCCGCCACCGCCACGCCACCGCCACCGACGGCCGCCATTTTGAAATATGAGCCAGAACTGTCATAGCTTACCTACTGACAGTCGAGCCGAAACAGAAGCATTTTTTACCTGGTGACCAAACATCTGTCCCACGAGAAACCAACTTATCGCGCCGTCTGGGACACCCTATGTGATCTACGTGGTGTGCTGCTCGATCAGGATATTTTAAAACTAGCTGTACCAAAGCTAGGCTGTGGCCTTGATGAATTGAGCTGGAGAATTATAAGAAACATGCTGGAAACTATTTTCCAATATACCGGAATTGAGATCCTGGTGTGCAGCTATAATCCCTGTGGTTAAACAGTAGTGAAAAGAACTGTGGACTGTTATTTCCACCAAACGTCACAGTGCTCGCGGGGATCAACGTGCAGATATCGACATGGCGCAGAAAAGTTTCGGGACGAAACATCCTTAAGGTGGGGGCAGTGTAGCGAGTATGGCCCTGTTCCGTCTGGAACAGTCGACATGTCTGCTGCACGATTCACCGCTGTCTCAGACGCAATAGACAAGTCCGTACCTGTTCGCTCTGCGTCATGCTTCTACCGTGTGCCAGAAGCTCTCGAATATTCTCGAGTACATTGTTGCAGTATATAAAGGAGAGTTTCGGCCGGGAAGAGGCATTATGTATTCGAAGTGTGAACAGTGCAAGTCGTTGCTAAATACTTTGTTGTGAATATAAATACGTGTTGAATATAAATATATGTCTTAGTAGTTGTACTACATTAGTTTCGTTTTAAATAAATATTTTGTTAGTGTTTTCATTACTCGTGTTTTATTTAATAATAAACTTCACCGAACCCGAAATTGTAATAAACGTTACACTATATTATATATAGTTATCTTATTTTAGTTTTGTTCTATTCATGTATTTTTAAGACGTAGTTAGATTTATTACTGCGATTTCCAACACTATCTATAAATATCCCTTGACACTTTTGAGTTAAAAAATACTAGCATCTGCAATTCGTTCCGAACAATTTTAACCCAAATTGTTCTCTTTTAAAAGATATTTTTGCTTATTATAATTGTATTTTTTTGTAAAAATGTCTTTGGTTACGATTCCTAGATGACTTCCCTTCTTACAGTCTCTCCTAAATTTCTTTTGTACAACTTTTCGAACCGTTGTTACCCGAAACCTTCGCTCCAGGATATTCCCGAGTTTTTACTTAAAATTATTACTCTTGTTACCTCGATTGGTTCGTTACCCTTCCAACTTCCAAACCATCCAATTCTGATAAACCTCCAGAAGAACCACTAACCACTAACAGCCAAATTTCACCGCTAAACAGCACTCAAAAATCACCAGATTTAGTGGAAAATCCACTAACTTGGGAACACTGGTCACTTAACGTTTGACTTAACCTGTCTCAAATAATCCTATTGACCGAGTGGTGACTTTTTTATGTTACATAGGAAACACAATATGGAAACATTCTTATAGTAGCAACTGGTCGAGGCATATAATACCTAGGGAAAAAATGTAAATACAAAAGTTGTTTAGATTTAAAATCTGCATCGAATGTCCATAATTTATTTATAAAATTTTAATTTTTACACAAGATATGAAAAAACTAAATTTAATATCTTTAAGGTGGCTCAGTGGTATCAAATAGGCTTGTGGATCTTGAGAGCGCTGGTTCGATCCCCACAGCCGACAAGCAATTTTCACCAAATTAAATCTACCCCTGTGGCTCCTTCTCCACTCATATCTTTGGGAGCCGTGATTTGACGGCTAGTAACCGCAATTCCCGCAAAGAAATGTATCACTTACCGAGATCTGCTACGGCAGAGTGCCACACCCAGTAATGGGTTAAAGGCGTGATGATATATTTATTTCTTTTATGAAAAAATAGAGTGCCATGGAAAATAAAGCAATAAACAATCATTTATGTTTTAAGTTTACTTAACAATAAATGTATCTTAATAATGAAGGTAATAATAACTTAAATATTATTATAAATAATTTTTCACGTAATTGTTTTATAATGAACAAATTATTAATATTTTAAACTTAAAATAAATGTTCAAATAAGTCGCCATTAACAGCTATATACTTAGCCACAAAAAATCATCCAGAAGACCGTGCTAGCCAATGAATTGTTTTTCTACGACCAAGTCAGGAATTAGGAAAATCTTGGTTCAGGTACTTCTGTCATGTTGGAACCAAATTATATTTTCATTTAGATCGCTGTCTTTCTAATTCCGGTCCAGGTTGTTTTTGTATGAGTTCCAAATACATACTGGAAATTAAGTAGTCTTCAATAAAAAAAAAGGACCAATAACATGTGTGATCCAAGAATACCTGCCACATATTAACAATTTGAAAATATTGAGTGTGTGTTGTAGCTAGTAATTGTGGATTCTCTACTCCAATATTTGTAATTTAACACATTTTCTAATACTCGAAAATCTACACTAATTTATAAATGAGGATTATTTTTTCTCAACTCTCAAATATTTAAATTAAATGTTTATAGTTCAATTTCCCATGGCACTCTAACTTTTCTTGAAGAAGTTGAATTAATTTGTTTTTATTTCTCGTTTCAAAATAAGATTTAGTAAATATAATTATACTAACCTCACACAGACATTTATTCTAAACAACTGTTTCATTTACACTTTTAGTCTAAAATTTATAGGACACAGACTGTCGCTACTATAAATAAATTGCATTGTATTTCTTATGTCACCATCCGGTATGGTACAAAACAAAAACATAACTATACATCTTTTATTATTTGTCTTCATCATTAGAATATACTTCATTATAAAATTATTACAGGGACATAAACATAAGGAACATCTTCAAGTAATTAAATTCAAACCCTACGCATATCTTATTAATACTATAAAAATGCACAATATATCTACTGTAGCTGAAGGACATTACAAGTGTCAGATAGATAGTGACCTAGATATTAACGAAGCATCTCGATATGTTTATGTTAACGGTAAGTGATACCGAGGCGAAATGAAGGAATGTGAAATGTTTAATAACACGTATCAAAAACTAATATTTTATTTGCCTTGTAGACAAGAAAAGCAATGTTAGTCCTCCTCGGATCTACTCTCCAACTGCAGGCGATATTCAGAAAAACGCAGGAGCAAACATAACTCTTCGCTGTGCTGGCTCCCGGCCTGTCACGTGGGCAGAACCACGCTACGCTAGCTATCAGGTATGTCTGACTACGTGACACATATTAAATTTAAATGTGCTTTTACTTACCAATGACATTTTTATACGAGTATCATTTATAAATTCTACATGCAGAGATTATAAAATAATAATAGTAAATGTAGTATTTTGTTTGAATTTCTAGGCTCGTATTTTTATTTGTTTCTCCGTCGATTACATCGCCATCTGCACGGGATACGATAAAACGTTCAAACAAAAGTGTCATATTTTTTAACGGAGGAACCAAATCAGCAATGAAAATTGGGGGTTCTTCTTTAAAATTCTGAAGTTGCCTCACTACGCTCCTGCGGGAGGAGGTGGATGCGTCGAGTATGGTATCACCGAATAGCTATTTTAAAATTATTACGTTTTTTTCCTATTTTTTAGCGTTTAAACTTTTTTTTAAAGGGCGTCAAAATGTTCAATTTTATTGATTCGGGACGGATAATCGAGAAAATTTAATGAAAAAAAGTGGAACTTTTTGAATTTGTGGTACAAAATAACCTGCGATCACAATTGCGTTATGTGCACGTTTGTAAAGTAGATAATTTTTTGGAATTTTTTTTGGTACTAAACATCCGGTTGTAGCTAAAGCACTTTCTGTTACATTGAATTAGCAAATAAGTCATTGTAAATTAGGGACTTCAACCTTTCATTTAAGTCCGAATACGTTGAATACAACTAATTTTCAACCAAGTTACATGATCTTGAAATTCACGTTTTTGGGATTTTGCAAAATGTTGCGTTTTTTTGCGTAGTAGGTATCATTATTGAAAATGGATAACTATTCACATTTTCAATAATGATATAACAACAATCACCTTTGCCACTTAAATAAATCACAAATCCATTTAAAACTAAACTTTTCTGACAGTTAAAACGTCATACATTCGTTTATCATTTTGTCGCAATTCCATGGCTATCACTATAAAGTAGAAAATCTTATAAAATATTAATGCGATTATTTCGCTTACAAAGCGTGCAAAATAAAATCTGAAAACTGATTATATCCATAATTTCAAGTTCTACAACTTTTATTTGAAGCATAAATTGGCCACTTTTTCGCAAGGAAAAACTGATTTCCCATGTTAAACGCCTATGGCCAGGTTTTCATGTTACACCCGGTATAGATATAAATATCCTTGTATACACATTATCATTTATTAATATGATATCAATTAAATTTGATTAATCTTAAATTTAAATTTGTTTATTTACAAAAGTGATGAGTGATAGAATGAATTTATTTTGAGTATGTAAACGTTTTTTTAATCATTTAAGATCGTTGGAAAAAATACGTGCGTACCAGGATCATATGGTATCTTTGTTTGTGTAATAAAGAATCACTGTATGCTATTTGTGTATTATTTAGCTATTTGTGTATTAACAACGCAAAATAGTACATTGTCCTATGTCGCGCGACACTCACTCGAAATCGACAATGTACATTTGCGTTTGAAATAAGCACCATTTTTTTTCAGTTGCCACTGTTACTTTTAAAAAAATTGTTTTACTTTTTTCTAGAAATGTAACATCACTTGAGTAAATCTGATTTTAGATAGAACATGTTTCAAATCTTGATGGGCTGTATGATACATCGCTACATTTGACGAACGTTAGTTATTTGTATACTGGACTGTATCACTGTCATGAGATTGGTTCGTTGACAGATCATCCATTTAAATCAGACATGGTACAAATATTTGTGAAAGGTGAGTTTTTCTATTTTTATTTCACATATGGTTTTGATTTGTATTCATTTCCATATACTTATTTACAGATGAACAGAATCTCTATGTACCACAGGAAAAAATAGAATATGTTTATCCCTATGCCAATGTGACAGTGCCATGTTTACCTACATCACGAGATGTGAATGTATCACTTTCAATGATGTTTCGTACGATAGATCTTATGACCCTTGAGTACGTATTAATATACTGACAACTATACGAATATTGGAAACATAGTCATTTTATAGTCTAGGAAGAATCTGTTGCATCTGTAAGGGCCAATATTACAATCTCCTAAAAGTTCTTAATAAATGTATCTGCCAAACGCCTAAAACATCGCATCAAAATCATAGTTCAAATTATGAAAATTATAGTAAATACCACGTGTTTTTTCGTATTTATTTGACGACTACATTTTTTAAAAAACATTGTTGGGACATTGAAATATTGACCTTAAGTCTAGTTAGTTATTTATCCGCAACTCTTATTGAAAAATGTTTGCATCTACCATACTTATGTGTCGAAAGAGAAAAATTATAGTTATCGAAACACAATCGATTAGTTAATAACTGTATAATCAACAGCCTGTGCCATTGCTAAAGACAGATGAAAGGGACATTGGATTACTGGAGGAAATGTTAAGCTACATTGGAATTTTATACTGAGATATGCAATTTGTTGTTATTCCTATGGCACACTGGTCGAAGAGCATCGAAGAGCTCTTCGATGAAACAACAGAACGTACCCGTCATTGACTAAAAATAAAAGCTTCTAAGTTGAGAAAGAAAAATTAAATTTCAAAAATATGCTAACGTGAAATGAGACACAAAAGATACGAGTGAAATGATATACGTTCGTTTTATCAATGAGCTTTTCGATGGAAATAGAGGAGTCTCTATTTTTTGTCGATGACGGGTGCGTTCTGTTGTTTCATCGAAGAGCTCTTCGACCTGTGTGCCATAGGCATTAGACAGTGATGAAACACAGTAATAACTGGACAATAAGCAAGAAACTTCAAAGAATTACGCTTAAAATTACAGTAGAATTAAATCTACTGTTTTCAAAATAGAAAGTGATCATTGTTCTGTAGTCGCTGCAAGTTACAAAAGCGCTACACAATGTAATGTCAGTAATAGTCAGAGATGAACATTCAAACTGCCACAATTGGAATTGAAGAAGTTCAGCGGGGATATTAGAGAGTGATGACAAGTTTCAAATAATTAATACAAACTACTGTTTCAGAAAAAAAGGCTAGAGAGCTAATTATAGCTTAGTTGCAAACTGAATGCAATTACCCCAAAGTTGTAGCAGCTCTTAAATTACGATATGGCAGAGCAGATGAATAAGTTGAAATATACATCAGAGAATTGTTGGCGCTAATTCTACAAAATACAATATCGGCAAATTCAGTACCTCTTGTTTCATTATACGATAAATTACATTTACTATAGTACCGCAATATTTGCGGTAAGCTCGCAGTCTTCGGTGAAGCGAGAAGAGGGATGTAATTTAGATCTAACTAAAATAGTAAAAGATCGTTTATATCAATTACTGCGGTGCATTGGAGCTGAAATAAAAGATGAAGAACAGGTTTCGGAGTTACATCTAACAAAATTAACAAGAAAAAAGATCGAGGTTTTAAGGCATCAACTATTATTGTGGAATAATTACCTACTGCGGCTGGTTTGCTGGTAACCACAACAAAAGAACAGAAACACGATTGTGTGTTTTGTAATGGTGTTCATAAATCTACTCATTGTTTTAAAGCACAAGGAATATGACTGACACAAAATCGTAAGATGCTTGAAACAAATAATTGCTGTTTTCTTTATTTTAGACAAGGGCATTCAGCTAGAATATGCAGAATCAAACAGAAGTGTAAAGTATGTAGAAAAACATGTGAAGTACTACTGTAAGTCAATTTACAGAAAACACTCGCAATTAAGCAAGAAAATTCTGAGCCGTCAGAGGAAAAAAGTGAAGTAAAAGAAATTAAAATGTAAGACAAGGTTTTGAAAATATTTCAAATGTCAAAAAATATTACTTCAAAATAACTTGGTGAAAATTAGAGAAAATGGGGTGACAAACAATACACGGGCTGTAATCGATTCGGGTTCACAACGCTCCTATATTCTAAAAGATGCACTCGAAAAAATGAACCCGATAGACGAGAAATTATTCAGTATTCTCTATTTGGCGGTTCAACAACTAAAGTTGGTGTTCACAATGGCTGGTACCGCAAGCTCTGTTTTTGCCTGTTTTAAGAGCAGTGTATTTTGGTGTTTTGGCTATCTGTAACATGTTAAAACCGTGCTCTTAAAACACATAAAAACAAAGCTTGTGGTACCAGTCAATGTGTTTACTGTATACATTTCTAATCCGGAGGATACTTATAGATACAATTTTGAAGTCTTAGATCAAGATGTTATTTGTGGACGTGTACCACCAGCAAAGCATGATCCTTGGCAAAAGGGATTAAAAGAAGATAACATTAAACTAACAGACGCGCAAGAACGAACAGTATAAACATTTATTAGAGCCGATTTCTCTGGAAAATAACTTACAGGTAGATATAAAATTCTTAGTTCTAGCCTGGTAGATATAGAAATACTTGATTGGACAATTACAGTGAAAGAAAATAAAAGACAAACTACATTTGCCGGTGGTAACATTTATTTAGCTATCTGTAAAAAAACATGCTCTTAAAACAAATAAAAATAAAGCTTCTGGTACCAGTCCATGTGTATACTGTACACATTTCTAATCTGGAGGATAATTATAGTGTGACGATGTTTGGTCGGGCACAAGGAGTTTGGCGTGGATTGCTCGGGCGCCAAACGGTAATGGATAGCGGTGTCGGGGTTGTGTCCAGGATACAGAAATAAAACAGCGGATGGCTTCAGATTTCAGATTTATTTCGTGGATCTTGGTGTATACTGACTTTCTCGTGATGGTCGCGGTAGCGGCCACTGACTTGGTCTCCGGAACACCCCTTGAGGGCGTGTTGACGTAAAACGGTGGGTTTCGGAAAACCGACGCCCGTCGGTCTCTATCCACTGCTGACAGTGGTTAGGATGGGTTCCTGGTGCAAACTCAAAATCGACGCGACGACTGATTTTGAGTATGTTCGTCGGGAGAGTGTCCCGATGTCGGTGGCGGTTCCGGTGTGTGTGACGTCGTTTGGACGGAACGTCGTAAAACGCGAAGCTGACGTCACAACGGGTGACGTCACGGTGGGCGGCTCTGTGTTATACGACCTGGTGCTCTCGAGTTCTCTACCTCGAGAATGGTGGCAGAGATACGGAAAGGATGGAGACGGGTTGTTCTCTCCAGTCGTCAGACTCGAGGAGGAAAGGTGCGGAGTGCGGGGAGGTTGGGGACCTGGTGCTGGTGTTTTACTGCGGACCCGCGTTGTGACCAGGATTAACCCTGCCGAGGATACTCTCCACTCTTGCGAGTCGAGGGTGCTCTCCACTCTTGCGAGTCGAGGATTCTCTCCAGCCCGGTGGGGGGGGGGGCTCGAGAATGGCGGCGCTCTCGGAGGGTACCTCTAGGTCTCAAAGCAGACGGTATCGCGCTCCCAACTGTGGAGCCGCGTGTGCTGAAGGCGTACGGTGAAGTAGCCGACGTTGTAACTTGAGACCCCATGAACAGGGTGACTCTCCACTCTTGCGAGTCGAGCATACTCTCCACTCTTGCGAGACGAGGATGCTCTCCAGCCCGTGGGCTCGAGGATGACGGCGTTCTCAGTCAGGGACTCCAAGTCGCAATGTTGGTTTGAAGCTAGGTAGCCTGAGGGCTCGGAACGGACGGGGAACGGTAAAAACGGTAAACTAGAATGTATCTCTTACCCTGGTGAATTTCGCTGGACGGATTCTTCTTGGTTATCACGGTGGCACTCTCTCATGAAATGAGAATATAACTGTATCTTTCGCTTCGCGGATCCCGGCTTATATACAAAAAAGTTAATGAATCGGGTTCGGACGGGTTGTCAGTGGTCGCTACCATGTATTTACATAGGGGTAACTTACATGCTGTGGTTGAAGGGCTTCTCGTGCCCTTACGACGTTCATACTAGCGCCAATCGCTAGCCCTGGAATTATGCTGCTAGGAAAGTATAACTTTATTCTCATCGGATGCTTTGCCGGAGTTATTAACAGAAAACCGGGGTTGCTCTTATTTCCGGAGAAACGAGAGCAGTTTACGAATCACCGATGTTTCGGACGTCTCCGGACATCGGTGAGTCTAAACTGCGAGTGACGAAAAACATTTCGTCACAATAGATACAATTTTGAAGTCTTAGATCAAGATGTTATTTGTGGACGTGTACCACCAGCAAAGGATGATCCTTGGCGAAAGGGATTAAAAGAAGATAACATTAAACTAAAAGACGCGCAAGAACGATCAGTATAAAAATTTATTCGAGCCGATTTCTCTGGAAAGTTACTTACAGGTAGATATAAAATTCTTAGTTCTGGCCTGGCAGCTATAGAAATACTAGGTTGGACAATAAAAGTGAAAGAAAATAAAAGACAAACTACATTTAGTAGTGCTTTTGTTCGACTGCACAACTTTCTGAATGGGCGAATCAGAATATAGAATCTTCTGATTAGCTCACTGTTATTCTTGAATGTAAGTCTGGAATAGATAAAGATTTTCGACATGATATTTGAATTGGAGATTGTTGAACTGCTTCCTCTTAGAGGTCAGAGGCTTGATATTCAGTTCAGTTGATTATTTATTTATTAGAAATTAATTTTACTGAATAACCTTTTTTAGTTCGCGGAGTAATGTACTCAGATTTTGTTACATTATGAATTTATTTAATAACAAAATTAATATTCTGTGTATAGGAGTGAATGGATGGATGTAATTGAAGGTTTGTTGCGTGATGGAAGATTGCAAGTGTCTAGAATGAGAATAATAGACGAAGCCTGGGAATGTTTCAAGAGTTCGTGCTACCCCATTTATTGGGATATAACATTCTGCTTAAATAATAGATTCTGTTTTTTTTCCTGCACTAGATATTTTTCACTGAGAATGAGGCAACTACTGATAAATTTCGAAACTTCAAATTGTGTTGTCTATAAAGCGATAATATGACCTCAGCATAACTGTCAACTACGTTTGGTGTCACCAGAACGATGACCGTTTTAAAATATTTGAAACATTTTTATAAATAAATAAGGATGTATTTAAGTATTATGTCTAAAACAATATTTATTTGTACTATATAATATTATAATTATTGAAATGAAGACAATATCTTAATTTGACATTGAAAGATGACAACTAAAGTTAACTTTCGTTACTATTAAATTAGCTAAATATATCTCTCTGGCATGCGCACAACAGCAGTGGAAAAGGTCCAATGTGTATGTGTGCCAACTTTTTATCTGATATGGTTTCTAAATAATTTCATTTATTGCAGATTTAGTGAATTACAAATGACCAATCCTGTGATCTATGCTTATGATTCCCGAGAAGGATTCATCGTTCAAATGCCTGACGTTCAGTTTGGCGGTGTAATTGTAACGTGTACATTTGTAACCAAATCTGAAAATAGCACACTAGATATAACATATTATATTGCAGGTAATATTTAGTTTATTTAAGTTTTTGCATGTTAGCATCACTGACTGTACAACTTAATTAGATATGTGCTACTAAAACAAAACAAAACATAGGTTTATCTAAATAATAAATAGTAAAAATACCACCAATCTATTCGCAAGCGAAGGTTTACTTACTTAACTAAATTGAAGTGATTTCAGTGATAAATAACTAACAAGTAAATGAATCAAGATGTCAAAAAAAGTGGAGGAACCAACTTAAATTCACTTACAGCTACCTCACAAACATCATGTCATTTACTATCTTTATTGTGTATATTTTCACTACAGAGGAGCACGTTTCTATCGTCAACCGTTGTCCTCTCACAAGGTCACACATTGGCATGCATCGCCACTTTTAATGTGCGTTCATACAACTCTTATACAGATATGACACATCATTTCTTAGTACTCCCATTTGCTCCCCCTCTAGGTCTACCAACTGGAGCCCTAGAAACACTACACTACTCCATTTACGTAGCTTCGCTTTACACTTCAGCGCACAACTGCTAGAAACACCTAAAACATTAATACTAACACACCAAAATCAGTCACAACATACTCAGATAATAACGGTTAAGACGCACTGTGCTCATGGCAAACCATCAAGAACACACTCGACAAGCAGAGATTAGCAGCTCTCCATCAAAAGATAAAAAACTATAATCCAGTAAAAATGGAGTCACAAACACAGAAAACAAATTCTTGAAGACGAAAACACAGAACACAAATCACCTCCAATATTCATTCAAAACGTGACCAACTATACTAACATGCTTGACTACATCAAAATATCCCTCAGCGAGAACGAATTAATATGCAAATCTTTAGCACAACAAGATGTTAAAATAAACATAAACACCACAAACGCGTACTGAAAACTAATCGACTTACTTAGGCTAAATAAAATAGCATTTCGCACTTACCAGCCAAGAGAGACACTAGAATACACAGTCGTAGTAAAAAAACCTGCACCCGGTCATTCCCACAGAAGATATTAAAGAAACTCTAAGAGAAAAATCTTCCATTATAAGAAACGTATTCAACATTGAAGACGGATGTACGTTAATTGTTTTATTTCCAGCCACAGTCATGGTTCACTTTCCGAATAGGTGTATAATAAAGTGCCCGCCATTTAACTTTTTAATAATGTTTCATATGGATTATTTAACATGATTGTAAAGAAAATTTAATACACTTTTAAAATTTGTCAAAAATTATATTATGTTCTATTTGAAATTTCAAAGTTGATATTAATTACTAATAAACCGGAATGATATCACGAGCGTACATCCGTCATCAACTAGCTAACATGTTCCTGTATTAATTATGTTATATGAATGAAATTGCTAAGTTTATAAATAAGCGAGATATTTGCTGGGTCTATTAAACTATACCAATCTGTATATTTATATACAGAATGGTCCTTTCAACCTGTTTCCGCAAATATTTCGAAAACAAAACATTTTACGCAAAAATCAGGGATGTGCGTGTAGTCTACTGCAAGTAATCTACGCCATTTTCTACGTGTAAACAATCATGTAGTTTACGTCTTCATTTTTTATGTAAACAATATAGACTATGTAGACAATGAAAACACCTGTGTTCACTTAAGTCATATTAAAATTTTATCCCTAGAACTAAGGAATTTTAAATGTTGGTCGAAATTTTAATTTTTATTCTAGGTATTACATTTAAAAAAATTAGTTTTGCAGGGCAAAACGTTCAAAATTTGTCAACTGGTTACTGTTAAAAATAGCGCTAAGGAAAACTCCGTCTTTTGAGATGGCGCGTTGATCGAATTTAATAATATGACAGTTCGCCCAAGACCCAAGACAGACATTCGTCTAGTAATGTACGAGCACTTGCTTTTTCAGTTTTATTATATAAAGACCGATAATGACCCGAGCTCACGAATACGAATACTTGTAATAGTTACAAAGGAATGAATTTAGGTTATTTTGAATTTTACAACTGTCAGATGCATTATCTACATTGTTTACATTGTCTACGTCGCTAGAATTGTCGACGTATTGTCTACGTGTAAATGTAGACAATTAAAGATTACATGTAGATGCACATCTCTGGCAAAAATGACCTAAATGAAAAATATTCAAACAGAAGGGGGCCATAATTTTGTAATATTATTTGTCACGGGTGGCGCTGTTGTCACTATAACAAGGTAAACTAATTTTTTCTAAAATGGGAACTCCTATTTTTCTTTGCAGATTAAATGTCTTTTAAAAAAATAAGTAGAAAGTAAATATATAAATATATATATATATATATATATATATATTTTTTTTTTTTTTGTTTCACTTCCATGGCTATTTGATATTTTGAACGTAATTTTTAATATTTTTTTATTTAATTTCTGTTGTTACAACGCATGTAAATGTAATTCTATTTATTGATTTAGATGCAGAATTTTATGCTCTACAACATTTATTTGAAGCATTTTTGGCTAAAATAATTTTGGGAGCAACGCGCACGGAAAAACTGTTTCTTCATGTTAATTGCCTATGTACACAGGTATGATGTTCCACCCGTTATATATATATATATATATATATATATATTGTAATTTACATCGAAGGTGAAAATGATATAAATTTCAATTCGTCAACCTTATCATCCCTTGGGCCATTTATTTTTATTTAGATTGGTTTAGGTGGATTTAGTTAATGATTTTATTTATTTATTTATTTATAATAATCCACCCAACAGGACAAACGTCCCAATTACAGGGAGATGGAAACAAAATATTATGCAAAATATTATACAAAATAATTGTTTATATAGAAAAATAAAATAATAAAAAATATTAGAATTATTGTAACAAGTAGAAAATATATACATATATGGAAGTATAAAGCAAAATTATATGTGAGATACAACAGGTAGAAAAATAGTAAGCAAAAAACGCTTAAACTTAGCCAGAGAATCTGCGAATATATCAATATCGAAATTTGCAGCAATATCATTCAGAACAGTACATAATTACCGGGTTGGAGATTTCATTTCATAATTTGTTCTAGCAAAAGGACACTTAAACATTAATTTGTTTCGTGAAGAAGTGCGCGGAACAATAAATGGAATACGTGATAGAGTGATTGAGTCATCAATAATATTATTTAATCATTTATATAAATATTGACAAGATTGAATCTTCCTACGATTATGTAAGGATATCATACACATTTTTGACAATAAATTATCATAAGAATATCCATGTCTCGGATAAACTCCAGACAACTTAAAGGAGCAATATTTTACAAATTTGCGTTGAATTGTTCCGATTACAATATTTGTTATAAATTGGATTCCATATTTGAACCGCATATTCCAATTTTGTTCGCACTAGTGCAAAGTACAAAGTTTTTAGAGTGGAATTTTTTTAAATGTCTGAGTGTTGCGTAAAATGAATCCAAGATTTTTATATGATGAATTTACAATATTATTTATATGGTGATTAAAAGTTAATTTTTCATCAAATAAAACACCGAGATCTTTAAATTGATCAATTCTGTCTAAAACATGGATATCCATGCAATATGGGAAATTAAAAATATGCGTTTTTACACAATAAGTCATAATCTTGCAATTCTTTAGATTAAAATTTAATCTGGAGGACTTGGACCAAATTAAAACATTATTTATATCCTGCTGTAACTTTAAACAATCTTCAGTCGAGTTAATAATTTTATATATTTTCATATCATCAGCATATAGCAACAACTCTGAATCCTTCACAGAATCTACAATGTCATTTATAAATAAATTGAACAATAAGGGCCCTAGATTTGAGCCTTGTGGCACACCAGAAGTGGCATAAAAAGGAATCGAAATAAAACCATTATAATGAATAAACATTTTGCGATCATTTAGATATGTTGAGATGAATTGAAGAAGGTCTCTAGAAAAGTTAAAGTTGTGCTCAAGTTTGTGAAGGAGAATTTTATGATCAATGGAGTCAAAGGCTTTAGTAAAATCAGTGTAAGCAACATCTACTTGTACATTATCATGAAGTGCATGGACAGTATATTCAGTAAAATTCATTAAATTTGTTGTAGTTGATCGTCCTTTAATAAAGCCATGTTGTTGTATCTTGATGTATTTTTGAGTGACATTGTAAATGTGTCGATAGATTATAGACTCAAAGATTTTAGAGAAGTTAGATAGGATTGCTATAGGGCGGTAATCAGATATATTGGAATTATTACCAGACTTGAAAATAGGAGTAATATATGAGGTTTTGAGGCAAAGTGGAAAAGTATTTGTGGAAAGAGAAAGATTAAAAAGAATATGAAGTGGTCTAAGGAATAAATGACAACATCCTTTCAAAATATGTGCTGGGAAATAATCAGGCCCAGGATTGCGTGAAGGTTTAAGCTTGTTTATGGCTTGAATGATATCAAATTCAGATATGTTAGAGACTGATATCTGGCTGCATTCCTTAACTTAGTTTGTAGATAAAGTAGGTTGTGCAATATTACTTGTATATACACTAGAGAAGAAATCAGCAAAACCCTGGATTATGTCAGGGGTATTATTTAGTTCCTGTTCATTGAAATACATTGTGCCTGGAATACGCGATTTTTTCTTTTTATTATTAATGAAACTCCAAATTTTAGACGGATCAGTAGATATATTATCCTCCATTCTTACTAAGTATTTTTCATATTCAAATTTAATCTCTTTTTTTATAAGAGCACGTAAACGTTTGAATTCGAAGTTATAATATTCTATTTTATGAACGAAATATAATTTACGGTAAGAAGATTTGAGTTTAATGTTGTTAATGATAGTTTTTGTAAACCATGGCGGATATTATGATGATTTATTATATGTATTTTTAGTTTTCGGTACACATTTGTCAAATATCCTGTAGAGTATGTTATAAAATTCATGAAATGCCGAGTTCACATCATTGAATTGTATTAAACATTCCCAGTTAATTTGAGCTAGTAAATCATATAGTAATTCAAAATTGGCAATACGAAAATTGTATGATGCAGTATTATTTATAAGAGAATTAGGAACTTTAGCTGCACATGAATAGGGATAGAATAAAATAAGAGCAGGATGATGACCATCTTCACAGACAAAAGGATCAAGGCAACGAGAAACAGTACATGGCTTATTAGTTATCACAACATCTAGTATACGGCCAAGGGTATTTGTTACTGAATTATACTGTGATGCATCCATAAATGTTAAAAAAATTTAAAATCTAAATGTAATACCATTACTTTTACTAAAATCTTCGTGATGGTATACGTTAAGTTTAGGGATGTTTAGATCGCCAATAATAATATAATCATTATTTAATAAGGGCAGGAAAGTCTCAAAATAGTCAAATATATAATTTGGTTGATCTAAGGTAGAAGGGGGAGGGCAGTATACAACAAACACATATACAAATTTGTTAGGTGATAAGAAAACTTTAGCACATACAATATCAGATAGAGAGTCAGGATGAAGATCAGTAGGCATAAAGGTAGATTTAAATTTATTATTGATGGCACACAGAACACCACCACCACGAACTTTGCCACCCAATGTTGTACCTCTATCCTTTCTATAAACGCTATATGCATCAGTGAGTAATTCAGAACTGTTGACTGAGCCATGAAGCCAAGTCTCAGTGATTGCGATAATATCATGATCTGAAGAACAGCCATTATTATAAAATTGTTCCAACTTAGTGTTCAGTCTAGTATTTTGGTAATAAATGTTCATAATAATAAAAAATAATAATTATGACAAAGTGCAAATATAAACTCACCCAGTATATCCAAAATATTGTACTTTGACTAGTCAAGTCACACACAATTTAGTTTCAAGTAAATGAGTTAAGTACAAACTTGCTTAGATATTAATTTGGATTCGACAACAGCTGTGTCATACAGTTTGCAAGTGAATAAATAAATGAATATAAAGATATTCCACAAACAATTCAAATACTGTGTGGATAAGTAATATAGATCACAGATTGTTGTGGCTGCGTATTACTAATATGGTGAACATAGAAACTTATAAACCTAATACATCAAGTTCAGTAACTTTTTTTATAATATCGCCGACTTTACAATAAATGACACCATCATTTGACCAGACGCACTTGTAACCGTATTTTTTCGAGGGTAGGGTTAATAGTTCTAGTCTATTACGCGTTAGGTCCTCTTTTATTGAAATCTTTGTACCCTACATTTGCTTTCGATTTTTTATAATTAGAGCACGGGTTTTATAGGATACAAATTTATCAATTATTGGTCGAGGTTTAGTGGTAGGTGACATAGTTTTTTTTGGGCCAGTTCGGTGACATCTATCAATGAAATCAGGGACAACATTAACCGACAGTTTATCACTGAACACTTTACGAATAATGTTCTCGGTGTTTTCGTCACGTACCTCAGGAACTTCGAAGACTCGAATACAGTTGCGACGGCTGTATTGCTCTAGTTGATCCAGTTTGTCCTCAAGAACTTTGTAGTCACTGGTTAAGTTGCTTATTAAACCTTCATAGTATGCCTTTTGTTCTTCAAGTTTTTTGTTTAACCGCTCAACAACATTGTCAACGATTTTGTTAATATACGTATTGTTGGCAAGAAGTGAGTCGAGAACATCTTTCACAACAGAATTGATCAGGCGGGTGTTTGTAGGCATTTTGATGTAATATGGTACAATATAAAAATTCACAAATATTGATACACACTAGCAACAACAAAATTGGCAATTTTTTAAGACGGAGAGACAACAAAAACACGTCTACTCGCGGCCACACATTCAGGCAGAAAAAAAAAGAATATATTCTAAAAGAATGACAGTTCTACACATAATATTACTCCTTCCACTAAACTGCATGGTTCAAATCATTTTGAATTTGTTTCGCGACTGGTAAAAGGGGCTGTGAGTTCACTCACTTCATGCCAGCTGAGTTGCAAAAATTCTTTGAAGATGAACTGTGATTGTGATCAAAAATAATACAGCTATTGTTAATTTTTATCGGTCTGGTCCGTTTCAATGGCAACAATAAACTTTAAATAGGTAGTCATATTCATTGCTAAGTTACGCAAGTAACATATACTGTAATAGAAAAGTTTATTTGTGAAAATTAACAAAAAAAATTTGACTGGCAGTAAATCTGCTACAGTTTCTCCTAGTTCAACAAATAATTATTTTTTTGATATACATACGTACCTGTGTGTTTATACCCAAAATTTAAGATAAAATTCCACTCAAGCTAAAAATATATGAAGTATTACACTGCGGTTCGAGAAGTCTGGATCTTGGACTGTAATTCGGATGAAGTTCCTGTTGTACAAAGTAGCATAAATAAATAAACTTTCCGACTGGTAAATTCAAATCCGGGACTACAAGTCTACGCTCTAATATGCTCAATCACTGCACTTGGTTTTAATGGAAAACAAAAGTAATTATCATTTTGATTAATTTAAATTAGTAGTAGTAATCATATTTCTCCATTAATAAATGATATTATTTTAAAAGTATATCTGGTCAATTAATACGATAGAAATGTAATGACAGACTCATTGGCTGTAATAAGAGCTCGGTTATAACATGGTTTTTATTAAAACCAAGTTAGAACCGAGCTTACCACCTATTATTTTTTACATCAAATGAATTAATCTATGGCTCGTATTTAATTTGTATTTATTTATCTTCAGCAATTAGTGAACAGGACCCATTTATATCTGGTCCAGATGAAGATCTCGTGTTTGTCGGCCAGACATTAGAGTTGTGCTGCACTGCGCGCGTGTACCACAACGTCCCTGATGACGCGCTGCACTGGATACGTCCGAATCACTTCACTTCTAGTGTAAGTTGTGCTATTATAAATAATCTAAATCACTTACTTATCACGTAATCAAGTCCTTGAAATGATTATATTACCGTAGCTTTTGCTATTCTCGGTAGATGGCATTACCGGTTCGACAGAACTTGTCATGTCATTCTACTGAGTTGTTAGAAATCTTATCCTCTGCTGGCACAGTTCTTTGTCACACAGCTCCTTCACGAGAACTTGTTCTAGGTGAAGGAGTGGATTATACTATACTGATGAGCTCTAATAAGAGCGAAACGCGTCTATGGTTACTAACTGTGCTAGCCGGCCTCTGATGATGACCTGATAAGTTGACTTGGAGGCTGAATTTCTTGTGAGACTTAGACAAGTGTTTATTTTAATATTTTACATGTCTAAAACACTACCCGATCTAGACATATCTCTATCAAAAATCGACTACAAGCATTTATATCCTGGACCTTGTGATGCTCCAATTTCGTCCCTTGTCCAGGAATTCTTTCTGTCTTTTAGTCCTTTTAAATCCTTTCGCATCTAGTGATGGGAAAACCCGTTCAACAGAGTGATCCGATTCATTAGAATCGACTTACTAAAATGACCCGTTCAAATTAAACCGTTCTGTTAAAAACTCTTATACATAATACGTTATACAAATTGTCAATTCACTATAGCGGTGTTCTGTTCGGTCAGTTAGTTATTAACATAAATTTATTTATATTTGAACGATGTAACTTATCAACAAAACTAGAATATGTGTGAATATAAAGTCCAAAGCGATTTTTTTGCAAATTAAAATAAGTGAAAGATTTAACATAAATAAACATTTATCACATGCATTGATTGCTAGTTGCATTCTTTAATACAGTTTTTTAATGAAGTGTACAAGCTATTTCTGACTATTTGATTATTGATATTAACACCTTTCATTGTTATCATTTAATCAGAACAATGGGATATTGATGCTACAGAGGTAAATATTTATATTTCATTTGAAAATAAGTAAATTTTACTTACTTATCAGCATCAGCACAAGACAAAAACGAATTTTATAGTTTGGTTCATTTCATTGAACAAATCATTTTTTTCTTATCTGTTGCTTTAAATACGAACCGGACGAAACGTTTAAAAGATACTCAAACCCGAGTGACCCGTTCGAGAATAAGATAGTGATCCGAGTCTCATCGTTCACTAAAGTGACTTGTTCAGACTGAACGGGTCGTTCACGAACGACACATCTCTATTCCCATCACATCTGTATGTATAACCTAAAATCAGAATTTAGATTTAGCAGTAGCAAAATTCTAATTAATCACTTGTAAATCACTTACCTTATTTGTTCATAATAGTTTCCACCTTATTTTTCATCTCATTTAATTAATATAACTTTTTTATTTCACTTTAAAGTTATATTGCCGTAGCTCCTCTATATATAATAATGATTAGTAGTATAATATTTATCTATAGGAATCATGTTTAAGAATAGTTGCTTATGCTTATTCTCTTGTAAGACGTAAGTTTAGTTTAAAATCAAGCTCGTACCAAACAACATCGTTGCTAATAGTTAAATAAATTCTTTTTTAAACCTAATTTATTTATATATATATATATATATAAGCACTCAATGCTTTAATGAATAAATGGCAGTGCCAAATTTCGAAATCATAATAATAATATAAATATCAACTTTATATATTGATTGTAAAAAATATATATTTTTATCCATGCGAGACATCAAGCTAATAGTGGCATTCTGTGTAAATCCATAAGTCTGTAAATGATGAACAAAATCGCAACGAAACTTGTGATTTTATGGAATATTTCCAACCTATCAACAAATATTGTTGTGATTTTGTTCATTAGTTACGGATCAATAATCTGTTAGATTTATCGCAGAATTCCATCAATCTTTATTTTGTTTTACGGTTACTGCAGCGTGTAGACAGAATAGGGATTTACTGCAAACAATGCGCTCTATATAATCTATTTGCACTTACGAGTCATGACGTACTCATTTTTAATACCACTGGTATCAATTTAACATATAAATAAAAATAAATATAATATCACGCCTTTTACCCATTGCTGGGTGTGGCACTCTGCCTAAGCAGATCTCGGTATATGATATATTTTTTCGCGTGGAGTGCGGTTACCAGCCGTCAAATCACGCCCCCCAAAGATATTTGTGGAGGGGGAGCCACAGGGGTAGATTTATATTGGTGAAAATTGTTTGTCGGCTGTGGGGATCGAACCAGGGTTCTCAAGATCCACAGGCCGACTCGATACCACTGAGCCACCTACCCCATAACTATATCTTAAATATGAAAAATAATTTTACGTAACCTTACAATAAGAGATACATATTATTTAATTATCAAGACGAAAACTTAATATTCACAATTTTAAAATTACTATTGAGATCAGTGGCACTAAAAATAATTATCTCATGTAAAGGGTAATTCATTTTGTAAATTTTCTAAAAATTCTTTTCGAATCGTGATTATGTAGTATCTTACCATTTAATTTTTATCCTGAAGTGGTGAAACAGCCTGTATATACTTGATTTTAATTATTATTACATATTATTGAGGATTTCATTATAATTTCTCCCCTATGTCAATAAAAATTTCATTCCAAAATATCCCATCTATTTACAAAAATTATAAACTATATGATTATAAAGGAAACTAAGACTCGTTTCAATATTAGCGAGCAAATCTCATATTAGAAATATAAGTTAAATCATTCTCTATTTCTGTCTTATAGACTAAAATACAGATATTTTAATAACGATATAATAACCAATAACATATAATAAAAAAATATTTTGTAACATTATTCTCTATGAATTAATATTTAAACTTTTAATTCCTACATGTAAAATAAATACACACTTACCATGAAACTTCAGCTGGAAGTTATTTACCGAAGATAGAATTGTTCGGCACGTGTTTAAATGTATAGAGGTTTCTAAAGACTATTTGCGAGCGACCCACCACATGATAAAATTCACACATATTCATATTCAAATTCAATTCAAAGGTACTAATTTTCGTATACTAAAATGTTTTGTCGGGTAATCAATTGATTACCCAATTCCAGCGTGACAATACAAACGTTTCACCCTCATTCCAATTATCTTCTCTTTCTTAAGTCGGGCACATCTGAGAAGCAGAGTTGTAAACAACTACCTCGTTTTTGAATTAATTTTCTCTAAAATATTCTGGGAAACGAAAGATTATGTAAAAGTATGAATCAGTTACGTTGAACATTTTTACGACACCTGTATGTCATTGTTGTTTATAACTATTTTGTACTATAATTATTGTATTTATATATTAAAACAGACAGTAAAATATGTATTTTATGGATATGATATTTATATCATATATTTTAGTGGTGGCTCATGGATAAATTTACAGAGATGTCAGTTCATATTTTAATAAATATACAATAATTATCACATAATTTATTTTTTAATGGGACGTAGATACGTACATATACAAACGTAACAAACAGTATAGACAAATAAATATTATTGTTTTTGCATAAACTATTTGAACAAAATTGACATTATGGTATCCTCATAAGTTATTAATTGCTCTTATTGATGAAATATGTACATGTTACACAGAAAGAATACACCGAATATTTACTATCTGCATATACAAGAAAGTGCGAATGACATTCGGATATTGTTCGAGTGTTTCTTATACGGAGAAATATTCCATCCTTGTCTTATTCACTTGCATTTATGTATATATTTGCTGAAAACAATCATTTTTTAATTTACAGAAAGTAACTGAAGAAAAAAACAAAATCAGATATAAACAAGGAAAATTATTAATGAATCGACTAATAATACATGATGCCAAGAGTGCAGATGAAGGCCGCTATTTCTGCCATTTGACGTCCCACAACGCCACAGCGAACAAGTTCATCAGTGTTTATGGTAATGTTGACCATCGGCACAAACTTTTCATTTGGGATGTGGGTGCTCGACTTAATACGTATTTGATGTCAAAGAAGACGGATAATTCATAACTTATTTTCAAGACTGTAATGTAGTTGCACAGTTAATGAATATTCCACTTTTCATTAAGAATATCTGACGATATATATATTTTTTTTAATCCGAACAGAACCAGAACCTAATTTTATTTTAATCATTGAACCCGAACTATTTTTTTGCGGTTTCAAACCCCCCTGTGACATCAATTATTCTTATAATTCCCATTTTTCTCGAAATAAAATTTTAACACGAATTGTTTTCGTAATGAAGACGTAAATTTAATGAAAAGAAATAATATATTAATTTGAGGCTCACCTTGCGAGATTTTCTGTGACATCTTGAAATCACTTAAATACATCAAATTCGTATCACTATGAAGCACCAGTTGCTACTAAGAGTGGGTGTGACACTGCACTTGAATGAGTCTCGTCGAGTGCGCTTTAAATTTTTTTATTTACTATTGGGCCCGGTTTAAGGTTCTGCACGAGAAAATAAGTTTTACGAATTTCTACTACATGAAATTCTGAGTTATATCGACAAATATCAGAATATACAGTATAATATATCGTTAAATAATCGTAATTTCGTTTAGTAGAAATACCAACGTAGAAATTATTTTCACTAAGATAGGGTACATGGTTTGCCTTATTTTTGCTAGGAAACACTCGACATCAACATGTATGAAGACGAAAGTAGTAATATTTCATAAACTTCATATAGAACATGGGTTGTCGTTAATTATTTACTGAAAACACTAATAGTAATAAAACAACTTGAAAATGTAGCACATGTGCCGCTAAAATAAATCTTTAAATGTCGTGTTCTGTACCACTATTTTTTTCATACGTAACTGTCTTAATGCATAATTAACAAACAAATTAAGATGATTAATTAAAATAATTGATAATTGAAGGTATTCACGAGGTGTTAACATTAAACATATCGCTAAACAGTTTAACTAATCTTTCAACAAAACTTTGTTGTTAATGTGAATGATACTTATTATGTATTGTATAAAATTTTAAATTATTGTAAAAAACTAACGATACCATTCAGTTTAAAAATAGAGTTTATTTTCTCTAAAATGTTAGGCCTTTTTGCATATTTTATTTTTTAAGTACTAAATAGATTTCTGACGTCTGTACTGGTGTGTAGCACTCAAACAGTTGAATTTAATTAGCTTTGTATTTCATTCTTTTTATAATTATTCAAAACTTAAGTAGATATTACAAAACTAAAGGTAAGGAAAACTTATTTACACATTCCTAAACATTTTCACAGTTGAGTGTTTGACTGGATCGGGAAATATGAGGGCACACCGAAGTTTTTCTATCTAAAAAAATAAATCAGCTGCAGAATTATGAATGAAATTTCTTTTCAAATAAATATGTGCAAAAACAATACTGTAAATAGTTATTTTTGTACTAAGTGCGCGCAATGAGTGTTTTTTTGTTGCACGTCAACATGTCACTTTTAGTCGAGACCGCAGGTCGAGACAAAAAAAGGCATTCGAACGCGCGAAAAAAAAAAAACATTTTTTCTACAGCTTTTTAAAACGAATAATACAATAATTATTGGTTTATTCAAATAAATTGAAGAAACAAAATCAAAAATAATAAAAATTTGGTACTATTGATGAGTTGAAACCAGTGGAACGTGCCAAAAAATAATTTAGAAGCGCGTGTTATGTTCTCATTTTGCTCACTAGGGTATAAAACAGTGCGGAAAATACGCGTTGTCATAATAATCTAAATGATGGAAAAATTACGTACTTCGCGTATTGATTGTAGTGAAAACAAGTGAACATTTTTAGACAGTTGTCGAAAAATAATAATTTTTGGATCTTTACAACTATTAGAGCCATGTTACTAGAAAATTATATTATTATTAATAAATTGTTGATGCAGGGAACTGAATTTCAAACAAAAACTGTAGATACCAAACTAGAGAATTGAAATATATTTCATCTGCCCAATTTTGATATAAATTTACATTTTTAAAATAATTTTATAGTCCAAAGTAGAAAAGATCCGTTTTTTCTTTTTCAGCCGTGCCCAGCTAGTTTGATTTAATTGAAATTAAATAAACCATTTTTCACTTTAAAAACTACAGTCCGTATTTTCGTCTCTAACAAAATAGTTCTATTTCGTTCACTATTTTAAGTACCTACATACTTGTACCAAAGACTTAAGACTTCATATTCTCACTACTTAACTTTGCAAACAATAATAAAAAATAAACTGTAGATATAAAGGTTTTGGTGTCGCTTGGGGCCAAACACAAGTAAAATTGCAAAATAAGTACAGATGATGTTATAACATTTATAAACCTTGATAAAACAGTACTAAATGAACTTTTATCATTTTTCTTTTACTAGTAGTAATTTTTAAGTAAATACCGTTTTTATTTGGCTACATTTTTAATGTTTTTGGCTGACAATTTTACATTTAGGTGTGGCATTTATGTTTATTTCTGGCGCTAAAATATGACTTATCTGTAAATGTGAGTTATGAAATGGGTTAGTGGGCCGCGATCAAAATAGTTTGAAAATGCTACCTTTGAACACTGCGTGCCGTTGTCATACTATCGACAACCAGCCACCGAGACAGCATATAACACTTGCAGTTCAGTCTGCTTTAGTTTAAAAAATATTCAAAATAAAGAAACCTATATATGTATAACATATAGGTCTATATCATAGAATACAGAATGACAGGTGTTAAATTACTCTGCAATCTTTGTAAAAAAAATATCGGTAAATCGGTATATAAAATAAAATGTGGTGGTTCGTGTAATACAGTTTTTCACGTAGATTGTGCTGGCATAAGTGAGTTTGAAGCGCGAGCTATGCATAAGATGAAAAAAACACGGATATGTGAAAACTGTTTTAACCTAAAAATAAACAAACAGATAGTAGAGGTTAAAAAGGTTACAGGTGTCAATGACAGTGTAGCTGTCACGTCAGCCGAGACGGCGGGCAACCAACATCTCTCTGAAGTATCCCTGCCCACAGTAACTTTGGCGCAAGTAATTGCCGAATTAAAAATGATGAGAGAAGAAATGAAAACGATTTGTGAATCCATGAATTTCTTTAATGAAAAGTATGAAGATGAAAAAACAATGAATATAGTATTTAAAGAAATGATATTGGAAATAAAAAAGGAAAATGATAAACTTAAAAAGGAAGTAGAAAAGCTGAAAATACATATCAACGAGGAAGAAAATAAGAAAAAGGAAAGAAACTTAGTAATATTTGGCATTAGTAAAGGTCCCAATGAAAAAACAAAGGAAATTAAAGATAGAATGAATAAAAATTTTCAACATATTAATGTTAGAGTTACTGAGAACGATATACCGGGTGGAACATCATACCTGTGTACATAGGCGATTAACATGAAAAAACAGTTTTTCCGTGCGCATTGCTCCCCAAATTATTTTAGCCAAAAATGCTTCAAATAAATGTTGTAGAGCATAAAATTTTGCATCTAAATCAATAAACAGAATTACATTTACATGCGTTGTAACGACAGAAATTAAATAAAAAAATATTAAAAATTACGTTGAGAATATCAAATAGCCATGGAAGTGAAACAAAAATAGATAAATGCTCGACGTTTTTCTGTTTATTTGATATTTTACCCCCGACAAATTAATCATTCAATAAAATTCATACAAAAAACTCCATACCTATGATTACAATTTAATAATAAATAAACAATTGTACATTTCAATGAAACGTTTATTTCTTGTAGGGTTGGGCATGTAAAAATTATAACCTATCTATTATAATTCAAATATCAAACAATAATTCTAATAAAATAATCACTACAATTTATTATTACAATAAATATTCAAATAAACCTCCATTTTCAGCCAAGCAATAACCAAGTCTATTGTAGAAGGAATGTCGTACATCAGCAAGCTGCCTATTTGTGATTAAGGCGCACTTATCCACGATAGCTTCTCTCAAAGAATTAATATTTGGGTGGCGTTGCTTATAAATTTTACATTTAAGATGACCCCATAAAAAAATCGCTAGGTGTTAAATCAGGAGATCTGTCAAACGTCAAGCATCTATCTATTTTTGTTTCAATTCCATGGCTATTTGATATTTTCAACGTAATTTTTAATATTTTTTATTTAATTTCTGTCGTTATAACGCATGTAATGTTTATTGATTTAGATGCAGAATTTTATGCTCTACAACATTTATTTGAAGCATTTTTGGCTAAAATAATTTGGGGAGCAATGCGCACAGAAGAACTGTTTTTTCATGTTAATCGCCTATGTACACAGGTATGATGTTCCACCCGGTAGAAGAAATCAATGTGTTTAGTTTGAAAGATAAATATAATCTCGTTAACATAAAGATTAAAAGTGTAGAAAAAAGGAATGAAATCTTAAAAAAGAGAAAGGAAACTAAAAATATAACAACCAGCGGATGTGGAATTGATATTAAAAATACCAAAATATTCAATAATGAAGATATGAGCTTTGAATCAAGAAAATTGTTAAAAAAAGCTCTGGATCTTAAAGACACTCATTATAATTATAAATATATTTGGAGCAAAAACGGTAAAATTTACGCAAGAAAAAATGATGGAAATCAAACAATTAGAATTTGGAAAGAAGAAGATATTGATTCACTTAAAGATGAAGATTAATTTTACCTTTACATTAAAGAAAAAAAATTAAATGCTAAATTTTGGGGAAAATAAAATTCAATAAAATTCACACTTTCAGGACTATACCTCAATATTAGAAGCTAAGAAACAAATTAGATAATATATAAATTTTGATGTGGATCCAGGAAGAAGATTGGATTATTGTAATTGGTTCATTCAACAATATAAAGAAATTATAATTTTAACATATTATTTCGTGACGAAACAATATTTTCCGCTGATCACTGAAACGCTTACCGACGTTAAAGAACAATGAAACCCACTGACCATTTGATATTTATAACATCATTCATAAGCCAAATATATGTTTTATTAATTAAAAAACTCTGGCCACAAGTGTTCAGTTGGTATTTCCTTACGTAAAATGTCCCAAATTATTTCAGAGATAGGTACTTTCAATAAATATTGTAGAGTTAACAATCAGATTTCTGATCTGTTAGCTCTCCTTTACGGTTAAATTTATGAAATATGTATTTTATGTAAATATTATGCTTAAATATAAATTCATATTTTGATTAGAAACCCAAACTTAAATAATTTTCATGAAGAAATATATTGTAATTTTAGAATATTTAATAGCTGCTCTGCAATAGCAGGCCATGTGTTCAATAGTAAATAAATATCTGTTACATCTCAAGAATAATACAACGGCATAAACGTACAGATAAAAGTACAGGTTAAAAAGTATAAGCTACAGGGTCGATTCACTAATATCTTTCAATGTTACTTATTTGGCGCTGTTATATATTAGTAGCCAGCATTCATGTATCGTTTCACCACCCGCTAAGAAAGAGAAATCTGCTTAATTCGAGGATTTAACACATGTCTCAGCTATATTTTTGACGCCTGTACATCCGTAACTTTTTATAATTTTTCTTTTGTACTTATAAACTATTTGAAATTTTCCTTGCCTATTCTATCTGTTTATTAATAATTATTTTCTCAAAGTATACTTTTAGTTATTTTAGTGTTTTGTTATATGAATGTTTCAAACCTTACACAATAATATAAGTTCTAGTTTTATTTATTTGTTTTTGTTAATAAAACTATTACCTTCAAGTAGTTTATAGTGTTTACAATATGTGCGGTACTGAAGGTTGTATTTCCAGTTAGTGGGTTCAGCGCCGGGAAATGATAACCGAACACTACTTGGCTATTTCCTAGCACGAACAATAAAATACAACTCTGTAAGAAATAAAATGCGAGTATTATATTCCAAAGGAGATACAAATGCAAATATACAATACTCGCTTTCAGTTCTTACTTCTTTCTACAACGTAACAAGATTCGTGAATCAATTATCCAAATCAAAATTTTGATCCTATCCGGCTCCGATCACGGTTCTGCTATTCGACTATTTCAGCTCATTAAAATTACTACTATGGCTTTTCCTCCACTAACACCTTTGAGAGACATGGTTTGATGGCTGGTAACCGCACTTCACGTATATAAATATATCACATACAGAGATCTCAGAGTCCACACTTAGTAATGGGTAAAAGGCGTGATGATATATTTATTTTAATTTTATCTGTCAAACTTCAAACAATAGTTATTTACGTAACCAGATATGAAAACGTTATGAGAAGAGCGAAGCGAGTTTTGCAAATTCCGCTAGAATAATGTTTAAAATACATAATATTCTATATCTATGACAGCACAGTATATTTCAAAATCAATTTACCAAAGCGTTAACGTGAAAATAAATGAATAAAATTTTAAAATTTAAAGCTTATGTTATCATTGAAAATGAGTTCTGAAACTGAGACAGACCTTCCTTCTGATATCGAAGAATCTGCTAATTTGGCCGTGAACTCTTTAATACCAGAAAAATTATTAAATGTTTATAAAGTTGAGAAAGTTCAAACTGTCAACATTTATTACCTAAATCATCATCTGTGGCGCTACAGCCCAAATCGGGCCTGGGCCTACCGGACACACCGAGCCGCAGTTTTTACGCTGCCGTACTGCCGGTTTTCGTAGTCGAATGCTCCATTATTTAAGGCGTATAAGTGACTAGCTTATAGCGCCCGAGTGTGATAAATACATGTAGCTGCATTTTATATTTTACGACAAATCACACATTGTCGACAGGCGGATTCGAACTGACGAACCTTGGCTCGGGTGACGTCACAGTATGTTAAGAGATGTGCCTTAACACGCTCGGCCACCGCGCCTGTATTACCTAAATAGTTATGTAAAGAATTCTTTACATAACTCTTAAATGACAGTTATGAAAAAATTTACATGTCATAACGTCAAAAATTTATGTAATTTTTCATAACGGGATTAGGTAAAATAATTTTTTGCTCTTACTAATTCAAAATGGTGTAAATAAAACTAGGCCGATGAGCAACGAATATTTATCATGTCAATGTCGATCTGGTAGAGACCCACCCGTATTTTCAATATACTTTAAACCTGATTTTTTTTCATTTATGAAATGTTAAAATCTAATCTGATGCTAACTTATTTAATCTCTATAACATTGATTTGAGGTATTTTGGGTCTAAACTAATTTGGCAACTTTTGCGCAAGTCCATTTTACATTTAAAAATACAAAACACGTACATACAGTTTATGAGACGGATGTCACCATTTACATGACTGTAATTAGCATCACCTCAAATCAGTGGGTATCAACACTGTGTCGGCGGGTCACGATGGAGGGATAAAATATTCTAAATATTACTTGTTTGGCTTAATTTGATATTATTTACTATATATCAGAGGATATCAACTATGGGTCAGCGGGTTTCAGCGTTCTTTAACGTCGGTCAGCGATCAGCACTAATCAGCGTTTTATTCTTTCCCAGGTACAGCAACAAACAAAAATATACAACATGTCAAGGTCGCGGGATGAATTCAATCAATATGCAATAAAGTTAATACTTGTAAATTATTTTAAACATTCAAATTTACAATTTACCTTTAATTAGAAAGAAAAAACATTCAGTATAATACGGTTAACCGATAAATAAAAATGGTTTTGCTTTCGATTGCGGGTTCGTATTGGTTTCAATTTTGGCGCGTTTTAGTTTAAGTTTTTTTTTTCGGTTAACGGTTTTGATTCTCGTTTCGGCTAGGAACTCTGGATTTGTCATAAATATACAAAATTAGAGCATTGTTATCACAATATTTTAAATTATCATTAGCATTATCTACACACATTATTTAATATAGAATACCTACTTCATTTATTGCCACAGTTGATTTTCTTTCATTTGTGAACATAAAATTAGGTAATCTGTAGTGACTAAGGTGTGTCGATGAGATTTAATATTAGCATGTGCAATTAGGTAGCATAAATGTTTGCCGGATATCTTTTATTTGACAAAAAATCTATTTTTGTCAATATAACTTGTGAAAATGACACTTCCCTCACTCGCCCTTCGGCTCACCCTGCAATAATTGTGTTTGAGTAACAAAAAATCACTTTTCGCTCTTAATTCATAAATAACTATTTCACGTTTAATGTTGCAAAAAATTGCATGTAACACACATGTTTCTATTTATTTTGGACAAATAATATAATTATTTACCTCCAGAAAATACAAATTAAATTTCGCGAATTCTTGTACATTTACATTTAATATGAAACTCCTCTTAAAAAGAAATGTGGTGCAAAATACAATGTAACTTGGCTTCTAACTGTTACATTATAAAAGAAGTAGGTTTGCATATTTAATAATACACTAAACTGAATATTTGTGAGCATACACTTTCACCTTACATACATTACAAACAAATGGAATTTGTGCGCCTGACTAATCAGGCCTATATCGGTCTTCCGAGTATAAATCCATGGAGGAGTCGCCCAACACTCAGTAGATACATTTCTATTTGTAGATCAATTTGGTGTAAGAAGACCAGTCATACAGAATTTGACATACGACTACGCATACATTGGACAACCGTTAGTTCTACGATGTAAAGTGGCTGTTAACCACAATATTGGCTTCCAAATGTCCTGGATAACACCAAACCATACAGATATACAAGTAATGGTTCTGCTTATAATAATCATTTTATGATTCCTCTAATGTATTTTATATCGCACAGAACTTGAACATAGAATATATTCGAGATGTCAGGAATACAACTGGTGAAATCATTTTAAAAATTGACAACATAACGGAGGAACATCAAGGAAATTACTCATGTAATGTATTTTATTCTACAAATAGAGGAAATTATACAACGAAACATATTTTGGTTATAAGTAAGTTAATATTCTATCTTCATGAAATACTAACTAACATTAATAATAAATAAATGTGGTAATTTTAGAAGGAGAAAAGCCCAGAATTGTAACGAGTAGCTTCAAAGAGCAAGAAAAAATCACCGTGGTACCCCAGGACACCGTGAACCTGACATGTTCTGCTGCCGGTGATCCGAAACCCGTGATCACCTGGATGAAGGTACACCAACCAGTCCCGATACATTCAATCTCTAACAGAAATAATTACCTTTACAGGATACCACTAAAGTACAAAGACTTGGTCAGCACATTGGCTTTGCTGCTGACGATTCAGAACTCACTATTAACTATGTACACCGGTCTGACGCTGGACTCTACACTTGCATAGCAGAAAATCCATTTGGACGAGATTCTCGCGCCGCCAACCTACGTTTGCAGACAGGTACTGTATAAACTCACGCGTAATCAAAATATTTGTAGTACTTATAGTAAATTTAATTAAATGGATGACCAAACTATATATTACTTTTTGTTTTATCATAGAATACATTCGTTTACAAAATATTATTTATATCCCACGAACTAAGCGTGCAAATGTTAGCAGGCATGCATTGACCTTAACCTTGGAAGAACCAAAACCACTTTTAAAATATTTAATAACTCGGTGTATGCTATTAGTTTTCTAAAAATCAAGGATTTGCCTGTTTATTTTTAGTTTCATTCATTCCCTATTATGGAATAGTAATTTTTTTGATTATTCTGATTATTGTCGCACCAGTTTTACTAGCGAGAAGGACAAATAAATACAAGGTACAGTTTTCAAATTAATTTGTAATTAGTAATACTTACCTGAATGTTTATTTATTGTACAGAAATTTACAAAAGTATTAAATGAAGCTGGTTTCATAAAGTTTAAAGCTGGAGAATTACAACGTGTAAATCCATATTTAAACATATCCGAGCAAGCGCTGCTGTCATATGATACAAAATGGGAAATCCCAAGACATTTAATTGCACTAGGTAAGCAATTATATATTAATTTATAACAAACAACTAAAACTAATTTATTTCCAGGATGTAATTTGGGCTCAGGTTATTTTGGACTTGTGGTCGAAGCAACAGTTACAAATTTTTTTGACGGAGAATCAGAAAAAACTGTTGCTGTCAAGATGCTTCACCGGAACTGTAACGTCATTGAATTAAATTCTTTAATTTGTGAACTCAAAATAATGAGTCATCTTGAGAAGCACGTCAACTTGATCAATCTGTTGGGTGCGTGTACAGACAAAATTGCGGAAGGTAAACAAAACATAAATTTCATATAAATATTTGAAATTTCACAATAACTTTTTCAGGAAATCTGCTTGTTGTAATTGAATATTGTGAACATGGCAGCCTCAGCAACTATCTCAGAGCAAATCGTTGTAATTTCGTTAATTTAATAGATCCAGTTACGGAACTCGTTTTTTTCCCCGATGATGATAACGAATCCCTACAAGGTATTCATATACAGCCCAATTCTTAAAGAAGTTTTAGTTAATCTTATGTTTTGATTAAGACAAATTATGCTACACTATATTCTCTAAATAAATTCAATAAACCTAAATATAATTCTGTTACCTTGATCTTTTTAAAATTTAATTTAGAAAAACTTTTCAATGTCGTATTTGAGTAAGGTTAGTGTAGCCAAAATTGAAGATTGGCTAAAAAAACTCTTTTCTGGATCGATCTGTTTAAGTGTAAATATTAAATATTCATCCACGCAAGAGTTGTGTGTGTGTGTGCATTAGACACGGCTAGTCGTGGCTCGGGCGACGTTAGCACGCTGCAGCTGCTGCACTGGGCGCTGCAAGTGGCGCGAGGCATGGAGTTCCTCGCCTCCAAACAGATCCTGCACGGTGACCTAGCGGTGAGAAATGTTCTGCTGGACGAGAATTACGAGGTGAAGATTAGTGACTTCGGGCTGTCGAAGACTTTAAGCTCTAGTGGTTATTACAAGAAGACATCTCAAGTGAGCAATATTTGTATAGTGTGATTTGTGTACAGCTGCAAGTATTGTATGTGTTCCAACAGTGTCCGCTGCCGGTCAAGTGGATGGCGATTGAGTCCATCCGAGACAAGACGTTCTCCACGCAGTCCGACGTGTGGGCATTCGGCGTGGTGCTGTGGGAGCTCTTCAGCCTAGCGCAGACCCCGTACGCCGAGCTGGAGGCGGACCTCCGCTTCTACCGGAAGCTGGCGAGTGGCTACCGCTTGGATCGGCCTGAGTACTCCACAAGGGAAATGTAAGAGCCGAGTACATAGTGTGTGTGACATTGTATGAGCGGTGTTTATGTGTGCAGCTACCAAGTGATGCGCGAGTGCTGGTGCGAGCGGCCGTCAAGCAGACCCACGTTCTCGTGTCTTGTCCGCACGCTCCAAGATCTGCTACAGACTCCTAATGAGGTAAACAATCTGCCTTTAGACTGGTAATAACAATATTTAAGTTGATTAATTATGTTTTATTTACGAGCGTGTATAAAATTGACCTTATTTGGATTATTTCAGTTCGTAAAATGGTTGTTTAATAGCAACGCTGATCTAGCTAGGGACCCTAAAAACAAACCAAGTCATTGTAGATTTATGAAAATGCGAACTATACATTAAACGTTGATATCTAAACTTCAATAATACTTACTTTTTTTGACGTATAAAATATTACAAAATTTTAAATAAATAAAATAAATAAAATAAATATATCATCACGCCTTTTACCCATCACTGGGTGTGGCACTCTGCCTAAGCAGATCTCGGTAAGTGATATATTTTTTCGCGTGAAGTGCGGTTACCAGCCGTCAAATCACGGCCTCCAAAGATATTAGTGGAGGAGGAGCCACAGGGGTAGATTTTTTTAAATTGGTGAAAATTGTTTGTCGGTTGTGGGGATCGAACCAGGGTTCTCAAGATCCACAGGTCGACTCGATACCACTGAGCCACCTACCCCATCAAAACAAAATTTAAATACATAGACAATATGGCGAAATTATTTCCCTGAATTGGCAGTTAATGTTACGTTGTCAAATATACAGCAGAGTCTAAACTAATTAACCAGAACTTTAAACGAGAACTCAGAATATCAATTAATGTTGCACTTAAATACATACTTAGATAACGTATGATAGGGTAGGTAGCTGAGTGGTATCGAGTCGGTCTGTGGATTTGAAAACCTGAGTTTGATTCCTACAATCGACAAACAGTTTTCACCACATTCACATTTTTAATACTACTTTCATATATATGTATATCGTACTTTATACCAACATGTATTATTTTAAGCTTAGAACAGTTTCATAGGATTGATTTTTGATGATGATAAATACTTATACATACCACGTATGACTTACTAATGATATACTTCATAAACTTGCAAATAATAAAATAAATAATATAAAAGACACCGGAGAATCACAGACATTGTAATTCTATTCTTCCAACATCTGCACTTCAACGTATTTCAAACTATTTTGAGAATGATGATGAAGAACAATAAGTCTCCTATAATACTTACTTACTTACTTAATTCAAACAGTAAATGAATTATGGCCTGTGGTTGAATATACTCATTATTGAATCTGCTCTCCCCCCTTTCCTATATTGTAATTTGGGTAAAGTTTATGTTGTATAGAGCAGCATAAATAAACAAATAAGTTCACTGTTTTAAACTAAGGGTAACTTATGTGAATATTTTGCAGTAATTTGTTAACGTGTTGGTATGTTGCAGCGCTTGTCTGCTGAAGTGGAGTGTGCGTCATCTAGCGCCGCAGCCAGCATGCTCGCTGCCGGTCAGGCTAACCACACAGCCACGTCGGACTGGATAGCTCTGGACATCCTGCCTCGCACTTCCACTGTTCATCACACCACTACAACACGGCTTTAGTTGCCAATTCAATTTATGTATTTTGTATTAAGCCTAAAAATAATAATTAAAATGTGTCTTTTATATTAAAACATTTTCCACAAATTAATTAATGTTTCTATTTTAGCGTTATATCGTATTTGAAGTGTAAAATGAGCAACATGCGCAATGGTAGCCATTTCTTTCTTTTTTTCTATGTAGAATATAAATAATAATATAAATAAATGGATTATTTTAATTAGAGTATTTTTTTTTAATTCTAGTTGTGCGTAAGGCCCAAATGTTCAACATTCGAGTCTTTAAAAGGAATATATTTTAAAAATAATAATAAATTTAAATATTCCAGTGTGACTAAATGTTATGCAATTTAATATTTCCTAATTGTAATTGACCTGCGGAATCAATCCTTGTAACATATGAAGAAATAGCATAAACAATTTTTAGACATTTTTAACAAAATAAAATAATTTCATTTGACAAAATTGGCGTGCATTTTCGTATGTCATTTAACCAATAAATATAATTGAAATATAAGTTAATATTTTTTATGCTACATGATTCGTATTTCATAACTGAAATTAGCCTGAAAATTATGTTCTAATATCTGCAATAGTTTCCAGTGTTAGAGAGACAAATATTCATTCATTTCAAAATAAAATATCCAAGTATGAATGAAGAGAAATAGGCTTGTCAATAACATCTCTAAAATATGTAAATACTTACACAATGTTTGAACTATAAAGTATTCAAAATTCGCTTTAACTTTTAGCTACGCTTAATGTTCCCCTGAAATATCCTACAATAAAATTTAACCCTCAAACTTATAAAAATAAAATATGCTAAAAACATCACACATCTGACAAGAATTAAATGACATTTCGTTAATTTAATTAGATACGAGTAATTTACTAGGCTCCACGGATCCTGAAAAATAGTATTTCTTAAAATCTGTTACTTTATACACCACCTAGTCGTGTGTTGATATTGTATAAAATACTGTTTTACTAATTTTTTGAAATTGATTGGCTAACACCTCGTTTTAGGTTAAAACAAATTACACTCAGTCGCTTACAAATCTTGGCTATTTTATTGGACATACACGAGGAGGTTTCTAATGGCTTTTAGAAAAAAAAATTAACAATCAGACGAAGATAATTTCAGATTAATCTACACGACATCCTTGTCAATACATTTATTTTAATACTAACTATTAACTTTTGGGAAAAACAATTGATAATGTGTCGGTTACAATTTTTGACTATTTTGCTCGAAATCTCTGTTTAATTTGTTTATTTGATATCAAACTCCTTATGTTTTCATGACTTTTAGAAAAAAAATATAATCAGCTATTATAATTTGGAATTATTGTGCACCAATTAACTACAACAAGATTCTCCTGTTTTCCTGCATGAATATTTATTTTTCTGCAACTGTGTATGAAGTAATATTTTCATATTTTAACGAAAAATGTATTTCAGTTTGTGTCTGGTTGACGACGCTAAGCATCCGCAGTTCAATTTGTTTAATTTGCATTTTTTTTCAAATAATAATAATAATAAGAGAGTCAGGTTTGCATGTATTACGTTTAGCTTCCTCTTTATGATATGTACATTGTGATTAAAACATCGTTAATTTGTGTTAGACTACTGAGTGATCATAAGTTTCACAAATTAACTGCACAATAGAACTGAGAATCTTTTCAGTGATTAATTACAAGCTTATTTAATATAAATGACAGATGTCAGTTACAAAGTAAGGTTGTGAAAGTGTTTTTTCCTATTTACCTTATTTTCTATTAGATTTTCTGAATATGGATGGTATATTTGCATAATAAGTATAGAATATTTTGCAAGACAACTAAGAAAATGGTAAGAACGAGAAGTCAAAAGCATTGTGAAAAGATTGATTCTCCAAGCTTGAATACGACACAAAGGAGATTAAATAACAATGAAATAGACTGTATAAGATATAGTGAAATATTCGAGAATACTCAAAACAACACTGCTAATACACAACAGTCAGTTGAGGGTCAATACATTGAGATTGATCGTGACAGATGTAGATCACAAAGAAAAACTTGGTCGAAAGAAGAGATGTTAGAATTAATGTGGTGCCACCAATACTGCAAATTAACATAAAAAACATTACAAAGAAACCTTCAAACTATGGAGAGAAAGAAATCCAGACTCCAGACCAAATATAAATGCAATCACTTTGCAAAACCAAAGAAGATTTATTGAGCAAAATAAAAAGATATCTGATCATGAACTTAAGGATATAGTAAATAATATTCAGATAACATTGGCAAATAATTCACAGAATACGACACAAAGGAGATTAAATAGCAATGAAATAGACTTAATAAGATATAGTGAAATATTCGAGAATACTCAAAACAACACTGCTAATACACAACAGTCTGTTGAGGGTCAATACATTGAGATTGATCATGACAGATGTAGATCACAAAGAAAACCTTGGTCGAAAGAAGAGATGTTAGAATTAATGTGGTGCCACCAATACTGCAAATTAACAAAAAAACATTACAAAGAAACCTTCAAACTATGGAGAGAAAGAAATCCAGACTCCAGACTAACTATTAACTTTTGGGAAAAACAATTGACAATGTGTCGGTCAGAATTTTTGACTATTTTGCTCGAAATCTCCATTTAACTTTTTTTATTTGATATCAAACACCACATGTTTCTAATGACTTTAAAAAAAAATTGATAATCAGCAATTTATAATTTTGAATTATTGTGCACTAAATAACTCTAGCAGGATTCTCCTGTTTTCCTACATGTTCATTTATTTTTTTGCAACAGTGTATGAAGTGGCACCTAATATTTGGCGTAACTTCGATCATTCGCTTTTTTGTGTATGTTACTGATGATGATAAATATGATTATCTTTAATTCTTGTCTCTGTAAATGATAATGTTATGACGAGAATGATAACCGACTCTATGATATTTGTTTGTTTTATGTATGGTAACTAAAATCGATTTCCGGTAAAATCTATAATTTTCAACACGATTTATCTCATATACGAGTATTTTTTAAGTAAAGCATTATTATTTTCCGATAATTTGTATAAAAAAAACATTTGTTCTTTCTAATGGAATTAATTAAATTATAGCATGCCATTTAAAAAAAAAAAACGTCGTTTCATTCCCTATGAAAAAATTACTATCGATAAAAAATATCTTATTTTGCCAAAATATCCGGACTCATAAATCTTCGAAACGTTTCTATAATTACCTATTTAGATTAAATAATTATTTCAGAAAACAATTTCAATATTACATATTTATTTTACATCCTGTATGAATATATGTGCGTGAAGTACATTTATTTTATTATCTGGGGCACGTTTTTGTGATAAAATACAACTAATACTTAAAAATATTGTCAAATGTAATACCCCGAGAACTTGAAAATTATCGGGTATTTTCCGATTGTTACGTTGCGTAGCAACGATTGAGATAAGTTATCTAAATCGTTGCTATGCAGGGAAACAAGAGGGAAATATCCGATTAATTTTCAAGCTCGAGGGGTATTCGGCTGATTATTTTTGATGATTCTGAATAGCGCATAGGTTACAACTGTCAGAAAAATGATTGTTTATCGCCTAGCAACCTAGCCGGGAAGTTATCGAAAAATTATCGATATAATTTAGACCTAGTTGTACCACGTGATGTTAAATGCCACGCTCTTATTGGTCGAAATTGGGGTTGAAAAAATAATCATTAAAATTATTATTTTTTAGTGTTTGATATAAATAATAATTTTTAAATATTTATGATATTAACAAATTAATTTGGATAGAAGTACAAGTAAAATAAAAACAATTTAAGACATACCATTAATTACAATGTGTGACACTAATGTACTAGTTAATATTATCTAGTTCGTAAATCATTAAAGTACAGTATGAAAATGAAATAATAATAACAATAATAATAATAATGAATTTATTGTGAAAAGCATAGCTTATACAAAAGAGTGGTATAAATTTGATATATGATGTGAACATTTAGAAGTGATATTTTATAAGATACATGGAAGGATTGTTTACATAACAGATAAATATTAGATAATTGAGATAACATAGTGTTAATTAAATATTTAGATATTTAGGGCGAAGGCTCGTATTTGAAGGGCGGGGATCGTGTAATTGGATATGTCAAACATTTTGTCCTTCGTTTCTGGTTTCAAAATTTGAATGAGACATCTAAGAAGTGATGGAGGTCATCCGACTCTAAGAAATTACAAATTGTACGTATGTTATTTACATCAAATATGTGTGCTACTCCTTTCACATATATCTGTGCCTTGTCTCGGGTAGATACTATTCGGATTTGACTATGTTAAGGTAATGAACTTCGTTGTTGGAATATATTATTTCTTTATAAATCGTGCTGTACGACGAATTTGTTATTCTTCTATTGTCATCGCTATTTAAATGTACCTTAAATTTGTTTATCAGGTCAGCTGTAAAGTTTTCTAGTACAATAAAGCTTTGTTTACTCCAAATATCTGTACTATCTATTTTTTTTTCATATGCTTTACTTGCGTGACCCAGTTGTATTTTAAAATGTTAACTTTGCTTTTATCGAGTAGTACTAGCTTGTCATAACATAACTTAGGGTATCTTTGAGTATTCATTAGCAAGAGTTTTTTTTGGTATCTCATTATTGCTACGAATACTAATAGTTCCAATTTGGATTGGTCAGTTTCAGTTCTAACTATGTAATTTGGCGTATATTTGGACCAGTTATGTAACTCCTTGAAGAAGCCAACTTGAATTTTTTCTATTTCGTCTGTGTAGTGTATTCTATATACCTCTGCTGCATATAATAGCGTGGGAAGTACCCCTGTGTTTTTTTGCGTCCGATGAAGTCAATCTTGCTTTTGTAATTAAGTTTTTAACGTTGGCCGCTGCAGATCTTGCCTTACTGATCATTATGTCTTTGGCTTTGTTGAACAGACCCGAGCTACTGAATAGTATTCCTAAATATGTGTATTCCGAGGTGAGCTCTATAGTTGAGTTTTGACAAGTGAAAATGGTATTAATGGATTGTGGTCTTCCTTTAAAAAATCTCATGACTTTAGTTTTCTGATGATTAATCTGAAGATCGTTATTATTGCAATATTTCTCTAAGCAGAGCAATTTCTTGTGAATATCTACTATAGAATCACACAAAATCACCATATCATCCGCATAAAGTAACATAAGGATGTCTGTAAAGTGGTTAATGTAGATGTCTTCCATTCTTTGTTCTCTGAAGAAGTTGTCTATGTCTGCAATGAAGAGACTAAATAGTAAGGGGCTAAGTGGGTCTCCCTGAGGAACTCCTTTATTTACGTTTATTGGCTCAGAAAATTGTTTATTGATATTCAGTATTATCGACGCATTATCATATATATTTTATAATATCCTAATCAGTTTTGTACTGACACCTTAGCGAAACATTTTATTCCACAATTTTGTGTGATTGATGGAATCGAAGGCTTGTTTAAAGTCTATGAATATTGCGAAAGTGTTTCGTTTTTCTATAAGGCGTGACTGAATTATTGCATTTAGGGTAAAAATGTTGTCTATACACAATCTTTTTTTCTGAAACCGCATTGGGATTCTGGGAGTATTTTAAAACTTTCTGCCCATGTGTCAAGACGTTTGGTAATTATACTTGTTAAAACCTTCAATATGGTATTCATCATTGCTATACCTCTGTAGTTATTTGGATTGTGTTTGTCTCCCTTTTTGTAAATTAGCGTTAGGGTACTCTTGCAAAGATCCGATGGGATGACTTCGGTATCGCGACATTTATTTAAGAAAGTAGGAAGAGTGGAAAACCAGTTTGCACTCATATACTGTAGTAGTTCGTTTGGTATTAAGTCTGGGCCTGGCGTTCTGTTTTTCTTAAGATTTCTCAGTGAGCATTGAAGTTCAATTTCGGTTATCTCGGAGTCTAGAAACGAATGTAGGGCGTCTGAGAAATTTATTTCATTTTTAATAGCGGTTTTATATAGATTTGTATAAAATATCTCCCAATCATTTAAGCTGATGGGGATAGGAGATCTGCTCTTAAAATTCTGCTGTTTATAAATTTTCCAGAATTCTTTACTGTCATGTATGTTGTTAATTTTAGTTTGTATTGTTCTAGTGTATTCCTTTTTTTTCGCTTAACATATTTTTGTATTTCTTCTTATCTTCTTTGTATTGATTTAATATAGTTTTATTAGCTCTGTCTTTTGCAAAGTTGTGATAGCTTTTCCTCATTTGTTTCTTGTTTATTATGCATTCGTTGTTAAACCATGGTTTATTCTGATTATGACTTGTATTTTATCTTAGAGTGTGGACAATTTCTACTTCTTCGGAGACAGAGTAGCAGGTAGTTAGAATTTTTTTGTATAAGTCCGTGCTTGAATTTGTCGATTTTGTCTGTATTTCATATTGTTGCATTTTTGTTTTAAATTCCTCTGCCTCGTCAGCTTGCCAGGTAATTTGTTGCTGAGGCTTTATCTTGGTTTGTTTAGGTTTAGTTATGTTTGGTGTTGTAATTTCTAGCTGTAACTTTCCGATGAGATGATCTGATTTTATTCTCAACTTCAAAGTCGTTTATTATACTTTGACCTGAATTGCTTACATAAGTCGGTTGGGCTGGTGTATCACTCTAAGTTCTACCGTTTAGTACGTAAAGGTCTTTTTGTACTCATACATTAAAATGTGTTGTTTCGCGTTGCCTACGCAACGACCGAAACGTCAATTTCCCGCACTCGTTCGGGAAATTTTAGAAAAAACACTCCAATTTCTAAAGCACTTATTAAAAATCTATATTTATAATAAAAAAGTATAGTATCTCAAACACCCTTTTGCGTAATAATAATAAAAGAAAATGATGGAATATTAAATGAAATTGAATTTTAAAATTATAAATTTAGTGTATTTAGTTCACAATGTTGGCAACGAAATAACCACTCGACAGCAGTGGAAACACATAACCTTCAAACGTAAGGTAAATTATAACAACATAGATATGAAATTAAACAAGTTTATTAAATTTACTGTGTACTACAAATAAAATTAGCAAATAGTATAAACTCTTTATTTTCATTACATTGAAATAAAGATTAAATCAATTGAAATTTGACAAAATTGTTACAAACCAGTGTTATGGGTATATTATTGTTTAACTTAATTATTGTTTTGTGGGATGTTATTGTAAACGTTTATATTTATAGAACAATTTTGGCAATTAGAAATGCTAACTCCTGGCACAACTTCGTTTCTTTGATTGGATTGTATATCTGGCTGCACATGAACATCTATAGCTGCAGCAGCAGTTGCTGTTGATGTACTTGCACATGATGGTACACCTTCAGTTAATTTTCGTGCAATTGCTACGCGACTGAGCAAGGATTCCTCAATATAACCTTCCGCTACTACTGATGTCTTCCAACCACCAAGTCTTTTAACTGATACTAAATCGCCGCCATTATTTGCTAGTATAGTTGCTGATGTTCTGCGAAAGCAGTGGCCAGTAAACTCATTTGGACTATCTAGCTTAAGATATATAGCAATTTGAGATGGTACTTTGCCAATTGTATTAAGACCAACTGGTGAATTTATACATTTACCATTGCGGTAAGCATAAAATAATCTGTAATTTTTTGGTAGAACTCTAGCTCTTATATCTATATATTTTTTTAGCAAATTAATCCAATTAGATTGAATTATTACAAAACTACGGGAAATATTAGTTTTGCTGTCAGGTTTTGCAACTGCCACTATGTCGTTCTTAAATTCTAGATGATTTATCAACATTTTGCAGAGTTCTTCACGGCGACAAGCTCCAGATACACCAATTATTAAAACAGCCTAAAAGTCAAGTTTGTAATAAATATGGAAAAATTAAGTGTATTTACACATGCATATTGTGTATATACAAGTACATTTACCTTCATTAAAAGAAAGGTATCATCTGGTGCTTCATTTATAAATTGATTTATCTGATTATCATCTAAAACTCTAGATTTTTTAGGCTTTTGGTCTGCTGTTTCGCGTTTCAGAAAAGCGATAAGTTTTGAATATCTTGCAATATTTATATTATTATGTATAAGTAAACAAGATTTTAACATTGAATATGTTGACCACAATGATTTTTTATGTGAGAATTCTTGAAAATACGCCAATAACACATTCTCAGAATAGCGTGTTACTTTTTTCATTTTACTCCAATTAATAAATTTTAAATAAGCTGATTCGTACCGCTCTTTAGATTTTTTAGGAAGTAAATTATCCGATGCTTCCTTAGCAACTTCGCGTACTTCGGGAGGCGTAGAACTATATTCTGTATCACTCATATTTGTAGGATTAATACTATTCATTTTCATTAAATAAAAATAAACAATAAAACAAGTGAAATTTATGACACATTACTCTGATATTAGCTACAAAACAGTGTATTTGTGTAATGTTATGATATATTGTCTTATTAAATAAAATTATTTGTACAAAAATAACTTATAATTATATAGTTTTACACTTTTCGTACAAAAAATATTGTACAAACCTCTTGCGTGAACTAGGTTCCCGCACTTGGTATGTAAATAACTATTTCCTTTCTTATTGGTTTTATTGTCTGTCAATCTTTCTTGATTTAGTCTGGAGGAACCAAAAACGACATCCTCTGCTTGATTGCTGCTACCTATGTGTGCGTTAAAGTCCTTCCTATAATTATTGGCAAATTTACGTATTTTTCGCTTATTTCTTTTACTAAAATGGAAAGTAAATGCAACATAGTGTCATAGTTGTAACTGTGTGACATATAGACTGAGATTAAGATTATTACAGTTTTGTTTCTTTTCAATGAAATTTTTAATACAATCCAGTGCACCGATTTTTTAATTTCGTCTATTATGCATGACTCTTGTTTGGCATAAACTATTAAACCGCCTATTGCCCTGCCCCGACTTGCATCTTTTACTGCACCACTCGAGTAATAATTATAGTTTTTTAGGATAACGTCTGGTCTGAGATTGCAATGATTTTTCTCTTGCACCCATGTCTCGCATACGCAAAAAATGTCGAAATTTTGTAAATAATCAATCTGCGTGTTATCTAGTTGGGTAAAGTTTTTATATCCCTGCATGTTCCAAATCCCGATTGAGAATAATTTGTTGTCTTTCTTCTGTTTATTGTTGACAGTATTTTTTGTTACTTTGCGATCTTTCCGGGGGTAGTTTGGTGTCTTGGGCGTAATAATCGGTCCAATGGTCCATCGATTTTTTTCTGTGGTTTTTTGTCTTTCTCGTTTTTTGGCTGTTTGACTTTGTTTATTGATGACGGAGTATACTCATTGTTTAGAATGGTATTTTCTTCATTATGTTTATTTCGCACCGTGTCCTTACGTGGTTCAATATCTGCATCATTGATCTCTAAATCCTCATGTTGTAGAGTCGTTGGCATAGCGCATGTTGATTGAGACAGCCTTCATATTCTCTTATTCTTATCTTCTTTGGCCTCATATTGCGGCTCTAATTCATCAATGGAGTATTTTTCACCATTTACTATAAGATGTGAATCCTTAATATAAGCTTTATGTCCTGTGTTTCTGGCTTCTTTCAGAAGCGGTTGTAATTTATTTTTTGCTTTTAATTGATTTTTTGTAAGATCTTCTTCTATTGCTATCTTGGTTCCTTTCAAATGTTTTCTATTCGTAAGAATCTCATGTTTTTTGTTTAGGTTCCATAGAGACAGTAGAATAAGAAGATTTTTGTTGTTTTTTCGGCCGATTCTATGTATATTTTCAATATCTTCATGAATGATGTTTATATTCAGAGAATTTTTTATTAAATTCAATGCTTTTATACGCAAGCTGCTTCTTGTTTCACTTTCTTCTTCTGTTATACTATGTATGACGAGGTTCTTGATTTTTATGAGTTTTTCTAGTTTTTCTAGTTGATTGTTCTTGTCATCAACTAATTTTTTCAGGTTATTATTTTCTGTCTGTAGATTTTGTACGTAATCTCCAGTTTTGTTACTTTTTGTTGGTTTTGGTTTACAATTTCCATTATTTCCGATTTAGCGTGATTTATCGCGTTCATTGTTTTTAGATTACTTTCTTCGATTTTTCTTATGATTAAGTCAGTGTTAGGATTGTCTGCCATTTTGAAGTAGTATATAACGGATTAATTCAAGCTTTGATAAAATTTATTTAACATTTAATTTTACTATTATTAACAGTACTGCTTTTGATATTTTTATGACTATATTGTGAACACTGACTGGTTAAATCAGTTACTAATTATGTTTAATTGTGAGAATAATTATTTTGTTCAAGGTTAGCGTAGCTACAGATGTTTTAAGTTTGTTTTTAAATGTATAAAAAATAATAGCATAGTAAAAATTACTCACATCTATTGTCCGATGTATAATGCGAATTATAGCTATTGTTTGTTTAATTTGCACTATATATGTCTTGAATTTAAGTTTTTTATACAGTCAGTTTTGCACATAAACTTCACTAATCAGGGTTGCCAACCACCCCAAATGAAATAATAGACGATGATGGTTAATACTTTTTCTGATTTATGTTTGCAAATTTCCTAATTTTTTTAATGCCGCAATAATTATCGGTGCATAGATTAACTATGCACATCGAAAATCATTCAATTAATTACATATTGTTCATTAAGTCTAAATTGATTAATATTAAAATTGACACAAATTAATATAATAATATATAAAGTCTATTTTATTTCGATATTGAATTTATTATGACAAAATCAAATTGTAATCGAAGAAATTAAAGAAATACTAAAATTAAAAGTAAAAAAATTATTCAATAATACAGTTTAAAGGATTATATTACAAAGGGATAGTAGTAGAAGGAAATTCATGAAATTATATAGCAGATCTCGGTAAGTGATATATTTCTTAGCGTGAAGTGCGGTTATTAGATGTTTGTGGAGGGGGAAACACAGGGGATATTTCAATGTGGTGAAAATTGTTTGTCGGCTGTGAGAATCGAACCCGGGTTTTCAAGTTCACAGGCCGATTCGATACCACTGAGCCACCTACAACACAATCAAACAACAAAAGTATTATAAATACAAATATTCAAAAAGCCGTGCACTGGCGGCGCCAACTTTTTAGCTTATACTCTTGTCAAGAACAAATCATATCCAAATGAACTGTTGTCGTGACTAGACGTATCGCGCGTTCTTTGCCACTCATATTTAAATAAATTTTAGACTTTTTATAGTAATATTTATCGTCGTAAAATTATATCAAAATGCTTACACGTGAAGATTCTGATACAATTAAAGCTATGTTTAGTTTATCATTATCTAAACTAGGTCAAAATAAAGACTTTGTGAACATGATTATGGAGCAAGTGAGTGTTGCTGTAAAACAGGTGCTTGAGGAGAAAATTAATGTATTGCAAAATGAAATCTTCTTCTTCTTATTCTTTTATATAGGTTTACACCTGTTTTTCTTCACACGTATGATCAAGGAGTTTCTATGGAAGTAGATACCCAGCTGTCTTTCCATCTTTTGGGTGGTCTTCCAGGGTTTCTCTTGCCTACTGGTTTAGAATCTCTTGCTATCTTAATTAATCTTTCTTCATGTGCTCGGGAAACATGGTCGTTCCATTCTCTTCTTCTTTTCCTTGCGAACTTTACGATATCTTGAACTCCGCATTCATTTCTTATTATTTGGTTTCTGATCCTGTCGAGTCTTGTTTTTCCCATAATTGATCTGAGGGTATTCATTTCTGTTGTGCGCAGTAATTGTTTTGTTTTTCTTGTGTCTGCTCGGGTCTCGGCTCCATATGTCAGTACTGGTCGTACCATTGTCTTGTAGATTTTTATTTTACTTTCTGTGGCCAGGTATTTATTTTTCCAGGTTAAGTCTCGTAGCATTCCGAAAATTCGTGCTCCTTTCATTATCTGTTTTTTGACTCCTGTAAAAGTATTTTGATCGCTTGATATTTCGCAACCAAGATACGAGAAATTCATGACCTGTTCTATGATATTATTTCTTAATTCCAATTTGCATCTTATAGGTTCTTTAGAGATAACCATTGATTTGGTTTTCTCTGTGGAGACTTTCATGTTGTATTTCTCTGCTGTGGTTGAGAATGTATGGAGAAGCCTTTGCAAGTTGTCTTCTGAGTTTGCAATTAATACTACATCATCTGCGTAACATAATATTGTAATTTGTTTATTTCCCATACTGTATCCTTCCATTTCTTTGACGCTATCGATTATTTTGTCCATTATTATGTTAAAAAGTACGGGGCTTAGTGAGTCTCCCTGTCGAATACCTGTAGAGCATCTGATCTCATCAGTTAGTCGTCCCTCTACTTGCACTCTAGTCGTAGTATTTGTGTTTGTCTCCTCTATGATTCTAATAAGTTGCTGAGGTGTATTTTTCCCTCGTAGTATATTTAAAATATCTTGTAGTTTTACGCGATCAAAAGCCTTTGTGAGATCAACAAAACACATAAAGGCTGGTGAGTTGAATTCAATCGCCTTCTCAACTACTTGTTGGAGTACAAACAAAGCGTCGATTGTAGAGCGGTTTTTGCGGAATCCTTGCTGTTCTTCATTTATGTTTAAGTATGGTTCAAGTTTTTTCAGTATTAATTTTGTAAAGAGCTTCTATGTTGAGTTCAGAAGAGTGGTGCCTCTATAATTGTCTGGATTGGTTTTTTCACCTTTTTTGAAAATTGGAATTGTAATGCTGTTTTTCCAGTCCCTTGGTATCTTCCCAGTTTTTAAAATAATGTTAAATAATTTTCCAAGCTGTTCCTCCAAGTGACTCCCACCGTATTTTAATAGTTCATTTTTTACTCCATCATCTCCGGGTGCTTTCCTGTTTTTTAGGGTTTTTAGTGTTTCTTTAACTTCTTCTGTGGAAACTATTATTTTCTCCATCATCGTTTCGTCCGTTGACCACTGTACCATAGAATAAGTTTCTTGCTCCTTAAAAAGAGTTTCAATTTCCATTGAGTTTTTTAATCGGGTTTATTTTTAGGGTGTCATTTATTTCTGCTTTTCTGTTTTTCAACATTTTCCAGATTTTCTTTTGTGACCCATATAGATCCTTCTCCATGTTTTTGGTGTAATTTTCCCAAAATTCCTCTTTTATTTGCCTTATTTTCTCGTTTGCTGCATTTCTCTCCTGAATGTAGAGTGTACGATTTTCTTGCGTTTTAGCCGCTTTGAATCTTAAGAAGGCTTTCTTTTTCTCTTCTGTGACTTCTTTTATTTCCTTTGTGAACCATGGAGTTCTACTTCTATGTTTTTGTTTAGTATTTACTTTTCTTTTACCTAGAGCTTCTTCTGCTGCTTCAATAATATTGCCTTTTAGTTTCTTCCAGGCACCATCTTCATTGTCCGTGTCATGGATTGGTGTTTTCGTAATTTTGTCTTTTAGCCTGTTGGCATATAAGGTCTTTGTGCTTTCATTTTCCAGAGATTCTATATTAATCTTTTCCATGAACTCTTTAGTTTTGATTTTCCTTATTTGAATTTTCATTCTTATTTTACACAACAAAAGAGCGTGATCACTGCCTATGTTCGCTGAATTTAGCGTTCGAACGTCTAGAATTTCAGATGGTGTATATTTCCTATTGGTTATAACATAGTCTATTATAGATTTTTGATCTTGTGCATTGGCAAAAGTATATTTGTACTTGAAGTCATGATCAAAGAAGGTGTTATTAATTCGGAGAGTATTCTGTGCGCAGAATTCTGTTAAGAAATCACCATTGTCATTACACTCTTCTTCATTAAATCGTTGTTTTATTCCCGCGACAGGATAATTTCCTATACGTGCGTTAAGGTCTCCACATATTATTAGATAATGGTGAGGTGGTATTGTGTCTATTGCATTTTGCAGGTTTTCATAGAAGCTGAGTCGTTCTTCTTTGGACTTGGTCATGTCTGGTGCGTAAACGCTTATTATATGAAGGTATCCGTTGTCAGTTTTTAGTTTAATTTTGAGTAACCTTTCGTCAATATAATCAATATCTTCGATATTTTGTTTAAATTTTATGTGTAGGAGTATTCCGACCCCAGCTTTCGCTCTGTCTTCCTTCTTCCTGCCACTATAAATTAGTATGTAGTTATCTATGATTTGGGTTCCTTTTCCTTTCTTTCTTAATTCAGAAATAGTGCAGATGTCTATGTTCTTTTCATTGAGTTCAGTAATTATTTCATGGTTTTTATTATTCCATGATTTAATATTCCATGTTCCTATTCTTAAGAGATTTCTTGATTTTAATCGTTTTAACCGTTGACTTTTCTTGTTTGTTACCATATTATCCGTCCGTCTTCCGAGGCTTCGTGTGGTTCTTTGAGCGTTGAGATCTTTTTATGGTGGGTAGATTGCTAGTCTGGCCCACCAACCCTCCTCCTTTATCCGGGCTTGGGACCGGCAACGGCAGATGCACTCTGCACTCTGACCGCAGGCGGAGCCAAATGAAATAAAATCATTAAAAGAAGAAAACAGTGTTTTAAAAAAGAAGTGTGTGATTGCGGAGAAAAATACCGACGATCTTGAACAATACACCAGGCGCAACAATTTACGCATATTCGGTCTTCCTGAGGCTCGAAATGTAATCATTGATGATTGTGTTCTTGACTTTTTCCAAAATAAAGTGAAAGTAGATATTTCTCTCCATGAAATTGATCGATGGCATAGACTGGGTAAGCCATCTCCAAGTAATACCTCACGACAGGTAATTGTTAAATTTGTGAGTTACCGTTCTCGTCAAAAAGTTTTCAACAACAAAAAACTGCATAAAAACTCTGGTATAACCATACGTGAAGATCTGACTAAATCTAGGCTTAGTATACTTAAGGCAGCCACTGAGAAATTCTCTTACAAGAACGTTTGGACAATGGATGGGCGTGTCATTGTTAGTACCATGAATAAGGGTGCATTAAAAAAACATTACATTAATTCCCTAGAAGATATTGCGAAGATCAGCTCCACATAAAAGTTAATGCCCCATATCTGTGCAAATTGCTAGAAACAGTTAAATGTGAGCGGATTCGGCGTATTGCTATTTTTCTTAATTTAATTATTCTTAGTGGCAAGAACATGCTTGGTCAATGAACTCTAACTTCATTGATTTGTCCTTCAATAATTTTGTCTACTATTGTTTGTTTATATGTCAAAATCAGCTGATTACATTTCACAGCATAATTCCTTGTTTACACTCGGTCAGATTAATGTTAATTCTTGTTTTCATCAATTTTGTGAATTTGTAAGCGAACATAACTATGATATTATTGATGTAACAGAAACTTGGATCAATGAAACTACTCCATCTCATTTATTTTGCATTAATGATTACAATTTAATTAGCTTAGAAAGGTATAATAAACGTGGTGGAGGAATAGCATTTTATGTCAAAAATAATATAAATTTTAAAATCTTAGATACTTCCTTCGTTGCTAGTTGTAATGTCGAACATCTCTGGATACTCTGTTATGTAAATAATTTAAAAATATGTGTCGGTGTCGTATATAATCCACACTCTGATTTTTATAAAGAATTATCGTTTCTTGATACTGTTTTCACTGAATTCACTCTGCAGTCAGACTACCTTATTTGCACTGGTGATATTAATATTAACCTTTTTTCTGAGGATATTCGCTCTCAATTTTTTAAAAATCTAATATTAGCTAATGATATGCATCAAGTGATTGAAAATATCACGAGACCTAGCTCTAAAACACTTCTTGATGTTATCTTATTATCAAATAAAGAAAAGTGCGTAGAATCAGGTACTCTGGACTGTAGCGAATTCTCTGATCATGATTGTGTGTATTGTATCTTAAATATACCTAAAGTTGTATCTTCTAAGAAAACTTACATGTTCAGAGATTTTAAACATCTTAACGTGGAAACTTTAATAACAGATTGTGAAGCAATAAACTGGGACCAAATGATTTACTTGAATAATATTAATGATAAAGTTAATAAGTCAAAAATAATAAACAATATTCGCCATGGATAACTCCAGTTATTAAAATTATGCAGCGTAAAAGAGATAAAGCTTGGGTTGCCTACAAAAAATATAAAACTGAGTCAAAACTAGTATATTATAAGCAGTTAAGAAATTTAACAACAGCAGCTATTCGAAAAAAAAGCAAGCTTTTATAAACCATAATGTTGATAGTAGTATTAAAGATTCCAGAAAACTGTGGAGCAATCTAAAACATGTGGGTGTAAATACTACACAACATATAAATATTCCGGATGTTTTATGCAACCCACAATCATACGGGCAACACTTGCTAGATAAAGTTGGTACTGACAAAGTGAATCCTGACACAATAAATTTTTATAAGAATAACTCATTTCCAGGAAGCGCAAATGACTTTTTTAATTTTAGATGTGTAGATAATAATGTAGTTGAAAAAATTTTAAAACACATAAAATCAGATGCTACGGGTTTAGACGGTATTTCTCGCAAAATAATATTACTAATACTTCCTGTCATCTTGAAATATATTGTTCATATTATAAATACATGTTTGTTAGATGGAGTAGTGCCGCGATTATGGAAATCCGCAATTATTAAACCCGTTGCTAAACTCACCAATCCCTCGACGTTTGATGATCTCCGTCCAATTAGCATTCTACCCACCCTATCGAAAGTTTTGGAAAGAATATGTTGCGACCAAATAACTACTTTTTCCTCACTTAATGGAATATTTCCTTCAACACAATCGGGATTCAGAAAAGGACACAGTAATTGTACCTGTCTTTTAAATATACTAGATTCACTTATCAAAATTTTTGACAACTCTGAGGCATCAGTACTTATTCAAATAGACATTTCAAAAGCTTTCGATATGGTGGACCATGAATTAATGCTTGCTAAGCTCCATTATTACAAGTTTTCAGAGGATACACTAAGATGGTGTAAAGACTATTTCACTAATAGAGAGTTCTGCATAAGTATGTGAAATTCCTGTGAAATACTTAACTCGGCAGCTTTCCCGTTGCAGCGTGGTGTCCCGCAAGGATCTATTCTGGGACCATTGTTCTTTTTACTCTATGTATCAGATTTGCCCTCTAAGTTAAATTTTTGTGACATCCACTCTTATGCTGATGATACACAAATTATAGCAACTATAAATTCGGAAAATCTAAATGAAAATTGTAACAGATTCAATCAGGATTTGGAGAATGTTACTACATGGGTAAAGAACAATGGACTCAAAATTAATGCGACAAAATCTTCTCTAGTTGTATTCGGAGTGGATAAATTACCGGACATCATACTGGATGGCACTACTCTTGAACGAAGTACAGTTGCGAAAAGTTTAGGAGTATATATTGACGAAAACTTAAATTTTCGTGAACATTTAAAATACAAATTAAAAGCGGCAATGATTAAGCTACGACATCTCTATCAGTTTCGTAACTTACTCTCGTCGAAAGTAAAATTGCATTTAGTTAATTCACTAATTCTACCTATTTTCGATTACTGTTCCTGCGTATATGTTCCAAACTTAACACAAGCTGATAAACATAGAATAACAGTCTTTCAGAACTGCTGTCTGAGATATGTATATGGTGTTGGTGAACATATTTCAGTTTATAGATTACAAGCTAATATGGAGGATATAGGCACTCGCGCAAGAAAATCCTATATTATTCTCACACATAAAATTAAAAATACTGGTGTCCCGACATACCTATTTGAGAAACTAAATTATAAGGATTGTGATTATGGGCTTCGGTCAAAGAATTCGTTTGTTGTACCTTCTTTTAAAAAATCTAAATACAAATGTTGTTTTTCATATCTAGCACCGATGCTGTATAATTCACTACCAGATGATTTGAAGTCTCTAACAGTAAACTCATTAAAAAATAAATTGTATACAGTTTGTGTAAATTTGTAATCAAGAAAACTTAAAAATGTTGTTTCTATATATTACTATATATACTTGATCTATGTTTAATTTGGTGTACATTGTAAAATTTATGTAATTCTCAAATGTTGGGTTGGGTGGAAGAGCAGCCTCTGGCTGAACCCCGCCTTTGACGAATGTCAATAAAGATTATTATTATTATTATTATAAAAACGACCATAAAAAACGAATGAAGCACTTTAAAAAAAAAGCCCCCGTAGTTTTTGAATATTTTATATCTAGAATAAGAAATAAAAAGATTCAGCACGATCCATCAATTAGTATTTCAGATTTCTTTTCGCCCGATTTTGAAAATATGATTTCGAGAAAAACGCGTTTAAAGTTTCGAGTCATATTTATATATATATATATATATATATATATATATATATATATATATATATATATATATATATATATATATATATATAAATAAATAAATACTAGTACTAATAGGTATATGCTTTTTCCCTCTGAAATACTTCCGCGCGGCATTTAAATTAATTGTCCCTTATTCCTAAGGGTTTAAACTATAATTTAAGCAAATAAAAAAAATGCATTTTTAAAATTTTTTAGAGTGGCCTTACTCCTTAATGAGATGTTCGAAACACCAATTGGGATACTTATTCTTTTTATAATAATAAACAGGACAGAACTTATCACGGAGTCTATGTAGGATGTCATAAAATAGTTGAACCATATCATTTAAATTCTTGTTATAAAATGTAGTGTCCCAATTGATCGCAGATAATTAATGAAGTAAGTTTTCAAAGTCACACTTTTTTAAATTAAAAGTAGCAATATCAATTCTGCTAAGTGGTTTAAAATCACAAAGAGAACAATTAATATCATGAGAAGGATGATAAGTGTCAAAATTACTTATAAGACATGGACAATTTGTCACAGTATCATTTAAAGTACACAGTACCAAATCTAATAAAGATCCTAAATGATTTGGTATATTGTTGAACTGATGAAAGTTACTAATTGAAATGGTATTAATTAGCTCCACATGTTTATCGAATCTTCTCGAGCAGCTTGGTTTCAAAAAGTTTTCTTGGGTAGGTGCCCTTATTAGATCAGGTAGATTGTAATCATCCACAATTAAAATGTTATTTTTAGAATACTGCAACGATATTTCACTTATCTTGTTAAAATGATTTGAATAGGTCGCTATATCACTTTTCAGGGGAATGTAAACACAGCATACTAACATTTTTCGGTGATTTGAACTAGATATGGCCATCCAAATATCTTCAGCCACTGAACACCACTCCAGATGAACATTAGAATAATATGACTTGGATACAAGAATTAGAACACCTCCTCCCTGTTTTTTATTAGGATCAGGAACAATTAGCTTAATTTTGTCAGCAAAAACGTTAAGTTTGCTTTCAAAATCATCGATTTTATTAGAACTAAATTCGATTGAGCGTGTTATTTCATTTAAAGAAGTCTTAATTTCTGTGATCGAGTTAGCTTGAGCATCTGATGAACGTTTCAGTTCGTTTAAAGTATTCAGAACATCGGCGAGAGAGCAACTTTCAGTATCAGCATTATGTAATGCCGGTGGAGGTACAGGTGAATAAAGTGGCAGGATGGTTTTACATGCATCGCATATCCAGCAGAGAAATTTAGATGCGTGTGAAAACTATGGTTTCGGTTTTATCATGGTTAATGGATATTTTCCAGAGGCGCCAGTAAGATTTAAGGATATCTACATGGATCTGGATCTAATTGTTCGTTACCTCTGCGCTGAACGAGTGGGCATAGAGGGCCGTATCGTCCGCGTAGAGTGCTGTATGGGTTTTAGGGTCCGTCAGTACGGTGGTGTGGATAGCGATACGGAATTCGAATCCGGTGATCTTGAGTTCGAATCTCACTCAAACTAAAATTTATATAAACTACTACACTGCGGCTCGGTGAGTTTAAGTTCCTGTTGTATAGTGTAACAACATAAATAAATATCACTAAGGTACAGAATGAAGAGTTGTGGAGCTAGGCAGCTACCTTGCTCCACACCCGCAGCATTGGGATGGAAGTGATGTTATTAACATTAACTTGAAACAAACGGTTAGTTAGGTACGAATGAATTAGTTTGATTAGTAGTGGCGGGAATTTGGCTCGAATCATTTTGTAAATTAACCCATCTAGCCATACTTTGTCGAAAGCTTTTTTAACGTCTAAAAGGGCCATTAATGTGACATTGTTTTTGTTGTAGTTGTGGTTATGTTTGTCATGATTCTCGCTACTGCGTCACGTCGTGGTGTACGGGTCAGCATCTCTTCCTGGCAGGCGGAAGGTCCCTGGTTGGAATCCAGGCGTCACCCGATTTTTTTTGTCATAAATTTAACTTACAATTTATAGGATAGTTTACAACTGAGAAATTTGTAAGCTAACTTAAATACAGATTATTTAAGAAAAATAATGATAAAAAACCGAAACAAACATTTAATAATTTTTCTCAAAATTTCTGTGTTTAATTACAAATGTGTGACTCAATTTTTGTGCAAATTCAAATTATGTTTTAAATAGTAAATAAATAATGAATTTTATTTGCTGTCATCAAAGATATTTTATATCTGTATATTTATGAAAAACCTTTTTTTTACTAGGAGTATGTATCCAGTATCATTGACATAGCGGTTCCTACGCCCTTGATCAATTGTATCCTATAGTAGCCATATAAAGTTCTTAAGAATAGGTATTAACGAAAACATAAATTTCGTATCGTTCGTTTTATTTATTTTTTCACTACTAGCTCAGCAACATGCCATTATTGACATCGTTTTGAGTCGTGAAATTGTTTTTCTCTACTGCTTCCTTAGTAACGGTCAATAATGGATTATTACTGTCACTTTTCAAAGATATTTAAGCTTCTGAATTTATTTAACTCATTAAACGCAATGAAAGTATAAATTCTGAATTAAAAATTAAATTAAAATTTTAAGTTGGCAATTCCAGACAAATTACAGATTCAAGAATAACTACCTTTTTACCTGTCACTTTTTACATGAGTAAAGGGTACTGTTACATTGTAAAATATGTATTTATGCATTTATTTATTGTTATATTCTCAAAAGGTAAATCTTTAATATATTTTTTAATAATCTTACATTGTGCAGTTTAGTTTTTTGGGTTATAATTACATTTCTATATAAAAAACGGAAAACATGACTATATAAACTCTTAGTGTTAGAGATAGGTATCTAAAAACACAAAAACACTGCTCTTACAACAGGCAAAAACAGAGCTTGTGGTACCAGCCCTGTTGTTAAGTACGTGAAATGCGGTTACCTACCGTTATATATATATATATATATATATATATATATATATATATATATATATATATATATAATTTTATTCATTACTTGACCAGAAAGTTATATCAAAATCGAATCGTTGCTTTAGGGAAGCAAAATTTGCTTTAGGGATGAAAAGCGCCACCTTTTAATTGAGGGAAGACAATATTATTCTTGACAGGGAACAGAATAGTGACAAAATATGATTTAATTATGTTATAATATTATTGTGCCCCTTGTGATTCGAGCCGCTGAATCTAAGAACCAATCGAAAGGAGTGGGGTTGAATTTGTTTAATTGTGTGTTCCGTGAATTGAGGGGTGCGGGGCAGGGGTTTGTGTGTCTCAAGTTTTGAATGAAGATTTTGTCATTTAGTTTGTGATTGGACGCCGGTTGTTTAACGTGATTTTGTTCTAGTTCATCTTGTGATATCTATATTATTATACAGTGATTTATAGTAATTAATTAATTAACATTCAACATATAGTTCAATTATTTTCATCAAGTATCAAACGAGTTTGTTTCTTATGGAATATATATATATTAAAAGCTCTGCAGGCCTTATAGGCCCATGGCTTGTTGACAAATGTCTCTCCATACACCTCTATTGTTGGCTTTTTCCTCCCATTTTTTAATGTTCATACTTTCTAGGTCTTTTAACACCGCGACACACCACTTCCCTTTTGGGCGTCCCCTTCTTTTCTTCGCAATAATTCCCCTTTTGAACACAGTCTTAATCACTCTGTTTTCCGGCCTACGCACTATGTGTCCTAATCATCTTAGTCTTTGAGCTCTGATGACCCCCGTTATCGCACAATTACCGAATAAACTCATCACTTCCGAGTTTGTTCTTTGCATCACCACCTCTCCGTCCTTTTTCCCACCAAAAATTTTCCTAAGAATTTTCCTTTCCCATATATCTAACTTAGATTGATCACTCCTTTTTAGAGTCCACAGTTCACACGCATAGAGTACCGTCGGTCTGATAACGGTTTTATAGATTCGCACTTTTGTTGCCCATGATATTCCTTTTGCCTTTAGTATATTGAATAGAGCCCCCACACTTCTGCTACCTTTCGTGATTCTTGTTTCAATTTCTACTGTTTCATCATTGTTATTTGTCAGTATCACACCAAGATAATTAAACTGTCTTACCACTTCGAATTTATACATTTTCCCACAATCACTCTTAATCCTCATTTCTGTATTTTCTGCCCGGCTTCTTCCCGTTAGGATCATTAGATTAGTTTTCTCCTCATTAATATTGAGTCCCACTTCTCTTGCTGCGTTTTCTAGTTTTTTGAAAACATTCTCAAGTTCCTGATTCGTTCTTGTTAATATCGCGATATCATCCGCATATGCCAAAATTTGATGCTTTTGTTGATATATTACTCCTTTCGTATAGACTCCTCCTCTCCTCACTATCCATTCTAAAACTAAATTGAACAGCATTGGCGACATTGGATCCCCCTGTCTTAAACCTCTTTTGACAGTAAAACGTTTAGATACATCTCCATCTATTAATACTTTGCAGCAAGATCCATTTTGTGTCATTTCTATAAGTCTTACCAACTTTTCGGGTATTTGAAACTCTCTCAGAATTTCATAAAGTTTATTCTTTTTTATAGTGTCGTAAGCTTGCTTGAAATCTATGAATAATAACTGTAAGGGTATCTCGTGTTCTTAGCTGTTCGCTATAATTTGTTTTAATGTGAAAACTTGGTCAATGGTTGATATATCACCCCTAAAGCCGGCTTGATATTCTCCTAACAGACTCTCAGTTGCTTCCTTCATTCTATTCCTTAAGCATATTGCTAATATCTTGTAAGCGATATCAAGTAGTGCAATTCCCCTGTAGTTTTCACAGTTAGATCTTTCTCCTTTTTTATGAATGGGGTAAATTACTGCTTCTTTCCACCTTTCCGGCATTGTTTCCGTCTCCCATATTACTTGTATAATTTTGCACAATTCTTCTTGCAATTCGTTTCCGCCGTTTTTATATACTTCTGCTGAAACTCCATTCTCCCCAGGACTTTTGTTGTTTTTCAAGTTTTTTAGAATAGCTAAAATCTCTTCCTGTGTCGGAATTTCAACATGTTCTTCATGTATTCTTACCCCTCTAGGTGTTGTTACCGATTCCTCTTCTTCATTATTATTAAGTAGATCACTAAAGTATTCCGTCCATCTATTCACCTTATTTTCACCTGTAACAAGCTGTCCATCTTTATCCCTGCAATAAACTGCTTTATGTTGATACCCAGCTCTTTGTTTCTTAACATCTTGATAGAAGTTTCTTATGACATTATTTTTATACTTTTCTTCTATTTGTATTAGTTTTTCTTCCATCATCTCTCTCCTCTTCTTCCTACATACCTTTTTATAGTTCTTCCTTTCCTCTACGTAAACTTTCCTATTTTCGTCGCTATCATGTTGCAGTAGACGTACTCTGGCATATTTTTTTATATTCATTACTTCCTTACATTCTTCATCAAACCAATTTTCTCTCCTTTTCTTACTGTGTTTTAAAACCTGTTTCGAAGCCTCACGTATGCCCCCCTCAAAATCTTCCCATCTTTTATTGACATTCTCTGATTTGGTTATTCGCGATAAGCTGTTGATTAGCTGTGTATTAAATTGTTCTTTTATCTCTTCATTTTGCAGCAGTTGTGTATTGTATCTTTCCATATGGCCTCCCTTATTTCTTCTGTTCTGTGGCATTACTAACTTAATTTTAATTTCTAACATAATATGGTCTGTGTCTCCTTCAGCCCCTCTTCTGCTTTTCACGTCCTTAATTATGTTGACATGTTTCTTTTCGATCAGCACATGGTCAATTTGGTTACAGCAGTTCCTGCTCGGTGAGATCCATGTCCCTTTATGAGTTTCCTTCCGCTGAAAGGCTGTACTGCTTATCTTCATGTTCATTTCTAAAGCAAATTCTATAGTTTTAATACCATTCTCATTTGACTTTTCATGTTTACTATGTCCTCCCGTTATTTCTCTGAAACACTCTTCTTTTCCAATTTTTGCATTGAAGTCCCCTACAATAATTTTAATGTCATATCTTGGCATTGCATTTATTATTCTCGTTATTTCTTCAAAAAACTTTTCTTTCTCTTCTTCATCCTTCTCATTGGTGGGAGCGTGCACATTTAGTATACTTATTTTTCTGCCGATCCCCCTTACTCTCAACTTACATATTTTCTCTGTTATAGGTGCGAAATCTACTACTGAATTTTTTAATCTCTTATTCACCATAAAACCCACTCCGTAGACTTTTGTTTTAGAGCCACTGTTGAAAACCACGTAGTCGTCTAATTCAAAAATTGCATTTTCTTTTTGCTTTGTTTCTTGCATTGCTGCTATAGCTATATTATATTTTTTGAAAACCTGTTCTATGTTCTTATACGCTCCGACAGAATTAGTGCCCCGCACATTCCATGATGCTATTTTTAGATCCATTTTCCTCTCTGAGCGATTGTTTTCTTTGTACTTCCTGTTTATTTGCCTGGTCGTACATATACATATTGCTTATTGCCGACTACTACTTTATTATAATATACTTTAGGGTTCCTCTTATTTTTTCTCTCTTCCGCTGCTTTCCTTCTGATTAGATACTGCATTTTTCTCTCCTCTACCGTCCAGTCATTCTCTATGTATATTTCTTTCCCTTTCAGCTTATACTTGTTTCGCATAATTTTGACTTTATCTTCTTGGTCCTCCACTTCTGCTATTATTACTGATGTTTGCTTTGTCGATCGATTTTCCTTCATTATTACCACGGCTGATTTTATTACGCAATTGACTTGTAATACGTTTCCTAATAAGTCGATTACCGCGTCCTTAGGTTTTCTTCCTTCTACTTCTAGTCCCTTAACTACTATGTTGTTTGATCTGCTTCTCTTATCTTGCTCTTCCAATCTTTTACGTAAATATAGGATTTCGTCTTTCATTTCTTCTCTTGCCTGTGTCCAAAACGCTTCTTTCATTTTGTGTTCTTTCTTTAACTCTTCGATTGATGCGGTATTCTACTTTATTTCGCTCTTTACTTCTTCGTGATTTTGGTTCATTTGCTCTTTGATTTCACTTACTGTTGCTGACACCCCGACCAATAACTGCTTTAATTCCTCCATTTCCTCTTTATCTATATTATCACTTGATTTGACTGGGGATCTCACTAAAAGTTTGCTCTTTTTAAAAATTAATTCCTGTTCTTTACTCACTTCCTCTCTTTTTCGCTTCTCTACTGAATCACTCCGTCTTCTGAAGCTCTTACTCATTTGCCCAGTTACTACGCCACTGCTGATGCCTATAACTCGGTAAGCATGCGAGTACGCACGCGCTCACTACTGTCAGCGCTATCACCGCACGGCTTGTCTCTGAAGGTCACTAACTTCTCAGCTACCTCTAACTGATTTTTTAACTGAACTGTCTTCTATTCACCAACACTATTATCTCCTACGGTTTAAACACTTCTTATCATCCCTTTGTAATCACACTTGATTTAAACAACACGGCAATTCCTTCTTTTTAGGGTTTATCACCGGTGTTGATCAAAAACACTGTTTACACATCAAACCATAGGCGTACCGTGGAATATACATTTTTATTTTATGAAGGTAACTTATTTTCTGTTCTCTAATTTTAGTTGTGGTTCAATAAATAAATAAAAATAAATATATCATCACGCCTTTTACCCATTACTGAGGGTGACATTTTGCCGTAGCAAATCCTAATGATATATGTCTTAGCATGAAGTCAAATCATGTCAGATCTCGGTAAGTGATATATTTCTTCGCGTAAAGTGCAGTTTTCTGCCGTCAAATCACGGCCCCCAAATATGTTAGTGAGAGCCACAGAGATAATTTTTAATTGTTTGTCGGCTGTGAGGGTCGAACCTGGGTTCTCAAGTCCACAGTCCGACTAGAGTGCATATCAGTAAATTATATATTTTGCAAATATGCCGTCAAATCATGGCCCCCAAAAACACAACGGTAATTTATAAATAGAAATAAATATATCATCAAGCCTTTTACCCATTACTAGGTGTGGCATTCTGCCATAAACAGATCTTGGTAAGTGATATATTTATGCACGTGAGCTGACTGTCAAATCACGGCCCCCAAAGATATTAGTGGAGGGGAAGCCACAGGAGTAGATTTAAATTGGTGAAAATGTGATTGAAAAATTAAAAAGCAAATATACGAAGTATCTTCCAACCCTCTGCCACCACACCTTCATAATCCTTACTTCCCTGTGTCTACTAACAGCCACAGGACAAGTTGATAATCCCCCGCTGGTCCCCTCGTCCTGGCGTCGACATCAAAGCTACATTGCGTATTCCATAGTAGCTCATAAGTAATTTATGCATATAAACCGAAACAACCACGAGCGACACCGCCGCCACCACCGCGCCACCATCAGTGGCTGTGATTCCGTGCATTAGCTTTTAGGACATTAAAATTCAAACGCGAGTGAGGCTCGGGCCCGTTTGTAAATTGTTCGTGACTGGAAGATGGTCAAAGTGTTGGACGGGAATAAATTAATATTGTTCTTGTTGGAGTTTAAGATTGATTGACTTTGGGGGCCTTGATTTGACGGAATATTTGCAAAATATATAATTAACTGATATGGACTTGGTGGCTTAGTGCACTCGAGTCGGACTCTGGATTTGAGAATCCAAGTTCGACCCTCACAGCCGACAAACAATTAAAAATTACCTCTGTCGCTCTCCTTTCACTAACATATTTAGGGGTTGTGATTTGACGGCTGAAAACAGCACTTTACGCGAAGAAAGATATCACTTACCGAGATCTGCTACGGCAGAGTGCTACACTCAGTAATGGTTAAAAAGTGTGATGATATATTTATTTTTATTTTTAATTACCGCTGTGTCTTTGGGGGTCATGATTTGACGACTGGTAACGGCACTTCACCTTTTATTATATATACTACTTACTAAGATCTGCTACGGCAGAATGTAACACCCAGTAATGGGTAAAAGACATTTAAAATTACTGCTGTCTTTCTCTTTACTAACATCTTTGGAGATGGTAATTTGACGGCTGGTAACTGCACTTCATGCTATAAATATATCATTGAGATCTGCTACGGCCGAGTCCACACCCAGTAATGGGTAAAAAACATTATGATATATTTATTTTAATTTTAAAATTACTTACTGCTGTCTTCCTTTCTACTAACATCTTTGGAGACTATGATTTGACGGATGGTAACCGCACTTCACGCGCTTAAATGTATCACTTACTAAGATCTGCTACAGAAATGCAACACCCAGTAATGAGTAAAAGGTGTGATGATATATTTTTAAAATTATCTCTGTCTTTCTCTCTACTAACATCTTTGGAGGTCGTGATTTGACGGCTGGTAACTGCACTTCATGCTAAAAAATATATGCCTGAGATCTGATAGGGCAGAGTGCTACACCTTGTAATGGGTAAAAGGTGTGATGATTCAAAATTTGTACTACATACAGATATTTAAATAAGTTTTTTTATTTCCGCAGCATGAAAATGGCGGGCCCCTCTAATATTTGTTTATTTTATAAATTAAACATTTATCATTTGATATTTATTTATTTAATTATGCAAGTCTATACAACAGGAACTTAATCCCAATTACAGTACAGGGTCCGGACTCTCCGAGCCGCAGTGTGATATTATTTTATTGTTATTTTTAGCAAATATAGCAAATATCACTCAAATTCTAATATCTAATAGCAAGAACAAATAATAACAATAATATTTCCCTCCAATACCCCAAAAACTACCCCTAATCCTTCGTGACCATCCTCCGAACCTCAAACGCAACTTGTACCACGAAACAACACTCATAAAGTCTGAACCCCTTATGGTGTAAAAATATCTCCACGGCGTCCGTGCAGCCGCGTTGTTTCCAGCCAATCACCGTCTGGGGGTGGGGCTTAGCGCGCCTGCGTACATCACACCCCCCTAATGCATCCGCGAGACCCAAAATAGAGACCTCAGATTGAGTTTAGGTGGGGCCAGCCGGAAAAATTTACCCATCGTAGTATAGCATCAATGTCCGATGCGAGCGGCACAAAACTTACTAACGGAATTATTTTTTAGGAATTTATTTCAAACGTTTTCGATTGACTTGCAGGATCTATTGTTTGTCAATTATTAAATCTCAGTTTTATTTACTAGGTTCTTTATAAATTGTGGTATCTAGGTGACGACAGCAACCGCAACCAAGATTTGAACCTGGGTCTCTTTTGGACATTCATCAAATGATATTACTAATCTAATTATGGCGTATTTGATTTAAATTTGAGGTTATTTCAATTTTTACTCAACTTATTTTTATCTTAATGGGTAGGTGGCTCAGTGGTATCGAGTCGGCCTGTGGATCTTGAGAACCCTGGTTCGATCCCCACAGCCGACAAACAATGTGCACACAATTTAAAATCTACCCCTGTAGCTTCCCCTCCACTAACATCTTTGGAGGCCGTGATTTGACGGCTGGTAACTGCACTTCGTGCGAAGAAATATATTACTTACCGAGATCTGCTTACGGTAGACTGCCACACGCAGTTATGTGTAAAAGGCGTGATGATATATTTATATTTATTTATTTATTTTTATGTCAGACTTTTCAATTAAATTGGATACATTTTTTATTTTCTAATCTTAAACTTGAAATTAATTTTAATAGGAAATTTAAACAGTTTAAATAAGTAAAAACAAAATGAAAAAAAAACATCTAGCCACAACGGCTGGTAGCACAAGCTCTGTTTTTGCCTGTTTTAAGAGCAGTGTTTTTGGGTGTTTTATTTATTTATTTATGTTACGCTGTACAACGGGATTTTAATTCGTACTCACCGAGCAACAGTGTGGTAGTTCATATAATATTTAGCTTGAGTATGATTCGAACTCGGGATCTTCAGATTCGAATTGCATAACGCTATCCACACCACCGTACTGTAATATGTTAAAACCGTGCTCTTAAAACACCCAAAAACAAAGCCAAAGTGTTTTAATTTGAGCGGGATTCGAACTGCTTTACGAAGTTTAAACTGTAATTCCTGTTATGCAAACCAACAGTGAATAGTCTATCTTTCATCCCAAATACAAACATTGGATGTGCCGCGCGAGGCATCAGGTAAGGGTGCGAGTGAGAAAGCAGGCTCCACCCCCGGCGTCGTTTCGCCCCGTCCCCGGTCACAGCCGCAGTCGCATCGCATCCGCTCGCCGCGACGCGCTTAACACTATCCGTCGCGATGCTAAAACTCTCGACAAGTGAACAACAAAAATATTAAATCACTTTAACATATCTATTCAACAGTACAAATACATTGTGATTTGCTTCTAACTAAAATAAGTGATGTGCGCGTAAAAATAGTGATAGTGACTTTCAACAAATGTCGAGTTATTCCTTTTCGAAAAGTAAATAATAGTGAATATTGTGGCGAAGCTTTCAAAGCATGATGAGACATAAAGGGTTAAGTTGTGTGAGAACTTGGTGTACAGACTTGGTGCATGTAATACATGACGGAGATGTTTGCTAACTGTTCCCCTGGTGTGGAGTAAGTTCCATCCTGGATTCCACGTCGCTTGCTTCGTTGTTATCCTTGCGGACCGCCGCCATGGATCTCACCACGGCGTACCGATACAACCAAAATATGATGGAGTATTATACCTGTAAGATTATTTTATTATTATTCAGATTCATAGCTCGGAATTTCATCAAAAATTCAACTATTAATAAACTTAAATTTGTAACAACAAAGACAAAATTAATTGTCATTCATGCACTTGGTGAGACTAGGTATAATAAAAAATATTAAATAAAACTCTAGGCAAAGTCTCACAAAATTCAGCCTCCGAGTCACCTTATGAGGGCATCGTCGGAGGCCGGCCAGCACAGTTAGTAACCATGGGCGCGTTTCGCTCTTGTTAGAGCTCATCAGCATGGTATAACTCACTTCTTCACCTAGAACAAAGTTCATGTGAAGAAGCTGGTGACGAAGAACTGTGCCAGCAGAGAATAAGATCTCTAACAAACGGTAAGATGACATGAGAAGTTCTGTCGAACCATTAATGCCATCTATCGAATAAAATGAAAAGCTAAGCAATAGCAATTTAATAACAACAAAGACAAAATTAATTGTCATTCATGCACTTGGTGAGACTAGGTATAATAAAAAATAGTAAATAAAACTTTAGGCAAAGTCTCACAAAATTCAGCCTCCGAGTCACCTTATGAGGACAATTAATTTTGTCATTGTTGTTATTAAATTGCTATTGCTTAGCTTTTCATTTTATTCGGTAGATGGCATTAATGGTTCGACAGAACTTCTCATGTCATCTTACCGTTTGTTAGAGATCTTATTCTCTGCTGGCACAGTTCTTCGTCACCAGCTTCTTCACATGAACTTTGTTCTAGGTGAAGAAGTGAGTTACACCATGCTGATGAGCTCTAACAAGAGCGAAACGCGTCCATGGCAGGGATGTGCGTGTAGTCTACTGCAAGTAATCTACGCAATTCTCTACGTGTAAACAATCATGTAGTCTACGTCTTCATTTTTCATGTATACAATGTAGACTATGTAGACAATGAAAACACCTGTGTTCACTTAAGTCATATTAAAATTTTATCCCTAGAACTACGGAATTTTAAATGTTGGTAGAGATTTTTATTTTTATTCTAGGGATTACATGAAAAAAAAATGAGTTGTGCAGGGCAAAACGTTCAAATTTTGTCAACTGGTTACTGTTAAAAATAGCGCCAAAGAAAACTCCGTCTGGTGAGATGGCGCGTTGATCGATTTTAAAAATATGACAGTTCGCCAAAGACCCATACAGACATTCGTCTAGTAATGTACGAGCACTTGCTTTATTAGTTTTATTATATAAAGACCGATAATGACCCGAGCTCACGAATACGAATACATGTAATAGTTACAAAGGAATAAATTTAGGTTATGTGGAATTTTACAACTGTCAGATGCATTATCTACATTGTTTACATTGTCTACGTCGCTAGAATTGTCGACGTATTGTCTACGTGTAGATGTAGACAATTAAAGATTACACGTAGATGCACATCTCTGGTCCATGGTTACTAACTGTGCTGGCCGGCCTCCGACGATGCCCTCATAAGGTGACTCGGAGGCTGAATTTTGTGAGACTTTGCCTAGAGTTTTATTTAATATTTTTTACTTAAATTTGTATTATATTGTATAGATTTGGACGAATGATATGATTATAGGCCCTGCTGTAATTGGAATGAGTACTCTTAAATTGTAGACAAATTTTTCTTCTGACAGGATTTTGCTTTTTGCTTGGTATTTGAGTATAGAAAAGATATTTATTATATTTTGCTGTGAGTGTACTAATGCAAAATTTATTACTTTTCAAATTAATTATAGTTTTATCACTGGAGTTTATTAAGTTATTTAGGCGCTTAGGCCCTTTTACATTTTGTATTTCAAAAAGCAAATATAGCTCAAAATATGTATATCTACCTTATGTGATTTAATTATTGTTATATTGTAACCGCGAAAAATATAAATTATAGAATGAAAAATATGGGCAAAACTACACTTTCAAATAGTCAATTTAAGTTATAGATTAACAATAATTTTATTCTTATATTCGAGTAAATATATTAAAGTGTAATTTGTAATTGTTATTGGCGCTAACTAGTCATAGTTTATTTAATTCTGAGTGGTTCGAAATTTACTTTAAGCTGTACTGTTATTGAATTAAATTCCTGTTGTGCAGCGTAGCAAATAAATAAATACCGGGAGTTTCAATTAGACAATAGTTTAGAGTTTAGTATTATAGATAGTTGTAGCACCGTGGTAGCGCCTCTACTTTACAAGCAAGAGTAATTATAACTAGAAATATTAGTGTTTTTGAGTGGTTTTATTCAACTATAAGCTGAAGGTTCCCTGTACTGTCATTGCAATTAACTTTAGATAGTTGTAGCACTAAGGTAGAGCTCCAGCCTCACAAGCGAGAGTAAGGGAATTTATACCTAGCTGAACTTAAATTTATAACAAGAAATACAAATGTTTTAAAGTGATTCTGATTCCACTATAAATTATAGCTCCTCTGTACTATCATTAGGGTTTATTTAAACCAGTTGTAGCACTAAGGTAGCGCCTCAGTCTCACAAGCGAGAGTGAGGGAATTTAAACCTAGCTGATTTCATTTTATAACTAGAAATACAAACGTTTTAAAGTGATTCCGATTCCACTAGAAACTATAGGTCCTCTGTACTATATTAGAATTTATTTAAACTAGTTGTAGCACTAAGGTAGCGCTCCAGCCTCACAAGCGAGAGTGAGTGAATTTAAACCTAGTTAACATCAATTTAAAACCAGAAATACAAGTGTTAAAACGTGGTTCTGATTCCACTATGAACTATAGCTCCTCTGTACTATCATTAGGATTTATCTAAACCAGTTGTGGCACAATGGTAGCGTTTCTGCTTTACAAGTGAGAATGAGGGAATTTAAACCTAACTGACTTCAATTTAAAACCAAAAAATATAAGTGTTTTAAAGTGGTTCTGGTTCCACTATGAACTATAGCTCCTCTGTACTATCATTAGGATTTATCTAAACCAGTTGTCGCACTAAGGTAGCGCTCCAGCCTCACAAGCGATAGTGAGGGAATTTAAACCTAGCTGAACTTCAATTTATAACTAGAAATACAAGTGTTTTAAAGTGGTTCTGATTCCACTATAAACTATAGCTCCTCTGTACTAACATTAGGATTGTAATGGTAGCGTTTCTGTTTTATAAGCTAGAATGAGAGAATTGAATCCTTGTTGACTTCAACTTATAACCAGAATCCGAATCATTTCTTGTTGTGCTGCATAGATAAACAAATTTACTATCAAACATCAATTTACTCTCAAACTATATCAATTTATTCCCCACTTTTTAATATCCCATGTCGCACTCATCTCGTCCCATCAAACAATAACTCCACACTTGATCTAATCTCGCACTATTCATTTGATTACCGGGGGCAGAGGAGGCGGGGGCGGCAGAGGCAGAGAGGGTAACAGCACCAACTGCATGTTGAGTGTATTAGTTTGTCTAATGCGACGAATTATCACTTGATACGGCGGCGCCGCCCCCAAACATACACACAAGTCAATGATACTTATCTACTTATCAGATTACGCCAATTGATTGTGGGGTGGCGTCAAGTGCTTGTCAAAATGTTTTGTTTGTTTTCGGGAGGATTGAGAACACTTCTTTTTAAACCAAGTAATGGAAATTTCACATTTAATTAGTTGGAATGAAAAATAAATAAATATATCCCCACGCCTTTTACCCATTACTGGGTGTAGCACTCTGCCGTAAGCAGATCTCAGCCGTCAAATCACGGCCCCCAAAGATGTTAATGGAGGCAAAGCCACAGGGGTAGATTTAAATTGGTGAAAATTGTTTGTTGCCTGTGTGAATCGAATTAATTGAAATGATATATTATCAAATCTTTTACCCTTTTCTGGATGTGCCACTTAGCCGTAGCAAATCTTAGTAAATGATATATTTATACCAGCCGTTAAATTTTGTTCTCTAAAGAGGTAAATTTATTGTGGAAATATAATTAAGGTTCTCAAATTCATAATTTGACGCCCCCATCAAAAATGGTAACGGCTGGTAACCGCACTTCACGCGAAAAAATATATCATTTACCTAGATCTGAATACAGCAGAGTGCCACACCCAGTAATGGGTAAAAGGCGTGTTGATATATTTATTTATTTTATTTTATCAAAAATGGGGACATAACATTTTTCATGTAAATTAAAAACGGTAGATGGCATTGCCTGTTCTCATGTCACCGTTTGTTAGAGATCTTATTCTCTGCTGGCACAGTTCTTCGTCATACAGCTCCTTCATGTGAACTTTGTTCTAGGTGAAGAAGTGGGTTATGTATGGGTACCAACTGTGCTAGTCAGCCTCTGACGTTGCCCTCATAAGGTGATAAATTTTGTGAGACTTAGCCAAGTGTTTATTTTATATTTTTTATTAAACCTAGTTTCACCAAGTGTATGAATCAAAATTAATTTTGTCTTTGTTATTGAAATAAATCAATGTAACATTTTTAAATTGCAATCTTTCACCGAATGAACCATTTGTTGAGAACCTCTGCCCACTTGTTAATACGATTAGTGCTAAATACAACACCAATTTCCCTATTCAGATTACAATCTTCCCTTCAGTGTTCTTCACCACTGCCAACAGCAACCCTGTTTCTGTATGCGATAACACGCAACTAAAAGCCCGGCCAGAGAGCAGAATCTTTATCGGGAACTACCGTGTCGCTTGCCGACAAAAATCTGTTCGATCTGCGGACATCTGGCGACAGGCAGCGCAGCTTATCTGATGCAAGCACTTGCTCACTTTGGATTATTGAATAGAGGACAGTCTGTCACGTTACTACTGAGAGGCTTGATTGTGTTGTAATGAGTGTGTTGCTGATAAGAATGTTACATTCTGATTTTAAAATGCGCGGCATTTCTAAGATTATTACAATTTATTTGTGCTACTCTGTATAACAGGAATTTAATCTCAATTATATATGGAACGCCATTTTGCTTTTTATTGCAACATTTAAAAACAAACATAATAATTCAACTAACAGTTTAATTTCTTTCATTTTTATGTTTGTTGAATTAAATTGTTACATTTAAAATGTTTGTTTAAATGTTTTTGCCTAAATAAAACGATTGTTGAATTATATTGTTTGTTGAGTATAAACTTTTTATAACAATCAATTTAATAACACAACATTTTTAAGATAGACATCAAACAATTTAATTCAAGTAACATTTTTATTCAACTATCATTTCAATATATAACATTAAAAATTAAAATGTTGTAATTGTTTGTTGAATTAAAATGTTACTTGAATTAAATTGATTGTTGTATTGAAATGAAGATTTGATTTTTTTTTAATTTTATGTGGTATCTTAAAGATAGAGTGTATTTAAAACCACTAACAACGAAACCAAATTTATAAGATACTTATCGTATCTATTTTAATTTTTAACCGAGCATAAAAAAATAAGTATCATAAAGTGTACTTACCTACCTTTGTTAAATTTTCAGTTGCTTAAAAAATAATCACAAAATCGTATAACAAAAAGCAAGGATCAAAAGACAATGTTTAAAGTTAAAATGACGCATCATCTTGCCCGGTGCATATTTATAAGATCTGGCTTAGTTAATCATCTTGTGCGTATAAGTCCGGCGACTACGGTAAGACGCGACTTGTCGACAAAACAAAATCATATATCCCAACAGGTTGCGACGCAACAAGACGCGCGGCCGGCGTTGCGTTGTTAAATTGCAGTACCAGATACATACAATACTTTTTAAATGAAGTATAAATATAGTATAATCAGAATAATTTTATATTAATTATTTTACTAGTAAATTATTATTGACAGTAGTTAGTAGCCAATAGTTATTTATAACGCTCTTTAAAATTTTCTGAAAAAAACTAAAAGTAGGACCGGCGGCAAGCCAAAGGGGCGGCTCTGCACGCCTTGCGGCTCTGTAAGCGTTTAATATAATAAATATTTTTCTTAATCCACAAAAAATTATGGAACGCCGTTTTGCTTTTTATTGCAACATTTAAAAACAAACATAATAATTCAACTAACAATTTAATTTCTTTCATTTTTATGTTTGTTGAATTAAATTGTTACATTTAAAATGTTTAAACGAGTTCCGGGTTTGGACCGTGTCAAAATTCGAGTGAGGGCTCGACGTTTCGCTCGCCATCGTAGGGAGCTTCTTCAGGAGGAAAGGAAGAAAGATCAAGGTTACCCGACGTGTAAACCACGCTAGAGGCCAAGAGCGATCTTGGCCTCTAGCGTGGTTTACACGTCGGGTAACCTTGATCTTTCTTCCTTTCCTCCTGAAGAAGCTCCCTACGATGGCGAGCGAAACGTCGAGCCCTCACTCGAATTTTGACACGGTCCAAACCCGGAACTCGTTTAATTTTAATGACTCAGACCGTGGAAGTCTACGCTTTTATTTAAAATGTTTGTTTAAATTTTTTTGCCTATATAAAACGATTGTTGAATTAAATTGTTTGTTGAGTGTAAACTTTTTATAACAATCAATTTAATAACACAACATTTTTAAGATAGACATCAAACAATTTATTTCAAGTATCATTTTTATTCAACTATCATTTTAATATATAACATTAAAATGTTATATTTAAATTGTTTGTTGAATTAAAATGTTACTTGAATTAAATTGATTGTTGTATTAAAATGTTACATGAATAAAAATGTTTGTTGGATTAAAATGACACATGAATAAAAATATTAGTTGAATTACAATGTTACATGAATAAAAATGTTTGTTGAATTAAAATGATACATGAATAAAAATGTTAGTTGAATAAAAATGTTCGTTGAATTAAAATGATTGTTGAATTAAAATGTTTGTTGATAATTTTAATTGGTCGCTGTAGTCGCGTGGCCGTTTTGCGAACTATCTTACTTCACTTTAGCAACAGTGCCGTAAAAGTTCCTGTAGTAATTGGGTTGCGTGCTTAAAATTTACTCTGGGGCATAGAGTATACTACGTATTGGCAGGGATGTGCGTGTAGTCTACTGCAAGTAATCTACGCAATTCTCTACGTGTAAACAATCATGTAGTCTACGTCTTCATTTTTCATGTATACAATGTAGACTATGTAGACAATGAAAACACCTGTGTTCATTTAAGTCATATTAAAATTGTATCCCTAGAACTAGGGAATTGTAAATGTTGGTAGAGATTTTTATTTTTATTGTAGGGATTACATGAAAAAAATTAATTGTGCAGGACAAAACGTTCAAATATTGTCAACTGGTTACTGTTAAAAATAGCGCCAAAGAAAACTCAGTCTGGTGAGATGGCGCGTTGATCGATTTTAAAAATATGACAGTTCGCCCAAGACCCAAGACTGAATTCGTCTAGTAATGTACGAGCACTTGCGCTTTATTAGTTTTATTATATAAAGACCTATAATGACCCGAGCTCACGAATACGAATACATGTAATAGTTACAAAGGAATAAATTTAGGTTATGTTGAATTTTACAACTGTCAGATGCATTATCTACATTGTTTACATTGTCTACGTCGCTAGAATTGTCGACGTATTGTCTACGTGTAGATGTCGACAATTAAAGATTACACGTAGATGCACATCTCTGCATATTGGTCTAAAAGAAATAATATAACACTGGTCCGGTTGTATAAAACGATGTTAACTATATTATTAGCTAACATCATGTTAAAAGTTAACTATGGACAAGATGGCTGTCACCACATTTTACACATTTTCTGATTTTTATGTTATAATTAATTAATAACCGCGTTGAAATGCTTATTGGTAGTTAAATAGCAAATAAAACAATATTTTCAACCAGAAATTATTATTATAATGACACTATAACATTTTAAAATGTCAAGCTGTCAGACATTTTGACATTTCTTCATAGATGCGTCTTTTTTATTCCTCTTCAAGTTTATTGCATAGTTAACAATGTAATTAGCTGACAACGCCTTAGGCAATTGGGGCATCGACTTTCCTTTATAATTAATATGCTCCAGAAATCAGAGTGATAACTTTAGATTTTACTTCTCGTACCCTGGAAAATAGTACGGTACTAACATATTCGGACAATATTTGTGCATCATTTATAAATTGTCTTTTTAATGTAGTGCTGCTGCTGCTAAATAGATAATTTTGTACATAAAAATGAATATAACTAGAAAATTTTAAATTTGTACGTGTGGTAAATGATTTCCATACAATATTAATACAAAATAAAGGTTCATGTCATATCATCTATATATTTAATAATTATTTTAATGCTATATATATACGAGCCCAAAATCATAATAGTTCGGCCGGCACAAAATTTTCTCTTATTGACATTACATTTATTACAAAAAACCTAATAAATATTTTATCCTTACAAAAATTATATTACTACCTTAAAATATATAATTTTAACTTTAAATAGCAACAAAAATTATATAGTTTTAGTAACAATTAGGTTTTAAATATAATAAAATAAACTATAATAGACGATTCAGAATAGTTCGGCCACTTATACATATTGCATAAAGTTGTCGGTGTTTGATTCAACTGTTGACATAACAACTGATACATTGTTAAAATCAACAAGATACTTGTCATTTGTTGTAAGTGATAAGTTTTTACACTAAAATGGCTCGAGGTAAAGCATTTAGTCAAGATTTAAGAATATCCATAATTAATGCGTATAAGAATGGAATTTCGGCACGAAAAATTTCGATTTCACATACGATTCCGCGATCAACAGTTCCAGATATTATAAATTTGTTTAAAGAAAATGGAAATGTCATGGAAGGTAAAAAAACTAGTCTCCCATCATCAACTTCTATTGTTGATCATCGAGCTTTAAGAAAAATTGTAAAACAAAATCGCCGATCAAATGCTCGTGATATTACCGTACAATGGCGGGAAATGATTGGAAAACAAATTTCTGTATCTACCACTATAAGAAAAATTAAACAAATAGGATACAAGTTTTATAAGGTAATTTATTTTCTCGATATATCTGTTAAAAAGAATTATTACTTTATTGTATTTTTTAATAGGCCAAAGAAAAATCTTTGCTTACAAAATCGCAACAGCGTAATTGGATGAAGTGGGACAAAGAACATAAAAATTGGACTCAATAACAATGGCATAGCGTTATTTGGAGCGATGAGTCCAAATTTGAAGTTTGCGTAGGAGATTGTAAAAAACGCGTATTGCGTACTTCTACCGAGACATACCAGACAGACTGTTTAGTTAAAAAAGTTAAGTTTCCTGCATACGTTATGGTTTGGGGTTGTATGTCTGCTAGGGGAGTGGGAAAGCTACATTTTATAAACGGCACTGTTAACGCCGATAAATATAAAAAAATACGCAAAGATGTTTTTTTACCGTCGATTCCTTTATGTCAGTCCGTCGAAGGGAGCTATTTTTTCCAACAGGACGGTACCCTATGCCACACGGAAAAAACAGTTGAAACCTGGTTTAAAAATAATAATATTCCAAATCTAAAGTGGATTTCCAGTAGCCCGGATCTGTCGCCAATTCAGTTCCTTTGGCATAAAATGAAGAAGGAACTGCGTAAGAATCCAGCACGCACAATAAACGTATTGAAAATAATATCACAACAAGTATGGGATAATACTGAACCTGATGAGTGTGCAAAGTTAGTTGATACAATGCCAAATAGAATCAAAGCCGTTATAGTCAATAAAGGAGGCGTTACGCAATATTAAAATAGTGGCCGAACTGTTTTGAATCTTCTAATATAGTTTATTTTATTTTATTTAAATCCTAATGGTTATCATAACTATTTTCTTTTTGTTGCTATTTGAAGCTGAAATTGTATATTTTATGGCAGTAATATAATTTTTGTAAGAATTAAATATTTATTGTTTATTTTTTAATAAATGAAATATCATTAAGGTAAGATTTTGTATATTATTCGCTCAGCATAGTTAAAAAAATAGGTACCTAAACATATTAGATTTATATAGCTAATGCCCCTATTGTGAATACGTTCAACATTACCCGGAATGTCGGTTTTTCTGTGCATGCTATGAAATGTCAGATTATACATAAAATAAAATAATTATATTCTAGTTATAGAATAAAATAGAAAGGAATTAATGGTAACAATCTGAGATATGATTAAATAACAGTTTAATAATACTTTTCTCTTTTAATTTTTGTAAAAGTATTATAGCGCGGAATTTAAATTAATATAAAATTTACATTTGAATGATTACTGGGTAATATTTTTCATTTAAATTAAACAATTAGATGTTTCGTGCCGATTTAGTAATAATACTGAAATACTTGATAAAATGACATGTGATAATATGCAATAAATATAATAATTTCAATGCAGTAAATTTGTGTTGAATAAAATCACTTTTCCACTATCCTCGTTAGCCTATTTAGAATTCTAGTATTGTGAGGATTACAATAATTTTTTTAATAATTTTTTTGTTTATTTACCTTTTAAAAATGCTACTTTAATTTAAATTGGCGCCATTAGTGGCGGACAAGTAGGATTAAGTTTCGTTCCAACCACAAGGGGGCGCTGATGTACGCTTCGTTTGCTTATTAATATATTTTGAGCATGCGCAGCACAGACACATGCGCAGTATCGTCGGTCTATCCATTATGTATATCTGTGGTCTACTGGCTAACCTTCTGAAGTGATAAGCTATTTTGTCTCTAATAAGCTGTTAGCTGTAATGTTATTGAGTTGAACGATTGAAAATCAAGTATCAAGTTGAAGTTTACTTATATTGTTCAAAAATACTCCAGATATTGCAGTCTCTTGACTATATGGGAAGCAAAGTTACTGTGTTCGTTTCTTGTTAAGTGCCAGAAAAAACCTAACCTTAACTGAGAATCACGAAATTAAAAATTTACACATTGTAACATTCGTCCTATAATTTAAATAAGTGCGTAATAATAACTGTAAGTATACATGAGTTTTTTCCAAAAGTACATAATTAGTTTTAGTGTATTCTTTTTCTAGAAACTTGACAATGAACGTAAGTATTATAAAACATAGAATTAGGTACAAATTATTGGAGACTTATAGACAAGTTAGTGCTGGGTCTGATAGTTATGATCCACAAGGACTTGGACAAGAGATGCAAGAGTGTATTAGAAATTTATATAGGACGCGGGCAGTCACGTGACGAAGGCAACCTTCACAGAAAATGACGTCAGCGTAAACAGCTGTTCAGTGTGCAACGTCAAGTTTTTGACGTTTGAAGATTTTGGCGTTTGCTTTTTTCTGGTCTATTATCGTTCATATATTTTGCCTGTCTTATTTGTTACACTTCTTTATTTGTTATAAACAATTTTAGTTGCTGATTAGTACAAACAGTGAAAAATATGCATTATTTTCAATAACTTTAAAGACCGCTCAAGAAAGCTTTCTTTGAAGATGGCGCTACGGTCGTACGCTACAAATTAATTATATTTTTATTTTGCACTGATCAGCAACAGAAATTGTTTATAATAATTAAGAAGTATTAACAAATAATAGAAGCACAAGAAATAAAGCATAATACACCAGAAAAAAGAAAATCTCAAAATCAAAATTTGACGTTGCACACTGAACAGCTGTTCATTTTCTGTCAAGGTTGCCTTCGTCACGTGACTGCCCGCAACCTGGGCAAATAATTACACTGTAATTAAAAATGCTTTGGAAAATCTGATTATTACAATATCTGAAAATGACAACCTACGTCATGTTGCATATTCAGCAAATACTTTAAATAAAAGTAGTAAGTAATCCACTTCTTGTAATATAAAAATATTTATAGCTATAATAATTTGTATAATATTTAAAATGATATTCAAGTATTTAAAATAGATTATTGAATATAAATTTCAGCTCCTGGTCGCCCAGCAATTTCTATTACTAGAGAGCAGCTACAGTTACTTTATTCACAAGGCTTCACTGCTAACAAAATAGCAAGAGAACTTGGATGTAGTATTTCAACAGTATATAAGAGGTGTTACCAAGAAGATATAAAATTTAGAAATAAATATGCTGCAATCAGTGATGCGGAACTGACAAATAAATTAACAATGTTGCATGAAACCTATCCTAATAGCGGAACTGTGGTAAGATCGATGTACCATTTCTTTAATTTGCATACATGAGTAACTCTTATTCTATTAATGCCTCAATTCTTACCTTCTTATTGCACCTATAATTAAGTTCATGATTTACTGAAATGGTTTTTTATTAGATGATGGATGGTTATCTCAAATCTGAAGGTCTTATTGTGCAAAGAAAACGTATTAGAAACATTTTGGCAGTTACTGACGAAGTAGGAACAGCAAAAAGATGGAGTGGAACGATAAATAGGAGAATATACAGGGTTGCAACTCCTAATTCACTATGGCATATAGATGCCCACATGAAATTAACGAGGTAATCTTTAAATAAATAAATATATCATCACGCCTTTTACCCATTACTGGGTGTGGCACTCTGCCTAAACAGATCTCGGTAAGTGATATATTTTGTCGCGTGAAATGCGGTTACCAGCCGTCAAATCACGGCCTCCAAAGATATTAGTGGAGGAGGAGCCACAGGGGTAGATTTTTGAAATTGGTGAAAATTGTTTGTCGGCTGTGGGGATCGAACCAGGGTTCTCAAGATCCACAGGCCGATTCGATACCACTGAGCCACCTACCCCATAGGTAATCTTTAGAACCTTAATATTTCCAACTTAGTCAAATTGTAAATTTTATTCTGCTTTTATACGAGTATTTCGGGAAAGTTACCGATTTGTTTAACAAATTTAGGCTCATTGGATGAAGTTTTTAATTTTAGATATTTTTTGCTCATAAAGTAATCAGTAAAAAGATACAATATATTATTATTATTCAGTTAGAAACATGAAACTATTTGGTTTAATTTTGGTAGTGTGTACTATATATAGATATTTAAATTTCAGATGGGGTTTTGCAACCCATGGTTGCATAGATGGGTATTCCAGAACCATAATTTATATATCTTGTACCACTTCAGTTACTGCTGAGACAGTAATTAATCTGTTCGTCCCTGCTGTAGCAAAGTATGGTTTGCCCTCACGCGTGCGCTCCGACCATGGATTCGAAAACATATTTGTGGCTATTCTAATGAACTCAATTCGAGGTTTTAGAAGAGGTAGTCATATTACCGGTAAATCAGTGCATAATCAAAGGATTGAACGATTGTGGCGCGATGTTTTTCAACAAGTAATTAAATCGTTTTATGATTTATTCTACAAAATGGAACAGGACGGAGTACTGGATCCTAATAATATAATACACAGATATGTTTTGCATAAAATATATACAAAGGAAATTAATGCAAATTTGAAACAATTTAAAAGAGCCTGGAATTACCACAAAATACGCACAGAGGGTAACAGAAGTCCATATGAAATATGGGTAGATGGATTTCTTAGTACTATAAATTCTGACCATACAGCAATTAATGAACTTGTGAATGATCGAGAAGCAATAAATGATAGAATACAAAATATATTTCAACACCAGTATGGTTTAAATACAACAGCGCTTGCTGAAGACGTTAATGCATCATCACGGGCAACTAGTGAGGTAGAACTTACAGAAGATCAATCTCTACATCTAAATGACATAATAAATAGTAATAATAATATTTAATAATATATAGTAATATATAGTAATATTTCAACAAGAAGGTGTTCTGTGGCTTTCTCGATCTTAAAAAGCATATGATAGTGTTCATCGAGTTATTCTGTGGGATGTACTTCTAGAGTACGGTATAAATGGTAATTTGTTGGGAGCGATTCGTGCATTATACGAAGATAGCGAGGCTGCGGTGAGAGTTGATGGTAGATTGAGTGATTGGTTTTCTATAGATGTTGGCGTGAAACAAGGTTGTGGGATGTCCCCGTGGTTGTTTAATTTATATATGGATGTGTTGTTACGAAAGTCGCTGAATGGGGCGGATGGTGTACGTATTGGTGGCAGTGTAGTGCCTGCGTTAGCTTATGCGGATGATGTAGTTGTAATGGGTGAATCTGTAGAACAATTGAGAAGAATGATTCTAAGTATAAATGAAGTAGGAAAAGGTTTAAATCTATTACTGAATGTTGATAAATGTAAAGTGTTAGTGTTTGAGAAGAGTGATTTGGTGACTGATTGCAATGTTTCGGTGAATGGTGTGAGATTGGGTCAAGTAAATGAGCTTGTATACTTGGGGAGTGTGTTTTCGAGGGATGGACGTATTGATCGAGAGATTGAAAGAAGAGTATCTGCTGGATGTAAGATATTGGGTGCTCTGGGAACCTTTACTCGGAACGTGAATGTATCCAGAGATGCTCGATTGAGTGTTTATAATAGTGTGTTAGTGCCTACGTTGATGTATGGTAGTGAATGTTGGGTATGGATGAAGAAACATGAACGGCGTATAACTGCTGTGGAAATGAGATATTTGCGGGGTGTGTGTGGATATACTAGAAGAGATCGTGTCCGGAATACATTGGTGTATGATGAATGTGAGATTGGGAAGAATGTTGTAAGAAGAGTGGGAATAAGTCAGTTGAGATGGTTTGGTCATGTAGAACGTATGTCGAATGACAGATTGGTGAAACAGGTGTATGTTGGTGAAATTGAGGGTGAAAGTTTGCGTGGACGGCCTAGGAACAAGTGGATGAATATGATTGAAGGGTTGTTGCGTGAGCGAAAGATTCTGAGCGTGAAGAATAAACGAGCTTGTATGAAAAGAATTATGAATGTGGTTGAAGCAAAAGTGGTGTGTCAGGATAGGAATGTTTGGAGAAAATTAATTGCGGGATAAATATGATGAATGAAGACAAGCGTATGATTCTTGATTTTAGATTAATTGGTTAGATGTTTTGAGTGTTTACCTGCAATTGTGCGGAGACGATCTTCAGAAACAAGCGCAGTGTACACTAGCGAATGGATGAATGTTTGTTGTGTGTTGATGGATTTTGGTTGTGAGAAAAGAAAGAGTTTGTATGGAGGAAGTGTTAATGTGGTCGAATCGAGTATCGTGTGTCAGGATGAGAATGTTGACGGGTTCGTGCTACCCCATTTAATGGGATATAGCGTGATGTTATGTATGTATGTATGTATGTATATTTCAAGCGTTGAAAAGTATTTGGTATGCAGTCGATACTTAAATATTGATTAATATATCAATTTTGAAAATGAGTCGATTATTTAAAATATTTTTTTAAGTAAAGTAAAACCAACTTATAACATGTAATATCAGTTTTTTGGAGCACATAATTGCTTTTTGTTGAACTGTAGGAAGAACAGTATTGGACTTTAGAGAAAAAAAATACGATTTTTGTTTGTATAAGAGCGCAAAAAATAATTAAATATTTGTAGAGTTGGTAAATTCTCGGGAATTTTCTAATTGGAAAACTTTCTTCATCAATAATACAGGAAATTTTCCGAAGCAATTTATTTTTGCATTTTTAAATTGTTTATGCTTTGAGCTTTAATTCAATACCAAATACTTATAAGATTGTAGAAGCAAAAACTATGTTATTGTGAAAAACGTTTTTATTAAAGAAATAAATATATTGTGCAATATATAAAACATAAATAAATTATAAATCTGCATTTTTGTAACGTTTGGTACGTACTGTTTTTTACAATAAATGTACTTGTAGTATACTTCATCTTCATTATTATTAATTATCCGAACATATTTTCAGATAGCTGAAGATTTTCTTTACATCGTAAAATCATAAAGACAACAAGTCCAAACATTAGTAAGAGTTATATATATATATGCTTCTTCAGCGAATAGACAAGAATTAATTTCCTTTTTCAGGTCTTGATAAGTGGAATAGTTTGTAGAAAGCTCGAGTGAATTAGAACATGTGCTTACAATTGGTCTTCTGGAAAGTCCAACAGAGTTGCTAAAGTAAACTTTGATACACTCTGGCATCTGAAATGAGCCTGTTACAAAAAATAAAAACTGACGAAGCGTGTCATTATCCATGCATCTAATATACATTTCCAAAAAATGTAAAATAGTTGTTTGTTCATTTGTTAGGTCACTATTTGTTTGTAAGCAGTTTACAATCTTATCTGGAGTTGGTTTCTGCAAATCTAGTAGAACTGTAAAATCACATCCTTGCCAAAATGAACCATATTTTTCAAAGGAAATGCCCTGTCTTATGAGGTCCACAAACTGTTTCGATTTATCAAATAAGACGTCTGTTGCAATAGAAAAGATTTGTTCTTCGATTTCAGCCTCCGCAGGTAACTCAAAAAAAATGATTACTATGAAATATGTTAGTTAATATTTCTTTTTCTTTGCAATTTAGATCGGAGAAATTGTTGACAGCTTTTTTTAATATGGATCTTTCACAGGCATTGACAAATAAATAAAAATCTTCTAAATTAATGTTTGTATCAATAATTTTATCAGGATGTCCAATGCAAGATAAAGTCACTCTTGATAATTTCGATGGCACATTTCCCGTAAGCAGAAGCATGTGTTCAATGGCTCTTCCTATTAATATAAACTTTTCTTTATCTTTCCTCATACGATTTAAAGGAATAAAGGGGATAATGCAGTCTTCTCCTTTAAAAAAAGTATTTTCAATGGTCCCAAAAAATATATTAAACATCTCCTTCTTTAATCCTCCTCCACCAATAAAAGTAACCGAAAGATTTTTACAGACAACAGTCTCATCCAGATATAAACTGAACAAATTATTAGTACAGTTTGATCTAGTTATGTCAATATTTATAATTTCCGCATCACTTGATAATGATGGTATAGCAAAATTTTGATTAGAGATATTTTTATTATAATCAGTTAAACCAAAATCTTGAGGGAATATAATTTCATCAGTAGAGTGTAAAGGTGTTATAGAGTTGAAAGGTAAATTATCTCCTTGTTGGTTTAAAACTACAGTTTCATTCCTTCTGCTTGAGGATCTAGAAGTCCTTGCTTCATTTCTTCTATTGCCATATTCCACTTCAGGTTCGTTTCAGTATGTATTTTTTTGCCTAAATAAAACGATTGTTGAATTAAATTGTTTGTTGAGTATAAACTTTTTATAACAATCAATTTAATAACACAACATTTTTATGATAGACAACAAACAATTTAATTCAAGTAACATTTTTATTCAACTATCATTTTAATATATAACATTAAAATGTTATATTTAAATTGTTTGTTGAATTAAAATGTTACTTGAATTAAATTGATTGTTGTATTAAAATGGTACATGAATAAAAATGTTTGTTGAATTAAAATGTTAGTTGAATTAAAATGATTGTTGAATTAAAATGTTTGTTGATAATTTTAATTGGTCGCTGTAGTCGTGTGTCCGTTTTGCGAACTATCTTACTTAACTTTGGCAACAGGGTCCCAAAAATTATAATAGTGAACGTTCAGTTATGTGATTTTAATAGATCTAATCATTATTATATGAAATTATTTATAAATAAATGTATTTTACTTTACAAAGGAAAATATAACCACAACGAATTCTGTACTGTGTTACAGATGAACAAAGTAAGTGGCATGGAAAAAATGTTGAAGCGTCAGAAAAAATTGAATATATCTAGTTCCGTATATCCTACTCTACCAAGTTAGAGGTGCAGGTACAATAATTATAATCTATTGACATATTATTGAATGTCCATATGTAGGGTTTGTATTAAAATGTATTTTGTTTATATTTGCAGATTACAGCAGACATGAAAATAATATGTATTGTGCTGAAGCTCTGATTCATAAAACCAAATATACAAAGTTTCCTGCAAGTTTTAAATAAAACAAATTTCAAATGTAATACTTTGAACAATAAGTATTATGTCTTAATCAATCCTTGGATATGGATAAAAGACTGTACTGCTATCAAGACGTTCTGTGTTTAGAAGGGTTCAAGAATTAGGTATTATAATTTATTTCAATTAATCATCTTTCAACTCTTTGAAAACTAAAATCTAAGTGTGTCATTAACAATTGGAAATAAGTGAAGTTCGTTAACCTACAATTTGTTTTCGTGTAAGTAGGGTTTCTTGTGGTTTTAACAAAAATGTTGATCTGACCAATCATAAAAAACCAAGTATGAGTTTATGCTAAATAGTGGTAGGGGTATTGGCACGTAGTTTAAAATTATACAAACGTGAAGATTTCCAAGAAAATTATTTAAAATAACAGAAAATAATTCTAAATGATATGTTAACACAATAAATACAAAAATGTAATAACATATAGTATTTTATTTGATATTATGACATAAAAACGATATTACAGCAACTTAAATATCCTGACTTTAGAATCGCAGTTCTCATGTATTTTCTAATCATGTTTACGTACTGTAATCCTAAAATGTATTGAAAACATGTAAACGCTTCAATTAAACAAAATACATGCACTATCAGAGTTGTAGATGCTTTTTTTTATATATCCAAATATGAAAATAATTTTTTACACGAGCATTTGTTTATAAATGTATGTACGTATTTTTTATTTTGCATTGACGAGGTATATTTGTTCTGTTTTATGTTATCATTCATCTTATAATCTGTAAGCAATATGAATACATTTCTACTTTATTTTGTGCAATATTTAAGGTTAGAATAAGAATGGTTGTCTATAAACGTTAAATTAAAAACTTTGTTAAAAATATCGGTTTTTAAAACAAATAATCCATTTCAATATTACTAACCATACTGTTCTACTAATCTGCTCTGCTAAAATTGATCAAATGTTTGCAGTAAAACCTGATGTATCGTACTAATAACTTCGAATATTAGTGTAATATAATACGAAAAATAAAATAGATATATGTCAAACCACAAATTCTGAAATACTCATTCATAACATGTATATATCTACATTGTGAAATATATCATTATGAATAACAGCTGTCAATCTAGACGTTCATTTTTGTACTGAGTGTACGATAAAGCACACATTTAAGTGTGTAAAATGAGTATTTCGCAAAGTTGCTGCAACAAATTCAAATTTAAAAAAAATATTTTACATACTTATTCTCATCTAAATGAAGGAACAAGTAGTGCAGAATAATCTCACAACATTCTACTTTTAGATATGTACAATATAAAGAATGTGGAATTTCTATAAAACAAACAAATTTGAATTGATATGCAGCAGGAGGTTGATTCTGTATCTTGCGTGAGCAGTTGCGTGATTAAATTTGCGTTAGTACAATGTATGACGTCACCGATTCTTTTCTGGTGTCGAGCATAGGGAATTCCGTGCTTTACGTTTTCGCGTCAAGTTTAGTGTTGGTAATGGTTTTGAAACTATAACTGTCAGTTGCAATGACATGTCATTGTTTGTCAACATCGTTTTGTAGTTTTTTTATACGATTTTATTATGACAGAAGATAGAAAACGCTACAGAGGAGCAAATACAAATTTTAATAAACTTTATGGCAGATATGGCGTTGATAACGCAAAATGACAAGAAAGTAAAAGACAAACATAATGTTAGAATGAGACAGGTAGTGTCGCAAGTAAGAAACAGAAGCTACGGAGGTCACGCATCTATATTTGCGTGTCTCGCAAGAAGTGACGTCATACCCATTAGTTCTTGAAATGTCCGATAGATGGTTTACTATATGCATGTGACATATCTGTGTTAGTATGGGTGCCGCAAGTAGTCACGCAAGATACAGAATCAGGCTCCAGGTCAAGATATCAAAATTTCGAGTCTGAATTTCTCAAAAATGCCGAGTACGATTTTGTTTTAAAAATTCTGTATATTTAAGAATATGGTCCTCTATAACACATAATTTTTTTATCCAATTTGAATTTGTAACTTTTGAAAAAAAAAACAAAAATATCCGAAAAAGCCTGCTTTTGAGCGTTTTTTCGCATGTTTATTTATTTATCTCAAAAGTTCCAAATTCAAATTGGATAAAAATTGTATATGTTATAGAGGACCATATTCTTAAATATACAAAAAAATTAAAGAAAATCGTACTCGTAATTTTTGAGAAATTCAAGTCCATTTTTGAACCGTTTTCTATCAATTAATTGTACATAAATTTAATAATATGTATATTATTACTACACCTTGAAGTATTGGCTTTAAAATTATGTATAATTCATCGTAAGTATCATTCATAAAAACAAAGATATATTATTTGAAAGAGATCAAGTCAGATAAAGTATTCTGCAGCTAACTTAAGATTTAATTAAGCGGATGCTTCACCTTAATAAATAAATACAAACAATTGTAAGAACGAACAAGAAGAAATGGGAAAGAAATGTCACAGATGTTTGCTTACAAAAGTAAGGTTAGGTGTTGAATTATGTTGTAAATAGACAATAAGCGTCTCCGCCATCTTGTACGCGGAAGCGACGCCACCTAAATTGACGCCGCCACCCAAGAGCGTGTATTATTTTTAAAATTAATTCACTTGTTAAAAATAAACATATTCACTTGTATTTTGTTGTAGTTGTCAGAAAAATATTAATTGTATGAATACGAATTAATAAAAGAAAACATGTACCTGATCTAAAATAATTTTCACTGTGAGTTATTTTAGAACCATTATACTAATATTATAATAGGTTATGGGCCCAGCACCGCGAATTTGACAAAAATCCAGAAAAGTACATTTTGAGCAAAGGAAGAAAAACTACAAAAGCATATCGGGTTCCATCATTTTGCAAAATAATCGTGAAATTTTACGAAAATGAGTGGAAATAATGTACGAATTGAACTTTTAAACAAGAACAATTACGATACATGGCGTATGCAAGTAGAATTCCTGTTAGTTAAAAATGATACATGGTATTTCGTGGATGGTACTAATACGCGACCGGCTGTATTGGCTAATGTTCCTGGAAGTGCGAAAGCGGCGATAGCGTGGGACAAGACTGACAGGAAAGCAATGGCGGATTTAATTCTTGCGATCAGTCCAACTGAAATTAAGCAGGTGAAGGGCTGTGCAACTTCGCGTGATGTCTGGCTAAAGCTACAGTCAATCTACCAGTCGAAGGGTCCGGCACGAAAGGTGACGTTGTTAAAGCGACTGATGCTAAACAAGATGACGGAGGGCGATGACATCAAGAAATATTATGATAATTTTTTCGATACTGTCGATAAGTTGGCGGATATGGACTTGGAGTTGAATATCGACCTGGTAACGATAATGATGTTGTTTAATCTCCCAGACAGTTATGAAAATTTTCGTTGTGCCATCGAGTCGAGAGACGAATTACCAAAGCCTGAGGCTCTGCGAGTTAAGATAATGGAGGAATCTGACGCACGCAAAGTGAAGGATGTGAAGTCTGAATCCGTGATGTTTGCTCGAAAGCGAACGGCGTTCCAGAAAAACAGAGAGCCGGAGAAGAAGAAGGGTAATACGAAACCTAATGATTTTTCTAAACCGTTCTCGTTTAAATGTTATAGATGCAAAAAGAAGGGTCACAAGGCGGTTGATTGTCGTACGCAGATGAATAGGGATAACAAGTCAACCGGAAACGCCGACGGAGAAGAAACCAACATGGCGCTGAATTCGAGCGAAACAGAGACAGCACTCCTGATGAGATCCAATGGCGGTGAAGTATGGTGTTTGGACAGCGGAGCAACATCACATATGACTCCAAAGAAAAGTATCCTGCGAAAAATTACGTCAATGTCGCGACACCTCAGCTTGGCCGACGCAGGGACGACCGAAATCAAGGGCATCGGAGATGCTGCCTTGATGATAGAAGACGGAAACTCCGAACGACGCACTGATTTGAATAACGTGTTGTTCGTCCCAAATCTTCGAATAAATCTGATGTCAGTGGCGAAAATCACCGACAAAGGCAACGAAGTGACGTTCACTAAGACAGTCGCGTATATTCAAGACAAGAATCAGAAAACCGTAGCTGTAGCGGCGAGAAAAGGAGACCTATACTATATAAAAGCTGAAAATGAATCAGCTGGTATTGCTGTGACCACGAAGAAGACCAAAATGGCGGAGTGGCACGAGAAATTCAATCATCTGAATGTAGGTGATTTGAAAGAAATGTCGCGTAAGAAAATAGTCAACGGACTTAACTTAGGAAAAGAGTTGAACCTACCACCCTGTGAAATTTGCATCAAGGGGAAGCAGACTCAAAACCCATTTCCGAAAAGTAACGCAGACAGAACGACTGAACTTCTGGAGATCGTACACACGGATGTATGTGGACCGATGCGAACCGAATCCATTGGCGGTGCCAAGTACTTCGCAACATTCATTGACGACAAGACTCGTTGGTGCGAGGTGTTCATGCTAAAGAAGAAGAACGACGTATTTGACGCATTCAAGAAATTCAAGCAGATGGCAGAAAACCACACTGGCAAGAAAATAAAGGCGATCCAGTCGGATAACGGTACTGAATACCGCAACCACGAATTTGACGACTTCCTAGAGAAGAACGGTATAAAGAGGAGGTTGACGGTGCCTCATACTCCGCAACAAAATGGCGTCGCGGAGCGAAAGAACAGAACACTGGTGGAAATGGCGAGGTGCTGCATGCTACAGTCAAACTTGGCGCCACTATTTTGGGCCGAGGCAGTGAACACAGCAAACTACGTGAGGAATCGATGCCCATCGCGAACACTGAATGGAGAGACGCCATACTGGAAATGGACTAACAAAAGACCGTCTGTCGCCCATTTTAAAACGTTTGGCGAGCGAGCACTGGCGCTGACCAAGGAGCCCGGACACGCGAAGTTTCAATCCAAATCCAGACCTTGTCTCTTCATGGGTTATTCGGATGTTTCCAAGGCCTACCGGATCTGGGTCCCTGAGATAAGAAAAGTAATTACTAGTCGGGACGTCAAGTTCCTGGGAAACTTTGAACCACTAGTTGAAGAGGAGGAACAATTTTTCGACGAGAAATTAGAAAAAGAGAAACCTAACTCTGAAGAGAAAATCGAAACAGTCGACTTCCAGCTGACGCAGCCAGAAATCGAGATCCAGAGACCCATGACGGAACCCAGAAGGGGAAGAGGAAGGCCGAGAGTCATCCGAACAGGAGGACGAGGAAGACCACGAAATCAGTATAACGTTTTGGAAGATGTACCAGAACAGGACGAACAGACAGATAGCGAGGAAGAACTTGAAGCAAATGTGGCAAATCAGGTTGAAACAGAGAAAACCGATTTGGCGAACCTAACTGTCATAACTGATCCAGAGAGCGTCTGCGAAGCAATGAAAGGTCCAGACGTGAACGAGTGGAAGGAAGCAGTAAAAAGTGAATATGAAGCACAAATCAGATGTGGCACCTGGGAAATTGTCGATCGTCCAGCAAATCACAGAGTCATCGGAAATCGAATGATCTTGCGAACGAAGTATAAAGCTGATGGAGACATTGAAAGAAGGAAGGCCAGATTAGTAGCAAAAGGTTTCACACAAATGCCTGGAGTTGACTTCCACGAAACGTTCGCACCAGTAGCACGCGCGAGTTCTATACGACTGTTGATGGCGTTAGCAGCAGAAAGAAAGCTAGCGGTTCACCAAATGGACGTCGTGACGGCGTATCTCAACGGAGAAATAGATGAAGAGATATACATGGATGTCCCTGAAGGGTTAAAAGAAATGCTCCGAGAATCTACAAATGAAAGTAAACGCAACAAGAGTGAGAAGTCACACAATCCAGTACTTGAAACTTCAAGAAAATGGTTGAAGCAGCTTGAAGATGGAAAACAGAAGGTCTGCAGAATAAGGAAGGCGCTGTATGGCTTGAAACAGTCTGGACGCCAATGGTACAAGCGGCTGGACCTTGAACTAATAAAGATAGGCCTGAAGCCACTGAATGCAGATCCCTGTATTTATACTTCAAGCAAAGGAGGCGACCACTCAACGATAGTGGGCATTTACGTGGACGACATTATCATCGCGACAAATGACGATAAATGGATGAATAAAATCAAGTCCGGGCTCACTAAGAAGTTTGAGATGAAAGATCTCGGCCCCATTCACTATTGTTTGGGGATTGAATTCAGCCAAGATGCGAAAAGTGGCACGATCACAATGTCGCAGAAGAAGTATGCAGAAGCAGTACTTGGAAAATTTGGGATGACAGATTGCAAATCAGCGACCACACCGCTAGATGGAAACTGCAAACTGAAGGCACCCGACGAGAAAAACAAGTTTAAAGTCGACGAAGTTCCATATCAAAGCCTCATTGGATCCCTGATGTACTTGGCAACATCAACGCGTCCTGACATTGCTTACGCGATAAGCTCACTGAGCCAATTCAACGTAAACCATGGAAAGGAGCACTGGTATGCGGGGAAACGTGTCCTACGCTACTTGAAGGGGACCAAGAACCATGGGCTAACATTCAGACACACTGGAGACGAGAATCTGACTGGTTACGTAGATGCAGATTGGGCCGGATGTTTAGACGATCGACGATCTTATACCGGTTACGTATTCCAACTGGCCGGCGCCACAATTAGCTGGGAGGTCAGAAAACAGCGCACAGTGGCGTTATCCAGTACAGAAGCGGAATATATGGCCCTCAGTGAAGGTACGAAAGAAGCCATATACCTCCAGAACTTCCTAAACGAACTTGGAAGCCCTGACAATGCCGTTAAAATGTATTGCGACAATCAGGGATGTCAACAACTAGCAAGAAACCCGGTGTTTCACTCAAGAACCAAACATATTGATGTGAGACACCACTTCGTCCGAGAGGCGGTTGAGAGCAACAGGATCAACCTGCAGTATTTGCCGACTACCGAAATGACAGCAGACGTAATGACCAAGGCTTTGTTCGGACCAGCTCACAGAAAATACACCAAAGAGCTTGGCCTGAACGATCTGGATGGTAGACAACGCGGAGACACAATATTGAGAGGAGGTGTTGTAAATAGACAATAAGCGTCTCCGCCATCTTGTACGCGGAAGCGACGCCACCTAAATTGACGCCGCCACCCAAGAGCGTGTATTATTTTTAAAATTAATTCACTTGTTAAAAATAAACATATTCACTTGTATTTTGTTGTAGTTGTCAGAAAAATATTAATTGTATGAATACGAATTAATAAAAGAAAACATGTACCTGATCTAAAATAATTTTCACTGTGAGTTATTTTAGAACCATTATACTAATATTATAATAAATTATCTTAGTGAATTCAATTAAAGGAGTACAGTTATACACTTTCATGCGAGTTATGTACACTATTTTACAGACGACCACAAAATATATCTTAAAAAAAATAAAATATGCGATCACTGTTTTGAGACGAATTTATTTTTTTATTTCATTTACAAAATTAATGGTAATATTATTATTTGAACAATTACAAATATTTACAGGACATTTAGCTTCAAAAGTACGATCTGTGATTGTTTCATGAAGCAAAGTATTTTTAGAAGTTAGCTGTAGAACATTAATAACTGGCGGATTCGTATTTACAAGTATTACTGAGTCATGAACTGAAGATGAAGACTCATTAAGCACTGCATGTTCAATATTATTTCCAATTTTCATTTTATTTGTGAATGATTCTTCTATCTAGCTTTCTGCTACAGCAGTAGACTGTCACCTCCCTGGCGTTTCAGTGAAGTAATAGCTGTACCAGCATCTACTAAAATAGTGGCAGATGAGCGCTTAAAACAATGTTCTTTCAAGTGGAGGTACATGGCAATCTGCTTCGGTACGCAATTTTATTGATACCAACGGATTGTCTTGTCCACTTTTTATACTGATAATTAAGGAAAAAATCTATGTTGGTTTACGATTGATGGTCGCAAAGCAGCATTTTTTGTTTGTAAATTTCTTAAAATTTACCAGTTATTGTAAAAGTACAAGGTTTTTTAGTTTTAGTGTTTGGTATATTTATAACCGCAGCTGAACCTAAGTCTTCAATATTCTCGATGTTTATTTGTGACAATTCATGCTTTCTACATGTTCCAGAGATTCCAAGTGTTAAAATAACCTGTAAGAAATAAAATGATTGATTGAAAATGATCGTTTTTTAATTTAGATACCTTTGATAACAAATATTTGTCATCGGGTATTTCATTTAGGAATTTATGTCTCTTGTATTGTAAGAGTTTTAGGATTTTTTTGACTTGTATCCATCCGATGTTCTATTCATGAAAGCTTTTAACTTTTTGGATTGCGATATGTCTGTATTTTGATAAATGTTCAGAGTACTTCTCAGCATTGATTATATTGTCCATAGAGAATTGGGAGAAACTTTTTTAGCTTGTTCATTAAAACCCGACAACGATGATTTTACTTAGTTTTCTTTGCGCCATATCCGAAACAGATTATATTTGAATATACACCTTTCTTTAGATTTTATAGACAAGAGATTGAAAGTCCATTCTTTTGCCGCCTGTATAATTGTTGGCGGCGTACAATCATTATCGAAATCATCAGAAGTTTCCATTACACAACCAGTTGACAATATATAAACCTGCAATTAAACACAAATAATGAAATTAATTCTTGTAACTGAAGTTTGACGTTTAAGGTTGGATGCTAGACACAGAGATACCAACTGTGTACTCGTAATATCAAAATGCTAGTAATATTAAAATATTAGAAAATAAGTAATTATTGACTTTTTAAAAATAATATTTATATGTGTGAATATGTTGCAAAATATGCCAAAACTTCGATTTAATGTAAAAATTATCAGGTCGTATGTTATACTGTACTTTCTGTAGCTGTTTACGATGTCGTTATGGTAACTTTCATAAATGGTAGTCTGAAAAAATAATTTTCCGATTCTCCGCGTTAGCAGCAGACAGCACAAAACCACTGAGCACTACCTGTATGACGTGTGCGACCGACCCTGTTGCCAAAGTCAAGTAAGATAGTTCGCAAAACGGCCACGCGACTACAGCGACCAATTAAAATTATCAACAAACATTTTAATTCAACAATCATTTTAATTCAACTAACATTTTAATTCAACTAACATTTTTATTCATGTATCATTTTAATTCAACAAACGTTTTTATTCAAGTAACATTTTAATTCAACAATCATTTTAATTCAACTAACATTTTAATTCAACAAACATTTTTATTCATGTAACATTTTAATTCAACAAACAATTTAAATATAACATTTTAATGTTATATATTAAAATGATAGTTGAATAAAAATGTTACTTGAATTAAATTGTTTGATGTCTATCTTAAAAATGTTGTGTTATTAAATTGATTGTTATAAAAAGTTTACACTCAACAAACAATTTAATTCAACAATCGTTTTATTTAGGCAAAAAAATTTAAACAAACATTTTAAATGTAACAATTTAATTCAACAAACATAAAAATGAAAGAAATTAAATTGTTAGTTGAATTATTTTGTTTGTTTTTAAATGTTGCAATAAAAAGCAAAACGGCGTTCCATAGATTATTGCGTACAGGTAATTACGCAGACCGTATTGGTGCTGGTGCACCAGTTTATTTGGCCGCTGAAGTTCTTGAGCTTGCCGGTAACGCTGCACGTGATAACAAAAAGACTAGAATTATACCAAGACATTTACAATTGGCCATCCGTAATGATGAAGAATTGAATAAATTGTTATCGGGTGTTAGGATCGCTCAAGGTGGTGTATTGCCAAATATTCAGGCTGTTTTATTGCCGAAGAAAACTGAGAAATCAACATAAATGATTGTTGTTGTCTCTTAATAATTATTGTAAACTAATCGGTCCTTTTCAGGACCACAAAATATATTCTTAAAAAGAGACTTATATTCATTTTATCTATGCTTATTTTAATTAATTAATTAATTATGAAAAATATGCGAGTGTGTCGATCCTTGTGATATTATAGAATTTTTTGTTATTAATTTTATATGAATGTTTATTGATTGAAAACTGATTAAATTATAATATGATTGTTTAATGTATATTTTAAAGATACGTATGTAAGTGTATAAAATAATTTATTTATGATCATTATCTGAGGATATATAATAGATATTAAAATATTTTTACTATGATATATGATTTATGTTATATCTCGACAACGAAGCCTCGTAAAGACATAAATAATAAAAATTTAAACTTACATTGTAACAATAAATTAAATGCCAGAGATTATAAATTAAATACCTATTTAGAGAATATTAATTATATTTGTTAGATATTTGCACTTGCCGTCTTTCACAAACAAATACATTGTAATTACTTTGTAAGTAATAGTGACAAATTATTCCAGTTATGTTTTGTTTTGTTTATGTTTTCAAGTCATTTTTATTAATAGGGATTTTAATTTAAAATAATTCACATTTGAAGCTCTGCGGTTGCAGATCGTTTTTTTTTCAGGTTTTTTTTTTGTTTAGTTTTTAAATAATTTCCATATAGATATTTGAATTTCTTATTGTAAATTATCACATTATTACCTCTGCAATTGCAGATCCCTTATCAAAATATATATTTTTTAATTATGATTTTTTGTTTGTTTTTAAATATTCTCTATATAGATATTTAAAGCTCTTATTTTAAATTATTCCATTTGGAGCTCTGCAATTGCAGATCTCATTTTCCAGTAATTTATTTTTTTCTTTCTTTATCTTTGTTTTTTAAATACATCTTTAGTAGGCATCTCTGCGATTGCAGAGTTTTCTTTCCGGTATTTAATTTATATATTTATATATCCGAAAAACTGGAAATACTAAAGAATTGTAACAAACTGGTAAACACAAGTGTGTATATTAATAGTGACCTGACAATAGAAGAGAGAAAAATACAAAAAGAAATAGGAAAAATTGCTGCAGAAAACAGAGCCAAAGGAATTATTGCTAAAACAGGGTCCCAAAAGATAACAATAGCTGAGCATTTATATATATGGAATAAAGAAGAAGGGAAAATCGCACCAAAAAACTGACAAAGAAGAAAGGGAAAAGATACAAGAGGCGACCGGAAATGACTATGGACAATGAAAAAGGGATAAATGATAAGTTTGATATAAGATTTACAAAATACATTGGATGCTGGAATGTTAGAACATTAATGGAGAAGGGAAAATGCAATCAAATAGCCAAAGAAATAAGAAGGTATGAAATTGATATTCTAGGATTGAGTGAAACTAGATGGAAAGGAACAGACGAATTAGAGCTAGAAAATGGAACAAAAATGATCTATGTAGGCCACGAAAATATAAATGATAAACACGAGTATGGAGTAGCGTTTATGATAAGTAAGAGAGCGAAACGAGCGCTAATCGAATGGAGCGCAATATCGGAGAGAATAATAGTTGCCCTATTCAAAGCACGCTTTTTCAATTTATGCATATTTAATGTATATGCCCCAACAAACCAAAAAACTATACAAGAGAAAGAAATATTTTACGAACAGCTACAAGGAACCCAAGATACATTCAGAAATAAATATAAGAAAGACATTCACATAATACTTGGAGATATGAATGCAAAAATTGGCTCGGACAATACTGGGAAAGAAAAAGTGATGGGCAAAGAAGGAATAGGAACAAGAAACGAAAATGGTGAACTATTTACAGATTATTGCTTAAACAATAACCTCACTATTGGTGAAAGTCTGTTCCAACACAAACTGATACACAAAGCTACTTGGATATCACCAGAAAAAAAATATATTAATCAAATAGATCACGTAACAATAGACCATAAATGGAAAAGCTTATTACAAGACGTAAGAGCGATGAGAGGTGCAGACGGAAATACAGACCATGTACTAGTAAGAACCAAAATAAGAATCAAGATAGCTACACACAAAACGGTGAAACAACGGAAAGAAATATATAATGTACAGTTTCTAGAAAATGAACAAACAAGAGAACAATTCGAAGACTGTCTGCAAAAAAAAATTGAAAAGGAGAATATCAACGCAAACAAAAATGTGAACCAGTTGTGGACAATATACAAAAAATCAAAGAAGGAAGCAGCTACCGAAGTAATAGGGAAGAAAAGTAAAGAGCATAAATCCTGGATAACAGAAGAAACATGGAGACACGTAAAAGATAGAAAAGAAACTAAGTTAAGAATATTATCAAGTAGAAACGAAGAAGAAATGAAGAAACTAGAAAAACTATATAAGGAAAAAGACAAGCAAGTAAAGAGAAGTGCTAGAAATGATAGACAGAAACAGATTGACAATCTACTAATACAGGCAGAGGAGGCAGCAAATAAAAATGATACTCGAACACTAAATGAAATAACAAAAACATTCACAAAGAAAAAACAAGGACGTAAGACACAAATCAGAGACAAGAAAAATAAAAAGCTACTAACCAAAGAAGAAACAACAGATAGATGGGTACAATTCTTCGAAGAAATTTATAGAAACGAGGACGGGCAGAGAATACAAGAAGTAGAAAGAGCTGATGAAATGATAATTATACAAGAAGGCGAAATATTACACAGTGAAATTGAAGATGCTATACATAAGTTAAAAAAAAGAAAAGCAGCAGGCATCGATGGAATACCGTCCGAAATCCTAAAAGCAGGAGGAGACACAGTAACAAAAATAATGGGCGAACTTCTAAATAAGATATGGGAGGAAGAAACTATACCAGAAGAATGGAACAAGGGAATTATCATCACATTGCCAAAGAAGGGCGATAAGACAAAATGTGAAAACTGGAGAGGAATAACCTTGTTATGCACAGCAAGCAAACTATTGACAAGAATCATATTAGAAAGAATAAAAAATGGAATACTGAAAAAACTCCGCAAAAACCAATCAGGATTTAGACCCAGAAACTCTTGAATCGACAATATTTGCACATTAAGAATAATAATACAGAACACAATAGAGTGGCAGAAAAAAGTCAATATAAATTTTATAGATTTTGAAAAGGCGTTCGATAAAATAAATAGAGAAATGATGTGGACAATACTACAGAATTATGGCCTCCCAACAAAAATTATCAACATGACCAAATTGCTTTATGAAAACTATTCGGCAAATATTGAAGTAAATGGAGAACTGTCGCGAGATATAAAAATAGAGACTGGAGTAAGACAAGGGTGTATTCTGTCGCCGATGTTATTTCTTATTATCATAGACTACATAAAGAGGAAATATGAAAAAAATCTGGAAGATCTAGAATTCGCGGATGATGTCTGCTTAATAGAAGAAAATATAAACAATCTACAAAAGAAAACATTGAAACTAAAAGAAATAGCTGAAACAGTTGGCCTAAAAATCAATACAAAGAAATGTAAAATATTAATAGTCAACGAAGCACAAAAAAAAGAAATTAAATTGGAAGGAAAAGAAATAGAAAGAGTACAACAGTTTTGTTATTTGGGCAGCATAATAAGTGAAAAAGTGACGAGGATGTACAACAAAGGATAAGTAAAGCACAAGGAACATTTAATGCGTTATGGAAGATTTGGAGGTCAAGCGAATTATCAATGTATAATAAAATAAGAATTTTCAACAGTAATGTAAAAAGCATCTTATTGTACGCCTCCGAAACATGGAACACAAATTCAAAAACTTTGCAAAAATTACAAGCCTTTGTAAATAAATGTCTAAGGAGAATATCAAAAATATATTATCCAGAAATCATATCAAATGAGGAACTATGGAGAAAATGTAATATAGAACCACTAGAAATTACTATCAAGAAAAGGAAATGGAACTGGATAGGTCACACACTGAGGAAAAGTAATAACGATATCACCAAAGACGCATTGGAATACACTATAAAAGGAAAAAGAAAAAGAGGTAGGCCCACGAACACATGGCAAAAACAAATACATAAAGAACACAACAACACAAATAAAACATGGAATGAAATAAAAACCGAAACTAAAGACAAAAAGAAATGGAAAAAAACTGTACAAGAAATAAGTGAGAGAACTTCACAAGGCTGGCAACCTTATAAAATATTGCCTAGAAACACCTACGGGTGCCCTATGCTCCAAGGGGAGCGAAGAGGAATAATAATAATAATAATAATTTAATTTATATATTTATTGAAAAAAAAATAATGTATTTTATAGGTATTTTAATTTAAACATAATTTGCATTTAAAGTTCTGAACTCCATTTAAGTTTTTTTTTTTGTCTTTTTTTGTTTTTAATAATTTTAATAGATATTTTAATTATTTTCTTTTTAAAATAAAATGATCACATTTGAAGCTCTGCAATTGCAGATCTCATTTCCTCTAACATCTTTAGGGGCCGTGATTTGACGGCTGGTAACCGCACTGCACGCGAAGAAATATATCACTTATCGAGATCTGCTACGGCAGAGTGCCACACCCAGTAATGGGTAAAAAGAGTGATGATATATTTATTTATTTATTTAATTTAAAAAAAAAATAAAAAATTATCAACGACACGTGATATTCCCAAGCAGTCACCCATCTAAGTACTAATCACGCTCGATGTTGTTTTACGGCAGTGATCGGACGAGAACTGTTGTTAGATATGCTCTTTATTAATTACTAATCTGTGAGGATCGTGATTTGACGGCTGGTAACCGCACTTCACGCAAAAAAATATATCACTTACCGAGATCTGCTTAGGCGGAGTGCCACACCCAGTAATGGGTAAAAGGCGTGATGATATATTTATTTATTTATGTATTTATTATAATATATATATATAATGAGGTAGGTGGTTCAGTGGTGTCGTATATACAGCGTGATAAAAAAGTTCCGAATTGGAAAAAAAGTTTCAGATAAAATTAACTGATTTTTCTCGCAGAATACGAATCTACAATAAAAAATAGGGGTTCCCATTTAAGTTTTCAAAGTTGGGGTTTGTGTTTGGTGTGCTTAGATAGGTTTTTGCAAAATATGAAACACGTATTTTTTTGTTTCTTGATTCGACGTGTATTTCTCGAGATATTTCACCGTCTCGGAACTTTTTTAACACCCTGTATATATATATATATATATATATATATATATATATATATGGATCTTTAGAACCATGGTTCGATCCCCACAGCCGACAAACAATTTTCACCAATTTAAATCTACCCCTGTGACTCCCCCTCCACTAATATCTTTAGGGGCCGTGATTTGACGGTTGGTAACCGCACTTCACGCGAAGAAATATATCACTTACCAAGATCTGCTTCGGCAGAGTGCCACGGCTTTATCATGTCGATGGCCGAGTGGTTAAAGGCGTCGCCGGACGATCAGAGGAGTTAAACAACATTGACCTGGGTACTCTTTGGATGGATGACCGTCCAATATAACTTTTTTTTATTTTATAGATTAAAATTTTTTGAAAGAAGATAGAGACATGCGGTTTTCAATGTTGTATTAGGAATATAATTGCCTATTTTTTCAAGTTAGTTTGAGATGAATCTGCAATTGCAGAGCCACATTAATTTAATATTTTTATGTTTAAATTAGAATATTTTTATGTTTAAACTACAATATCTCAACACTTTAAATAGATAGAGACGTGCTATTTTCAATTTTGGATTTCGAATGTACATGTCTAATTTTTAAACTAATTTTAAGATGAATCTGCAATTGCACAGCCACATTAATTTAATATTAGTGGAGGGAGAGCCACAAGGGTAGTAAATTCGATAGATTTAACTGTCGGTTCTCGTTGAAACATTTTATAATAAAATTAAATTAAAAAAAAACACTAGGTTAGTTTCAAATAATGTAAAGTTTATTTTACAATACGTATTTCGGTCGACTAGACCATCATCAGGTGAACAAGATATGAATGAATTTGTACATTAGAGTAAGACTTATAAATAGTATACACAAGAATTCTGACACAAGAAGTGGGAGATACATGATTGAAAACAGATGTAAGTACAATTAGTTTGGGAAAAATACATATATGACCATAGTTGGAAGAAAATAAGATAAGATCAGACCTCATAAGGTGACTCGGAGGCTGAATTTTGTGAGACTTTGCCTAAAGTTTTATTTACTATTTTTTATTATACCTAGTCTCACCAAGTGCATGAATGACAATTAATTTTGTCTTTGTTGTTATTAAATTGCTATTGCTTAGCTTTTCATTTTATTCGATAGATGGCATTAATGGTTCGACAGAACTTCTCATGTCATCTTACCGTTTGTTAGAGATCTTATTCTCTGCTGGCACAGTTCTTCGTCACCAGCTTCTTCACATGAACTTTGTTCTAGGTGAAGAAGTGAGTTATACCATGCTGATGAGCTCTAACAAGAGCGAAACGCGCCCATGGTTACTAACTGTGCTGGCCGGCCTCCGACGATGCCCTCATAAGGTGACTCGGAGGCTGAATTTTGTGAGACTTTGCCTAGAGTTTTATTTAATATTTTTTATTATACCTAGTCTCACCAAGTGCATGAATGACAATTAATTTTGTCTTTGTTGTTACAAATTTAAGTTTATTAATAGTTGAATTTTTGATGAAATTCCGAGCTATGAATCTGAATAATAATAAAATAATCTTACAGGTATAATACTCCATCATATTTTGGTTGTATCGGTACGCCGTGGTGAGATCCATGGCGGCGGTCCGCAAGGATAACAACGAAGCAAGCGACGTGGAATCCAGGATGGAACTTACTCCACACCAGGGGAACAGTTAGCAAACATCTCCGTCATGTATTACATGCACCAAGTCTGTACACCAAGTTCTCACACAACTTAACCCTTTATGTCTCATCATGCTTTGAAAGCTTCGCCACAATATTCACTATTATTTACTTTTCGAAAAGGAATAACTCGACATTTGTTGAAAGTCACTATCACTATTTTTACGCGCACATCACTTATTTTAGTTAGAAGCAAATCACAATGTATTTGTACTGTTGAATAGATATGTTAAAGTGATTTAATATTTTTGTTGTTCACTTGTCGAGAGTTTTAGCATCGCGACGGATAGTGTTAAGCGCGTCGCGGCGAGCGGATGCGATGCGACTGCGGCTGTGACCGGGGACGGGGCGAAACGACGCCGGGGGTGGAGCCTGCTTTCTCACTCGCACCCTTACCTGATGCCTCGCGCGGCACATCCAATGTTTGTATTTGGGATGAAAGATAGACTATTCACTGTTGGTTTGCATAACAGGAATTACAGTTTAAACTTCGTAAAGCAGTTCGAATCCCGCTCAAATTAAAACACTTTGGCTTTGTTTTTGGGTGTTTTAAGAGCACGGTTTTAACATATTACAGTACGGTGGTGTGGATAGCGTTATGCAATTCGAATCTGAAGATCCCGAGTTCGAATCATACTCAAGCTAAATATTATATGAACTACCACACTGTTGCTCGGTGAGTACGAATTAAAATCCCGTTGTACAGCGTAACATAAATAAATAAATAAAACACCCAAAAACACTGCTCTTAAAACAGGCAAAAACAGAGCTTGTGCTACCAGCCGTTGTGGCTAGATGTTTTTTTTTCATTTTGTTTTTACTTATTTAAACTGTTTAAATTTCCTATTAAAATTAATTTCAAGTTTAAGATTAGAAAATAAAAAATGTATCCAATTTAATTGAAAAGTCTGACATAAAAATAAATAAATAAATATAAATATATCATCACGCCTTTTACACATAACTGCGTGTGGCAGTCTACCGTAAGCAGATCTCGGTAAGTAATATATTTCTTCGCACGAAGTGCAGTTACCAGCCGTCAAATCACGGCCTCCAAAGATGTTAGTGGAGGGGAAGCTACAGGGGTAGATTTTAAATTGTGTGCACATTGTTTGTCGGCTGTGGGGATCGAACCAGGGTTCTCAAGATCCACAGGCCGACTCGATACCACTGAGCCACCTACCCATTAAGATAAAAATAAGTTGAGTAAAAATTGAAATAACCTCAAATTTAAATCAAATACGCCATAATTAGATTAGTAATATCATTTGATGAATGTCCAAAAGAGACCCAGGTTCAAATCTTGGTTGCGGTTGCTGTCGTCACCTAGATACCACAATTTATAAAGAACCTAGTAAATAAAACTGAGATTTAATAATTGACAAACAATAGATCCTGCAAGTCAATCGAAAACGTTTGAAATAAATTCCTAAAAAATAATTCCGTTAGTAAGTTTTGTGCCGCTCGCATCGGACATTGATGCTATACTACGATGGGTAAATTTTTCCGGCTGGCCCCACCTAAACTCAATCTGAGGTCTCTATTTTGGGTCTCGCGGATGCATTAGGGGGGTGTGATGTACGCAGGCGCGCTAAGCCCCACCCCCAGACGGTGATTGGCTGGAAACAACGCGGCTGCACGGACGCCGTGGAGATATTTTTACACCATAAGGGGTTCAGACTTTATGAGTGTTGTTTCGTGGTACAAGTTGCGTTTGAGGTTCGGAGGATGGTCACGAAGGATTAGGGGTAGTTTTTGGGGTATTGGAGGGAAATATTATTGTTATTATTTGTTCTTGCTATTAGATATTAGAATTTGAGTGATATTTGCTATATTTGCTAAAAATAACAATAAAATAATATCACACTGCGGCTCGGAGAGTCCGGACCCTGTACTGTAATTGGGATTAAGTTCCTGTTGTATAGACTTGCATAATTAAATAAATAAATATCAAATGATAAATGTTTAATTTATAAAATAAACAAATATTAGAGGGGCCCGCCATTTTCATGCTGCGGAAATAAAAAAACTTATTTAAATATCTGTATGTAGTACAAATTTTGAATCATCACACCTTTTACCCATTACAAGGTGTAGCACTCTGCCCTATCAGATCTCAGGCATATATTTTTTAGCATGAAGTGCAGTTACCAGCCGTCAAATCACGACCTCCAAAGATGTTAGTAGAGAGAAAGACAGAGATAATTTTAAAAATATATCATCACACCTTTTACTCATTACTGGGTGTTGCATTTCTGTAGCAGATCTTAGTAAGTGATACATTTAAGCGCGTGAAGTGCGGTTACCATCCGTCAAATCATAGTCTCCAAAGATGTTAGTAGAAAGGAAGACAGCAGTAAGTAATTTTAAAATTAAAATAAATATATCATAATGTTTTTTACCCATTACTGGGTGTGGACTCGGCCGTAGCAGATCTCAATGATATATTTATAGCATGAAGTGCAGTTACCAGCCGTCAAATTACCATCTCCAAAGATGTTAGTAAAGAGAAAGACAGCAGTAATTTTAAATGTCTTTTACCCATTACTGGGTGTTAAATTCTGCCGTAGCAGATCTTAGTAAGTAGTATATATAATAAAAGGTGAAGTGCCGTTACCAGTCGTCAAATCATGACCCCCAAAGACACAGCGGTAATTAAAAATAAAAATAAATATATCATCACACTTTTTAACCATTACTGAGTGTAGCACTCTGCCGTAGCAGATCTCGGTAAGTGATATCTTTCTTCGCGTAAAGTGCTGTTTTCAGCCGTCAAATCACAACCCCTAAATATGTTAGTGAAAGGAGAGCGACAGAGGTAATTTTTAATTGTTTGTCGGCTGTGAGGGTCGAACTTGGATTCTCAAATCCAGAGTCCGACTCGAGTGCACTAAGCCACCAAGTCCATATCAGTTAATTATATATTTTGCAAATATTCCGTCAAATCAAGGCCCCCAAAGTCAATCAATCTTAAACTCCAACAAGAACAATATTAATTTATTCCCGTCCAACACTTTGACCATCTTCCAGTCACGAACAATTTACAAACGGGCCCGAGCCTCACTCGCGTTTGAATTTTAATGTCCTAAAAGCTAATGCACGGAATCACAGCCACTGATGGTGGCGCGGTGGTGGCGGCGGTGTCGCTCGTGGTTGTTTCGGTTTATATGCATAAATTACTTATGAGCTACTATGGAATACGCAATGTAGCTTTGATGTCGACGCCAGGACGAGGGGACCAGCGGGGGATTATCAACTTGTCCTGTGGCTGTTAGTAGACACAGGGAAGTAAGGATTATGAAGGTGTGGTGGCAGAGGGTTGGAAGATACTTCGTATATTTGCTTTTTAATTTTTCAATCACATTTTCACCAATTTAAATCTACTCCTGTGGCTTCCCCTCCACTAATATCTTTGGGGGCCGTGATTTGACAGTCAGCTCACGTGCATAAATATATCACTTACCAAGATCTGTTTATGGCAGAATGCCACACCTAGTAATGGGTAAAAGGCTTGATGATATATTTATTTCTATTTATAAATTACCGTTGTGTTTTTGGGGGCCATGATTTGACGGCATATTTGCAAAATATATAATTTACTGATATGCACTCTAGTCGGACTGTGGACTTGAGAACCCAGGTTCGACCCTCACAGCCGACAAACAATTAAAAATTATCTCTGTGGCTCTCACTAACATATTTGGGGGCCGTGATTTGACGGCAGAAAACTGCACTTTACGCGAAGAAATATATCACTTACCGAGATCTGACATGATTTGACTTCATGCTAAGACATATATCATTAGGATTTGCTACGGCAAAATGTCACCCTCAGTAATGGGTAAAAGGCGTGATGATATATTTATTTTTATTTATTTATTGAACCACAACTAAAATTAGAGAACAGAAAATAAGTTACCTTCATAAAATAAAAATGTATATTCCACGGTACGCCTATGGTTTGATGTGTAAACAGTGTTTTTGATCAACACCGGTGATAAACCCTAAAAAGAAGGAATTGCCGTGTTGTTTAAATCAAGTGTGATTACAAAGGGATGATAAGAAGTGTTTAAACCGTAGGAGATAATAGTGTTGGTGAATAGAAGACAGTTCAGTTAAAAAATCAGTTAGAGGTAGCTGAGAAGTTAGTGACCTTCAGAGACAAGCCGTGCGGTGATAGCGCTGACAGTAGTGAGCGCGTGCGTACTCGCATGCTTACCGAGTTATAGGCATCAGCAGTGGCGTAGCAACTGGGCAAATGAGTAAGAGCTTCAGAAGACGGAGTGATTCAGTAGAGAAGCGAAAAAGAGAGGAAGTGAGTAAAGAACAGGAATTAATTTTTAAAAAGAGCAAACTTTTAGTGAGATCCCCAGTCAAATCAAGTGATAATATAGATAAAGAGGAAATGGAGGAATTAAAGCAGTTATTGGTCGGGGTGTCAGCAACAGTAAGTGAAATCAAAGAGCAAATGAACCAAAATCACGAAGAAGTAAAGAGCGAAATAAAGTAGAATACCGCATCAATCGAAGAGTTAAAGAAAGAACACAAAATGAAAGAAGCGTTTTGGACACAGGCAAGAGAAGAAATGAAAGACGAAATCCTATATTTACGTAAAAGATTGGAAGAGCAAGATAAGAGAAGCAGATCAAACAACATAGTAGTTAAGGGACTAGAAGTAGAAGGAAGAAAACCTAAGGACGCGGTAATCGACTTATTAGGAAACGTATTACAAGTCAATTGCGTAATAAAATCAGCCGTGGTAATAATGAAGGAAAATCGATCGACAAAGCAAACATCAGTAATAATAGCAGAAGTGGAGGACCAAGAAGATAAAGTCAAAATTATGCGAAACAAGTATAAGCTGAAAGGGAAAGAAATATACATAGAGAATGACTGGACGGTAGAGGAGAGAAAAATGCAGTATCTAATCAGAAGGAAAGCAGCGGAAGAGAGAAAAAATAAGAGGAACCCTAAAGTATATTATAATAAAGTAGTAGTCGGCAATAAGCAATATGTATATGTACGACCAGGCAAATAAACAGGAAGTACAAAGAAAACAATCGCTCAGAGAGGAAAATGGATCTAAAAATAGCATCATGGAATGTGCGGGGCACTAATTCTGTCGGAGCGTATAAGAACATAGAACAGGTTTTCAAAAAATATAATATAGCTATAGCAGCAATGCAAGAAACAAAGCAAAAAGAAAATGCAATTTTTGAATTAGACGACTACGTGGTTTTCAACAGTGGCTCTAAAACAAAAGTCTACGGAGTGGGTTTTATGGTGAATAAGAGATTAAAAAATTCAGTAGTAGATTTCGCACCTATAACAGAGAAAATATGTAAGTTGAGAGTAAGGGGGATCGGCAGAAAAATAAGTATACTAAATGTGCACGCTCCCACCAATGAGAAGGATGAAGAAGAGAAAGAAAAGTTTTTTGAAGAAATAACGAGAATAATAAATGCAATGCCAAGATATGACATTAAAATTATTGTAGGGGACTTCAATGCAAAAATTGGAAAAGAAGAGTGTTTCAGAGAAATAACGGGAGGACATAGTAAACATGAAAAGTCAAATGAGAATGGTATTAAAACTATAGAATTTGCTTTAGAAATGAACATGAAGATAAGCAGTACAGCCTTTCAGCGGAAGGAAACTCATAAAGGGACATGGATCTCACCGAGCAGGAACTGCTGTAACCAAATTGACCATGTGCTGATCGAAAAGAAACATGTCAACATAATTAAGGACGTGAAAAGCAGAAGAGGGGCTGAAGGAGACACAGACCATATTATGTTAGAAATTAAAATTAAGTTAGTAATGCCACAGAACAGAAGAAATAAGGGAGGCCATATGGAAAGATACAATACACAACTGCTGCAAAATGAAGAGATAAAAGAACAATTTAATACACAGCTAATCAACAGCTTATCGCGAATAACCAAATCAGAGAATGTCAATAAAAGATGGGAAGATTTTGAGGGGGGCATACGTGAGGCTTCGAAACAGGTTTTAAAACACAGTAAGAAAAGGAGAGAAAATTGGTTTGATGAAGAATGTAAGGAAGTAATGAATATAAAAAAATATGCCAGAGTACGTCTACTGCAACATGATAGCGACGAAAATAGGAAAGTTTACGTAGAGGAAAGGAAGAACTATAAAAAGGTATGTAGGAAGAAGAGGAGAGAGATGATGGAAGAAAAACTAATACAAATAGAAGAAAAGTATAAAAATAATGTCATAAGAAACTTCTATCAAGATGTTAAGAAACAAAGAGCTGGGTATCAACATAAAGCAGTTTATTGCAGGGATAAAGATGGACAGCTTGTTACAGGTGAAAATAAGGTGAATAGATGGACGGAATACTTTAGTGATCTACTTAATAATAATGAAGAAGAGGAATCGGTAACAACACCTAGAGGGGTAAGAATACATGAAGAACATGTTGAAATTCCGACACAGGAAGAGATTTTAGCTATTCTAAAAAACTTGAAAAACAACAAAAGTCCTGGGGAGAATGGAGTTTCAGCAGAAGTATATAAAAACGGCGGAAACGAATTGCAAGAAGAATTGTGCAAAATTATACAAGTAATATGGGAGACGGAAACAATGCCGGAAAGGTGGAAAGAAGCAGTAATTTACCCCATTCATAAAAAAGGAGAAAGATCTAACTGTGAAAACTACAGGGGAATTGCACTACTTAATATCGCTTACAAGATATTAGCAATATGCTTAAGGAATAGAATGAAGGAAGCAACTGAGAGTCTGTTAGGAGAATATCAAGCCGGCTTTAAGGGGTGATATATCAACCATTGACCAAGTTTTCACATTAAAACAAATTATAGCGAACAGCTATGAACACGAGATACCCTTACAGTTATTATTCATAGATTTCAAGCAAGCTTACGACACTATAAAAAAGAATAAACTTTATGAAATTCTGAGAGAGTTTCAAATACCCGAAAAGTTGGTAAGACTTATAGAAATGACACAAAATGGATCTTGCTGCAAAGTATTAATAGAGGGAGATGTATCTAAACGTTTTACTGTCAAAAGAGGTTTAAGACAGGGGGATCCAATGTCGCCAATGCTGTTCAATTTAGTTTTAGAATGGATAGTGAGGAGAGGAGGAGTCTATACGAAAGGAGTAATATATCTACAAAAGCATCAAATTTTGGCATCTGCGGATGATATCGCGATTTTAACAAGAACGAATCAGGAACTTGAGAATGTTTTCAAAAAACTAGAAAACGCAGCAAGAGAAGTGGGACTCAATATTAATGAGGAGAAAACTAATCTAATGATCCTAACGGGAAGAAGCCGGGCAGAAAATACAGAAATGAGGATTAAGAGTGATTGTGGGAAAATGTATAAATTCGAAGTGGTAAGACAGTTTAATTATCTTGGTGTGATACTGACAAATAACAATGATGAAACAGTAGAAATTGAAACAAGAATCACGAAAGGTAGCAGAAGTGTGGGGGCTCTATTCAATATACTAAAGGCAAAAGGAATATCATGGGCAACAAAAGTGCGAATCTATAAAACCGTTATCAGACCGACGGTACTCTATGCGTGTGAACTGTGGACTCTAAAAAGGAGTGATCAATCTAAGTTAGATATATGGGAAAGGAAAATTCTTAGGAAAATTTTTGGTGGGAAAAAGGACGGAGAGGTGGTGATGCAAAGAACAAACTCGGAAGTGATGAGTTTATTCGGTAATTGTGCGATAACGGGGGTCATCAGAGCTCAAAGACTAAGATGATTAGGACACATAGTGCGTAGGCCGGAAAACAGAGTGATTAAGACTGTGTTCAAAAGGGGAATTATTGCGAAGAAAAGAAGGGGACGCCCAAAAGGGAAGTGGTGTGTCGCGGTGTTAAAAGACCTAGATAGTATGAACATTAAAAAATGGGAGGAAAAAGCCAACAATAGAGGAGTATGGAGAGACATTTGTCAACAAGCCATGGGCCTATAAGGCCTGCAGAGCTTTTAATATATATATATTCCATAAGAAACAAACTCGTTTGATACTTGATGAAAATAATTGAACTATATGTTGAATGTTAATTAATTAATTACTATAAATCACTGTATAATAATATAGATATCACAAGATGAACTAGAACAAAATCACGTTAAACAACCGGCGTCCAATCACAAACTAAATGACAAAATCTTCATTCAAAACTTGAGACACACAAACCCCTGCCCCGCACCCCTCAATTCACGGAACACACAATTAAACAAATTCAACCCCACTCCTTTCGATTGGTTCTTAGATTCAGCGGCTCGAATCACAAGGGGCACAATAATATTATAACATAATTAAATCATATTTTGTCACTATTCTGTTCCCTGTCAAGAATAATATTGTCTTCCCTCAATTAAAAGGTGGCGCTTTTCATCCCTAAAGCAAATTTTGCTTCCCTAAAGCAACGATTCGATTTTGATATAACTTTCTGGTCAAGTAATGAATAAAATTATATATATATATATATATATATATATATATATATATATATATATATATATATATATATATATATATATATATATATATATATATATATATATATATATATAACGGTAGGTAACCGCATTTCACGTACTTAACAACAGGGCTGGTACCACAAGCTCTGTTTTTGCCTGTTGTAAGAGCAGTGTTTTTGTGTTTTTAGATACCTATCTCTAACACTAAGAGTTTATATAGTCATGTTTTCCGTTTTTTATATAGAAATGTAATTATAACCCAAAAAACTAAACTGCACAATGTAAGATTATTAAAAAATATATTAAAGATTTACCTTTTGAGAATATAACAATAAATAAATGCATAAATACATATTTTACAATGTAACAGTACCCTTTACTCATGTAAAAAGTGACAGGTAAAAAGGTAGTTATTCTTGAATCTGTAATTTGTCTGGAATTGCCAACTTAAAATTTTAATTTAATTTTTAATTCAGAATTTATACTTTCATTGCGTTTAATGAGTTAAATAAATTCAGAAGCTTAAATATCTTTGAAAAGTGACAGTAATAATCCATTATTGACCGTTACTAAGGAAGCAGTAGAGAAAAACAATTTCACGACTCAAAACGATGTCAATAATGGCATGTTGCTGAGCTAGTAGTGAAAAAATAAATAAAACGAACGATACGAAATTTATGTTTTCGTTAATACCTATTCTTAAGAACTTTATATGGCTACTATAGGATACAATTGATCAAGGGCGTAGGAACCGCTATGTCAATGATACTGGATACATACTCCTAGTAAAAAAAAGGTTTTTCATAAATATACAGATATAAAATATCTTTGATGACAGCAAATAAAATTCATTATTTATTTACTATTTAAAACATAATTTGAATTTGCACAAAAATTGAGTCACACATTTGTAATTAAACACAGAAATTTTGAGAAAAATTATTAAATGTTTGTTTCGGTTTTTTATCATTATTTTTCTTAAATAATCTGTATTTAAGTTAGCTTACAAATTTCTCAGTTGTAAACTATCCTATAAATTGTAAGTTAAATTTATGACAAAAAAAATCGGGTGACGCCTGGATTCCAACCAGGGACCTTCCGCCTGCCAGGAAGAGATGCTGACCCGTACACCACGACGTGACGCAGTAGCGAGAATCATGACAAACATAACCACAACTACAACAAAAACAATGTCACATTAATGGCCCTTTTAGACGTTAAAAAAGCTTTCGACAAAGTATGGCTAGATGGGTTAATTTACAAAATGATTCGAGCCAAATTCCCGCCACTACTAATCAAACTAATTCATTCGTACCTAACTAACCGTTTGTTTCAAGTTAATGTTAATAACATCACTTCCATCCCAATGCTGCGGGTGTGGAGCAAGGTAGCTGCCTAGCTCCACAACTCTTCATTCTGTACCTTAGTGATATTTATTTATGTTGTTACACTATACAACAGGAACTTAAACTCACCGAGCCGCAGTGTAGTAGTTTATATAAATTTTAGTTTGAGTGAGATTCGAACTCAAGATCACCGGATTCGAATTCCGTATCGCTATCCACACCACCGTACTGACGGACCCTAAAACCCATACAGCACTCTACGCGGACGATACGGCCCTCTATGCCCACTCGTTCAGCGCAGAGGTAACGAACAATTAGATCCAGATCCATGTAGATATCCTTAAATCTTACTGGCGCCTCTGGAAAATATCCATTAACCATGATAAAACCGAAACCATAGTTTTCACACGCATCTAAATTTCTCTGCTGGATATGCGATGCATGTAAAACCATCCTGCCACTTTATTCACCTGTACCTCCACCGGCATTACATAATGCTGATACTGAAAGTTGCTCTCTCGCCGATGTTCTGAATACTTTAAACGAACTGAAACGTTCATCAGATGCTCAAGCTAACTCGATCACAGAAATTAAGACTTCTTTAAATGAAATAACACGCTCAATCGAATTTAGTTCTAATAAAATCGATGATTTTGAAAGCAAACTTAACGTTTTTGCTGACAAAATTAAGCTAATTGTTCCTGATCCTAATAAAAAACAGGGAGGAGGTGTTCTAATTCTTGTATCCAAGTCATATTATTCTAATGTTCATCTGGAGTGGTGTTCAGTGGCTGAAGATATTTGGATGGCCATATCTAGTTCAAATCACCGAAAAATGTTAGTATGCTGTGTTTACATTCCCCTGAAAAGTGATATAGCGACCTATTCAAATCATTTTAACAAGATAAGTGAAATATCGTTGCAGTATTCTAAAAATAACATTTTAATTGTGGATGATTACAATCTACCTGATCTAATAAGGGCACCTACCCAAGAAAACTTTTTGAAACCAAGCTGCTCGAGAAGATTCGATAAACATGTGGAGCTAATTAATACCATTTCAATTAGTAACTTTCATCAGTTCAACAATATACCAAATCATTTAGGATCTTTATTAGATTTGGTACTGTGTACTTTAAATGATACTGTGACAAATTGTCCATGTCTTATAAGTAATTTTAACACTTATCATCCTTCTCATGATATTAATTGTTCTCTTTGTGATTTTAAACCACTTAGCAGAATTGATATTGCTACTTTTAATTTAAAAAAGTGTGACTTTGAAAACTTACTTCATTAATTATCTGCGATCAATTGGGACACTACATTTTATAACAAGAATTTAAATGATATGGTTCAACTATTTTATGACATCCTACATAGACTCCGTGATAAGTTCTGTCCTGTTTATTATTATAAAAAGAATAAGTATCCCAATTGGTGTTTCGAACATCTCATTAAGGAGTAAGGCCACTCTAAAAAATTTTAAAAATGCATTTTTTTTATTTGCTTAAATTATAGTTTAAACCCTTAGGAATAAGGGACAATTAATTTAAATGCCGCGCGGAAGTATTTCAGAGGGAAAAAGCATATATCTATTAGTACTAGTATTTATTTATTTATATATATATATATATATATATATATATATATATATATATATATATAAATATGACTCGAAACTTTAAACGCGTTTTTCTCGAAATCATATTTTCAAAATCGGGCGAAAAGAAATCTGAAATACTAATTGATGGATCGTGCTGAATCTTTTTATTTCTTATTCTAGATATAAAATACTCAAAAACTACGGGGGCTTTTTTTTTAAAGTGCTTCATTCGTTTTTTATGGTCGTTTTTATAATAATAATAATAATAATCTTTATTGACATTCGTCAAAGGCGGGGTTCAGCCAGAGGCTGCTCTTCCACCCAACCCAACATTTGAGAATTACATAAATTTTACAATGTACACCAAATTAAACATAGATCAAGTATATATAGTAATATATAGAAACAACATTTTTAAGTTTTCTTGATTACAAATTTACACAAACTGTATACAATTTATTTTTTAATGAGTTTACTGTTAGAGACTTCAAATCATCTGGTAGTGAATTATACAGCATCGGTGCTAGATATGAAAAACAACATTTGTATTTAGATTTTTTAAAAGAAGGTACAACAAACGAATTCTTTGACCGAAGCCCATAATCACAATCCTTATAATTTAGTTTCTCAAATAGGTATGTCGGGACACCAGTATTTTTAATTTTATGTGTGAGAATAATATAGGATTTTCTTGCGCGAGTGCCTATATCCTCCATATTAGCTTGTAATCTATAAACTGAAATATGTTCACCAACACCATATACATATCTCAGACAGCAGTTCTGAAAGACTGTTATTCTATGTTTATCAGCTTGTGTTAAGTTTGGAACATATACGCAGGAACAGTAATCGAAAATAGGTAGAATTAGTGAATTAACTAAATGCAATTTTACTTTCGACGAGAGTAAGTTACGAAACTGATAGAGATGTCGTAGCTTAATCATTGCCGCTTTTAATTTGTATTTTAAATGTTCACGAAAATTTAAGTTTTCGTCAATATATACTCCTAAACTTTTCGCAACTGTACTTCGTTCAAGAGTAGTGCCATCCAGTATGATGTCCGGTAATTTATCCACTCCGAATACAACTAGAGAAGATTTTGTCGCATTAATTTTGAGTCCATTGTTCTTTACCCATGTAGTAACATTCTCCAAATCCTGATTGAATCTGTTACAATTTTCATTTAGATTTTCCGAATTTATAGTTGCTATAATTTGTGTATCATCAGCATAAGAGTGGATGTCACAAAAATTTAACTTAGAGGGCAAATCTGATACATAGAGTAAAAAGAACAATGGTCCCAGAATAGATCCTTGCGGGACACCACGCTGCAACGGGAAAGCTGCCGAGTTAAGTATTTCACAGGAATTTCACATACTTATGCAGAACTCTCTATTAGTGAAATAGTCTTTACACCATCTTAGTGTATCCTCTGAAAACTTGTAATAATGGAGCTTAGCAAGCATTAATTCATGGTCCACCATATCGAAAGCTTTTGAAATGTCTATTTGAATAAGTACTGATGCCTCAGAGTTGTCAAAAATTTTGATAAGTGAATCTAGTATATTTAAAAGACAGGTACAAGTACTGTGTCCTTTTCTGAATCCCGATTGTGTTGAAGGAAATATTCCATTAAGTGAGGAAAAAGTAGTTATTTGGTCGCAACATATTCTTTCCAAAACTTTCGATAGGGTGGGTAGAATGCTAATTGGACGGAGATCATCAAACGTCGAGGGATTGGTGAGTTTAGCAACGGGTTTAATAATTGCGGATTTCCATAATCGCGGCACTACTCCATCTAACAAACATGTATTTATAATATGAACAATATATTTCAAGATGACAGGAAGTATTAGTAATATTATTTTGCGAGAAATACCGTCTAAACCCGTAGCATCTGATTTTATGTGTTTTAAAATTTTTTCAACTACATTATTATCTACACATCTAAAATTAAAAAAGTCATTTGCGCTTCCTGGAAATGAGTTATTCTTATAAAAATTTATTGTGTCAGGATTCACTTTGTCAGTACCAACTTTATCTAGCAAGTGTTGCCCGTATGATTGTGGGTTGCATAAAACATCCGGAATATTTATATGTTGTGTAGTATTTACACCCACATGTTTTAGATTGCTCCACAGTTTTCTGGAATCTTTTATACTACTATTGACATTATGGTTTATAAAAGCTTGCTTTTCTCTTCGAATAGCTGCTGTTGTTAAATGTCTTAACTGCTTATAATATACTAGTTTTGACTCAGTTTTATATTTTTTGTAGGCAACCCAAGCTTTATCTCTTTTACGCTGCATAATTTTAATAACTGGAGTTATCCATGGCGAATATTGTTTATTATTTTTGACTTATTAACTTTATCATTAATATTATTCAAGTAAATCATTTGGTCCCAGTTTATTGCTTCACAATCTGTTATTAAAGTTTCCACGTTAAGATGTTTAAAATCTCTGAACATGTAAGTTTTCTTAGAAGATACAACTTTAGGTATATTTAAGATACAATACACACAATCATGATCAGAGAATTCGCTACAGTCCAGAGTACCTGATTCTACGCACTTTTCTTTATTTGATAATAAAATAACATCAAGAAGTGTTTTAGAGCTAGGTCTCGTGATATTTTCAATCACTTGATGCATATCATTAGCTAATATTAGATTTTTAAAAAATTGAGAGCGAATATCCTCAGAAAAGAGGTTAATATTAATATCACCAGTGCAAATAAGGTAGTCTGACTGCAGAGTGAATTCAGTGAAAACAGAATCAAGAAACGATAATTCTTTATAAAAATCAGAGTGTGGATTATATACGACACCGAAACATATTTTTAAATTATTTACATAACAGAGTATCCAGAGATGTTCGACATTACAACTAGCAACGAAGGAAGTATCTAAGATTTTAAAATTTATATTATTTTTGACATAAAATGCTACTCCTCCACCACGTTTATTATACCTTTCTAAGCTAATTAAATTGTAATCATTAATGTAAAATAAATGAGATGGAGTAGTTTCATTGATCCAAGTTTCTGTTACAGCAATAATATCATAGTTATGTTCGCTTACAAATTCACAAAATTGATGAAAACAAGAATTCATTGATCTAACATTAATCTGACCGAGTGTAAACAAAGAATTATGCTGTGAAATGTAATCAGCTGATTTTGACATATAAACAAACAATAGTAGACAAAATTATTGAAGGACAAATCAATGAAGTTAGAGTTCATTGACCAAGCATGTTCTTGCCACTAAGAATAATTAAATTAAGAAAAATAGCAATACGCCGAATCCGCTCACATTTAACTGTTTCTAGCAATTTGCACAGATATGGGGCATTAACTTTTATGTGGAGCTGATCTTCGCAATGTCTTCTAGGGAATTAATGTAATGTTTTTTTAATGCACCCTTATTCATGGTACTAACAATTACACGCCCATCCATTGTCCAAACGTTCTTGTAAGAGAATTTCTCAGTGGCTGCCTTAAGTATACTAAGCCTAGATTTAGTCAGATCTTCAAGTATGGTTATACCAGAGTTTTTAAGCAGTTTTTTGTTGTTGAAAACTTTTTGGCGAGAACGGTAACTCACAAATTTAACAATTACCGGTCGTGAAGTATTACTTGGAGATGGCTTACCCAGTCTATGGCATCGATCAATTTCATGGAGAGAAATATCTACTTTCACTTTATTTTGGAAAAAGTCAAGAACACAATCATCAATGATTTCATTTCGAGCCTCAGGAAGACCGAATATGCGTAAATTGTTGCGCCTGGTGTATTGTTCGAGATCGTTGGTGTTTTTCTCCACAATCACACACTTCTTTTTTAAAACACTGTTTTCTTCTTTTAATGATTTTATTTCATTTTGCAATACATTAATTTTCTCCTCAAACACCTGTTTTACAGCAACACTCACTTGCTCCATAATCATCTTTACAAAGTCTTTATTTTGACCTAGTTTAGATAATGATGAACTAATCATAACTTTAATTGTATCAGAATCTTCACGTGTAAGCATTTTGATATAATTTTACGACGATAAATATTACTATAAAAAGTCTAAAATTTATTTAAATATGAGTGGCAAAAAACGCGCGATACGTCTAGTCACGACAACAGTTCATTTGTGTGTGAAATAACCCTTATTTCTCAAACCGAAACATATTTTTATTCTAGAATAGATTTTCTTGAGAATCTCATTGCTCAATTAACAAACGCAGTTGATAAAATGAAAACGTTTTCAAAATCAAACTTGAAATATAAAAACCGTTCCAAGTCTCCCTATTGTCTAATATGCTGATATCATTATGAATGCAAGTATAATGCCAAGAAATGTATTCTACCTTGCTCATATATCTTTAAACAGCAGGAAAACAATTAGGCTCAACATTGATAGCGACAGATGACCAAAGCCAATTGACACTTTTCGTTTTTAACAAAAAAAAAAGGTAAGAAATTTTTTGTTCAATCAAATACTGATATTTCAGTTTATTCCTTCAGCCAACAAGGATAAAAAAATGTTTTCATTGGTGTAAGCAGACGCTTTATTTGTCCTTTTATTATTGCTGCGGTACAAAGTTTTATTATTGGTGCAAAATTTTGAAGCAAATATAATATTTTAGTACATTTCAAAAATAAACAACTCTTCGATAATGTCACAATTGTTTCTACAAAAGAAAATTTAAATTCTTTTGTTGGTAATTATCGATTCATCTCATACAACCTAAGATGGACAATAACTATAACAAACTTTCAACAAAAGTTCCAAATTTATTATCTGATAACAAGCAGTTTCTTATAACTACTTGTGTTTTCCATTCAATTATTACCAACAATTCACCTGTTCCCTCTAAAACATTTCAACGATACATTCACGGAATTCTAAATGCAAATGATTCGTACGAAACAGTTGAACGAAGTTCCTTCTTGCAATTGTACTTATTTAGTCACAATGATCGACAGATTTTCACGCGGGCCAGAAGCTATTCCGGTTCAACTATAACTGTAGCTCAAGTAATTTTGTCTAATTGGATCGCTCGATTTGGTGTTCCTACTTACAGTACTTCTGATCATGGCAGACAGTTGGATTGCAAGCTTTTTAAAAGTTTCACGCATCCTTCTGGTATTCATTATATTTAAACTATAGAATATCATCCGACAGCATATAGCAAAATTAGAAGAAGGCGCCGAATACTTAAATCAGAATTAAGATCTACATTATCTAACTTGAACTGAAAAATTACCCCTAATTCTTCCCGACCTCAGATGTTACTAAGTTCCAGAACAAAAAACTATTGCAACAGAAATAGTGTATGGTGAACCAATGATATTACTATGAAATTTTCGAAATGAAACTGTTAATTTTCGTTCACAAACTAAAAGAAAATAACCGATTGCAGCCTATTAAGATTAAATATCGTTCTTCACGCAAAGTTTTCATCCATCCAGAACTGATAATATTTTAAAATATTAATTAATAATAAACAGCAATCTATTAGCATCGATCGACTGAAGCCTGCATTTTTACTGAATTCCCTTGATATAGTATCACCACCTAACTCTGCCAACAAGCGACATCCCAAGTCAACACATATTTGTACCGAGCGACGATTCAGTTACCAGACGTTGACACTGGAGGGCAAGTATGTGGCTGATCACTGCCGTCTTGAATATTTTATAAATATTTTGAATTTTCTAACCATGTTAAAATGATACATAATAATGTTTTGTTTTAAGTAGTTAGTTACATTCTCTCAAACTATTCTTTAAAGACTAATTATTAGCTACAATTTAATTAAAAGCTAAAACATAAACAATGATAAAGTTCGTTACAGTTTCTGCACTACAAGAGACTTAGATGCGAATTAGGTGATCAAAAATCTACAGCAGACTAGAATTAATATAAACCTAAACTAAAGACAGTCCAGTAACGTTATTGAAAATCTCTATTTATTTTGTTAAAATATTCAGGGATTAAATATGTTGACTTATCTATAACATTCTGTTAGGTTAGCTGAAACCTGGCTTAGTGGTTTTAGTAACGATTCATTCATTGTTTTTCTCTCCGATCGTTACTTAAGTGTATATAATCTCGAGGTGGTGGTGGGCTTCTTCTAGCCAACTAATGTGAATTTAGATAACTGCAAACTTATATTTCCTATCATTATTTATGTTATATGTGTTCAAATAAATGCATGTGATAAATTTCTATATTTTCAACGTATATACCGTAGAAAGTCAAATATCCGAGGCTAATTTATTTGTGAGTTGAATTCATCGCGCTTCTCTGTAGGGAGTACATTTTTTTTTAATTCTGAACATAATTATTTCTCAACTTGAACGAACATTTACGTTTTAAAAAGTACAAAGCAAGAATATAAACTATTAAAAAAATCAATAGTATACAGTGCAAATTTGCTGTAATGGTACAAAAAAACTAAAATCGTGGACTTTTTATATAAATAATTATTAATAGCAGTATGTTGATTCTTATAGTTAAATACAATCAGAATGTGAACTTATGTTTTTATATGTCTAACTTGAAAATTAAATTTGAATTTTTAATTATCATTATAATATGTTTTAATGATTAATTATGAGTTCTGAACACTATTTTCATATGTTAATAATAAGGTTTATGGATTCAAGATTAATAGCAAGGTTGTAAGAGGCTGATCTACTAGTACATGAAAATAATAAAAAAACATGCTTATACTGGATATACATTTGAAATCTGTTTCATAGCCAATAAAATGGTTTTCATGAACTGGTATACCAATTGAAAATTTTGGTGCGACCAAAAAAACGTGGCGAAGAAAAAGCGTTTCAGTTTGAAGATTATTTTTAGAGACCGGAACAACATTTTTAATAATTTCACGAACCGGAACCTGATTTAAATATCATTATCGTTGGACTGTTGAAATCGTTGAACAAGTCGCACGCGCTTCAGAAGTGTCTTAGCTAAATCCAGTGTTTCAGTGGTTTTTTCTCATTGTAAACTCCTAGTATCTGTTGATACTAACTATATAGAGAGTACTTAAACATTAGTGATTATCTGGGTTACTCAGTCACGTATCTAGTTCGCGTAAACTAAAAGTAAATCTATTTATAACTGATAGTGTCTCAGTAAAAATCATCAAATCTGACTTAGCTCGTAATTGGCAATTTTAAACTTGTACGCGTGAGTTCAGTGAATGCAATCGTCCATCCATTAACTGGGGATTTTCAAATCTACTCTTTACTTCGTTATTTGTTTCACAGTCACCATGGTTTCACCTTGTCATCAATACAAATCAGCTGTAAGCAGAAACAATAAGGGGATATCTTGCAGTAACCTCTGTCAAAACTGCATCAATATAACGAATGCAGAAAAATATGCATTAACTACTTAAAAAAATTAAAATTGGATTTGCAATGACTGTAAAGCGGCTTCTACATCTGAACCACCTTCATCTCCTGTGAGTTACAACCCCAATGCAGTACAGGAACCATCGCTGTTAACTATTTTATATACATTAAATGATTTTAAAATTCGGTGTAGCTTTGCTCTAAAAAAATCGACGACTTTAAAATAATTTTAAATAACTTTAGTGATAAAATTAAATTAATTGAGCCAATTCAAAAGGAATGTGAAACATTGACACGTAAAATGGATGATTTCGAACAAAGATCTCGTTTAAACAATGTCTAATACAAGGTATATCAGAAGTAGCTAATGAGAATTTGATTCAAATCATGAAGAACGTCGGTGTGAAAATAGATTGTCCAATTGCGGAGCACGATATTGATGCTCTTCATCGCGTAGCGTCATACCTTCACGATGCTAATAAACCCAAGAATATTATAGTAAGATTTACCTATATCTCGTCTTAAAAAGGATGCTTTCATCGATTCGTACAGAAAAATTAAACACAAATGAACTCAATTTCACTGCATCAAGAAATGTATACATTAACGACCACCTTAGCCCCAAAAATAAACTTCTTCTGCATGACACAAAAAACGCAGCCAAAGAAAAGAACTTCAAATATGTTTGGGTTAAGAACTGCAGAATATACGTAAGAAAAAATGATACTTCTCCTGTATTAATAAGAAATAATAGCAACGATATATCTAAACTGAAATAAATAATTAGATTTTGATTAATCAATAGTATTGCTGATTTCTTTATGAACTCACGACTTTTTTATGAAAATTTACGGGGTGTTAAAACTAAACTTAATAACTTATATAACGAACTATCGTCAAATAATTTCGATATTTTAATGGTTACTTAATATTGGTTAAATGACACTATTTTAGACTCCGTAATTTGTGATTTAAATAAATATAATGTTTACAGACGTGATCATGGAGACATTAATAAATTTCAAGGTGGCGGTGTGCTCGTTTTAGTGTCTAAATTCTATTTTTCGAAAGTACAAATTGAATGGTTCTTTCATCATAAACTTGAAGACTATACAGTGCATTGTTATTACGGAACATTACATTAATTACACAATGTCTAAATCTGCTTGTTGTTCTGTAAATAATGCGGTGTATAAATTTTCCTACTAATACACAATTTAAAAAAATTTGAATATTACACTAAATATATAAATATAGTATATACTCGTATATATTCATTGTTTTAACCATAAATTAAATTTAGTTGTTGTTGATTGTTGCAAACATTTGAAAAAGTTGGCTATTTTTATTTCTAATCTTCAAAAATTATATACATTTATGTCAAACTCTACAATTCATCCTCTATTTTTAAATATCCTACAAAATAGGCTCGAGAATTAAAACCGATATGTGATACGCGATGAACTGTTCAGTTCAGAGCATGCGAGACTGTTTTAGAAACAATTGAATCTATTTTTGTAACATTAAACAATCTTATTTCTAAAACTTTTGTAAAAAAGAATAGAAGAGGTGAAGCTAAAAGGTTTACTTTTACAAATTGATAAAGAGTTTATTGTTTGACTGCTTATTTTAATAAAAATTTTAAAATTCGCTACAATTGTATCTAATTATCTCCAATCTCCTGATAAGAATTATGTAAAAGATTTAAATTTACTTCAAGAAACAATTAATGAATTTCAAAACTTACGAAACAATGATAATGAATGGATTCTATATGGAAATCTCCAAACCAAAAAGAATGAAATCTATTCCAAAAAGGTTACAAGGGTTTATAGTAGATTGTGAAATAGATGATTCTGTAGACATAGAAGTAAAAAATGAGAAAGATGTTGTCAAAATTAAGTTAAACATCCCTATACTAGATCAAATTATAATTGAATTAAAAGAAAGATTTACAAAAAAATGATACTATTTTAAAATCTTTACAAGCTTTTGACCGCACAGATGATTTATTCCTCAATAAAATTCATTTCACTAAATTATCAGAATATTATAACATAAGTTGTGATTGTTTAGACTCAGAAATAACGCCAGATAAGAAACTTTTTTGTAGGGACGAAAATAAAAATATTAAATCACTCATGGAGTTTCTGTCATTCGTTGAACAATATAAGCAAGCATTTGAATGCATTTATAATTTGGTAAAAAATTATATATTAATGCCTGTATCAACAGCTTCTTATGAAAGATCATTTTTCTATTTAAAAAGAATTAAAAGTTATTTAAGAACAAGAATGACAAATGAAAGATTAAACAACATTAGTATATTAAGTGTAGAAAAAGACATATAAAAATTAATAGACCTTAAGCTTGGAAGCTGCCGCAGTATCTAACCCTTGATCGTCATCTGAAAAGGCAACAGCCTTGATCATTGCGCTGTGTGGTGACGCAGTGGATATATTGCAAACAATCCCTCCAGAATAGCGGCAGAACTATCAGCAACTAGTTAAACGCTTGGAAATGCTTTATGGACACGCATAGCTGCAGCTGAGAAATAGATGTCAGAAATCAAATGAAAGTCTACAAGAATTTGAATCTGATATTGCTCGTCTAGTTCGCCTAGCATATCCTGACACCCCAGATAGTGTGTTGGAACGACTGGCTGTGCAAGGATTCATAGATGGTCTCCGAGATAAAGAAACCAAGCGGGCCCTGATTCTGACTCGTTCGAGTAACCTGTCCATTTCCTTGGCAAGTGCTTTGGAATTCGAGGCGGCAGAACACGCTTCACAAAGGCAAGGCAATATTCGCACAATAGAGGGCGTAGAGGAAAATCACAATGAGTCTATGGAGGAAACAGCACGGCGTGTCTTGACCGAGATGTTGCCAAAGAAAAGACAACTTCGATGTTGGAACAGCGGTGAGCTAGGGCATGTGCGGAGCCGTGAAGCTAACTGGACATGTCGCATCCCTACAACCAAGAATAAATAGCATTTTTGTGGATGGATTGATCGCGGGAAACCACATGCCTTGCTGATTTATACAGGTGCGACAAAGACCATCATCAGACCTGATACTCTCAAGAAACCGAATATAATTGAATCAACAAAATGGCGACTGCGCACAGCAACAGGGTCCGCGGCTACCAACCAGGGCGAAGCAAACATTGCCACTACCATCGAAAATACACGAATTATACACCGAGCCTTGGTAGCTGACATTAAAGACGAATTTATTCTCGGGATGGATATCATGAACGACAATGGTGTCGAACTAAATTTAAAACGCGGAATACTAAAGATCAATGATGAAGAGATCGTTTTACATCCCCGAGGAGAAGACACAGTACGTGTAACCTTAGCTGAAGATACGGTCGTGTTAAATCGAAGTGAGATGATTGTGGATGCCCACCTGGAACGTGAACTTCCAACAGGATGTACCATGATGTTAGAAGCTGGAAATCATAATGAAACGACTACTCGAGGAATACTGGTGGGAAAATCTCTCGTGCATACTGGATAGGTAGTACCAGTTCGAGTAATGAATGTGAATTATTATCCAGTTACACTAAAGAAGTGTAATATCTTAGGACACTGTTCATCAGTAACTTAGATTATCAGACAAACATCCGTTACACAAAATCCACCAAAGAAGCTTCCCACAGAACTGACAAATCTACTGTCAACATCTTGCCAAGAATTAAACCCGGATCAGAATATCAGAATGAAGAATTTAATAACGAAATATAAACACGTTTTCGACACCAGCTGTGAGACCAAGGGTAGAACCAACATAGTCCAGCACCAAATAAATACCGGCGATGCACGCCCCATCCGCCAAGTACCAAGACGATTACCGTTGGCCAAGAGAGAGGAAACCGAGAAAATTATTCAAGACATAGAAAAAGAAGGTGTCATCGAATCCTCAAGCAGTCCGTGGGCCTCACCAGTGGTATTAAGAAGAAGAAAGTTGGGTCAACATGATTCTGCGTGGACTATCGTCAACTCAACAACGTGACGAAGAAGGATAGCTACCCGTTGCCCCGAATAGATGACACATTGGATACGCTGGCCGGGTCGAAAATATTCTCATTATTGGAAGTGGGTACTGGCAGGTTGGAATGGCACCAACTGTGTTTCCTGTCGGTGCTGGACTGTGGCAATTTACAGTAATGCCATACGGGCTCTGCAATGCCCCTGCCACGTTTGAACGACTCATAGAAACGGTACTGCAAGGGCTATCTTGGAAAACCTGTTTGGTGTACCTTGACGATATTATTGTGGTCGGAAGAACATTCGGCGATCACATGAGGAATTTGGAGGAGGTATTCCTGAGACTGTGAAGTTCTGGTTTGAAGCTTAGTTGAAAGAAATGTCATCTCTTCCGAAAAGAAGTGCAGTACCTGTTACATATTGTATTCGAAAACGGAATAGCCGTTGACAATCAGAAGGTCCGATCAGTAAAGGAATGGCCAGTGCCCAATGACAAACATGAATTGCAAAGCTTTCTTGGTCTTTGCACGTACTACCGACGGTACGTTTCTGGATTCGCTAACATTGCCAAGCCACTGACACGACTCACGGAGGAAGGACGGAAATTTGTGTGGGAAGAAGACTCCCAAGACGCTTTCGACAACCTCAAGCGAATCCTAACAACAGCACCAGTCCTGAGTTATCCTCTACCCAACGGGGACTTCATACTGGATACAGATGCCAGCAATATCGGAATCGGCGCCGTCCTATCGCAAATTCAAGATGGATAAGAGAAGGTCATCGACTACTTTAGCAAAACTCTATCGAAGTCGGAGCGTAACAACTGCGTCACCAGGCGAGAATTATTGGCAGTAGTTAAAGCCATTGAACACTTCTACAAATACCTGTATGAAGAAGATTCCTGGTGAGGACTGATCATGCTGCGTTAAAGTGGCTTTTACAATTCAAGAATTTGGAAGTGCAGGTAGCAAAATGAATCGAAAGGATACAGGAATATGATTTCGTCATCGAGCATAGGGCCGGAATTAGTCATTGTAACGCCGACGCATTATCAAGACGATCATGCTCAGAAGACTGCAAACACTGTACCCATGTGGAGGCGAAGTCCGTGCCAATCTTACGGACCACAGTGATAGACGATCATTGGCTGACTGAAGAATTTGTGAAAGACCAAGACGTTGATCCAGAATTGAAATATTTACTGGAATGGAAGAAAGAAGGCCGAAAACCAACCTGGCAAGAGGTTGCACGACACTCGAAAACCGTAAAATTGTACTGGGCGCAGTGGGACTCCATTGTTATAGAAGATGGACTACTGAAACGTATCCTGGAAGGTTCTGAGGCTACGGAGCAAAAGATGCAGATCATAATCTCTAGGAAAAGAGTAACGGAGGTACTGAAGGAGATTCATGATGGAACTGCTGGAGGACACTTAGGAGTAACGAGGACAGTTCAGAAGCTGCGTGAGCGATTTTACTGGGTTAATTGTCGAGAGGACGTAAAGGAGTGGTGCAATACGTGCGTAGTTTGTAACACAAAGCAATAGGCCGCAAAGGTGTCGGAGAGCTCCAAAGCGTCAATACAATGTTGGGAGCCCGGTTGAAAGAATCGCAATGGACGTGGCTGGTCCATTTCCAGATTCCGACAAAGGAAATAAATACACTGGACTGCTTTAGCAAGTAGGTTGAAACTTATGCTTTGCCAAATCAAGAAGCCGCTACAGTAGCAGAAGAACTTGTTAACCAGTGGATCTGCCGATTCGGGATACCGTTGGAACTACACTCGGACCAAGGTAGAAACTTCGAGTCGTCTCTGTTCCAAGCGATCTGCGAGCTATTGAACATTCGCAAAACAAGAACAACTGCTCTACACCCACAGTCAGATGGCATGGTCGAACGCATGAACAGAACCATCAATAAACACCTCTCCAAGGTTGTCTCCGGCCATCAAAGGGACTGGGATTGTCATCTACAAATGTTCTTGTTAGCTTATTTACTATCCGTCCATGAAACAACAGAACAGACTCCGGCTAGCATCGTCTTTGGTCATGAACTGCGATTACCTTGCAACTTGAAGTTCGGCAGCAAGCCAGGTGCAAATTTGGCTGGCGGAGATTACGTCACCGAACTTCGGAAAAAGATGAACGACATCCATGAGCAAGTACGCTCCAACATCCAGAGCGCTAGTGACAGGATGAAAGACCTATAAGATGTCAAGGCTGAAAATGGTGGATATCAAGCCGGGAACTCGTTTGGCTATACAACTTACAGCGTCGCCGTGGAATGTCCCCAAAGCTACAGAACTTCTGGGAAGGTCCCTATGAGGTACTGAAGCGAATAAATGACGTCATCTATTGAATACGGAAAAGAACTGGAGGACACCCCAGAGTGATTCATTTCAATCGATTGGCTCCTTTCGCCGGTGACAACAACGATGGCAACGACAGCGAAGCTCGAGCTCGACGAATTAATGTACAAGACCCGGAAACCACATTCGACGAGTTCATGGCCCCCTATTCTACGGGTCATAAAGTACGAAATGGTGTGACCAAGAAACAACAGGGAGACCTATTCAAAGTGCCTACAGAATACTCATTGGCGCATTGTGTGGCCCAAGATCTACAGATGTCTCTAGGAATCGTTGTGGTTTTTAAGAAAAAGTTGAAGAATTACGGCAACAATATCCATGTGTCGGCACAGTACTACAGATAGCCGACAGACAGTCGAGCCGAAACAGACGCATTTTTTACCTGGTGACCCAACATCTGTCCTACGAGAAACCAACTTATCGCGCCGTCTGGGACGCCCTATGTGATCTACGAGGTGTGCTGCTCGATCAGGATATTGTAATAAATATGCTGGAAACTGTTTTCCAATATACCGGAATTGAGATCCTGGTGTGCAACTATAATCCCTGTGGTTCAACAGTAGTGAAAAGAACTGTGGACTGTTATTTCCACCAAACGTCACAGTGCTCGCGGGTCAACATGCAGATATCTTCATGGCGCAGAAAAGTTTCGGGACGAAACATCCTTAAGGAGGGGGCAGTGTAGCGAGTACGGCTCTGTTTCCTCTGGAATAGTCGACGCATCGTAGCCCGCAGCTTGTTTACCGCTGTCTCATACGCAATACAGAGACAAGTCCGAACCTGTTCGCTCTGCGTCATGTTTGTACAGTGTTCCAGAAGCTCTCGAATTTTCTAGAATATCTTGTTCCAGTATATAAGGGAGAGTTTCGGCCGGCACGATTCATTCTGTATTCGAAGTGTGGACAGTGCAAGTCGTTGCTAAATACATTATTTTCGTTTTGATAAATTTTTTTGTTATTGTTGTCATTACTCGTGTGTTATTTAATAATAAACTTCACAGAACCCGAAATTGTAATAAACGTTACAGGGTTATAGCACGTTACAGTAATAAGCGACGATTTGTGTTATTTCACGTATTATGTGTGAGATTTTTGTCATGTTGTAATAGACTGATGTGAGTCGTAAATTTAGTTGGGGTGTTGTAGGAGAGCATACTATAAGAGATTCTTCTCTATATTATATTTATATTTGTTTGGTACCAAATAAATTTAATATTGACAACATTGTTATTTATTATTAAAATGATAAAAAATATAAGCCCTCCCTCTTCCTGGTCCCTACTGGCCCGCCTATATTTCAGAGCCTAGCGCCGCCACTGCGAGACGACTTGTGAATTTGGGAACTCTGGGTTCGATTCACATTGTCTACAAACAATTTTTAACCACTAACATCTTACGGGGGCCGCGATTTGACGACTGGTAACCGTTCTTTACTCGAAGAAATATATTATTTACCGAGATCTGCTAGTGTAACAATCAGTGATGAGTAAACGGCGTGATGATGTCTTTATTTTTATTATTGTATGATTTTAAATACGGCAGACAACGTTTTGGCCAATGTTTGTGACTATTTTCAAGTCAACTAAAATAATATGTCTAGAGCAGTGGTTCCCAACCTTTTTTTAATCGTGACCCTTTTTAGTTTTTTAAAAATGTTCGCGACCCCCCTTTCGCATATTTGATCAATAAAACAAAAAATAAAAGGTTTGACAAAATATATTTTAGGACTTAGTGATTATATTTTTTCCCCTCAAAAAAGCCAAGGCGACCCCCGAAAAAAGCTAAGGCGACCCGCTTGTGGGTCGCGACCCACCGGTTGGGAACCGCTGGTCTAGAGTCTTACTTGACTATCAAAAGTAAGTGTTCTAATAGTTTGCGCGTATATATATATATATATTAATGTGACATATATTTCACCTTCATTTCGTTTTTTAATATGTTACCACGTTAATTGGGGATGAACCCGGGTGAAACGGTTGAACCACAGCTAGAACTCACCACCTTGAAGGTGACAACAACGTCACTATAAATGACTCGACACAAAATATTATTGACCGGATATTTTTACAAGTAAATCTGAATGAGCTAAGAACTATCTTCACAGTACTTAAATGACAATATCGTGTTATCGCAGATACGTAAATTAAAGGTAACAAAAAATTTAAATCAGAATAATCAAAATAACAACATAAAAAAAAAGTAAATCTGGCTTAGCTGTGTTGGGCGTCCAGGCGCTGGCGGGATGTGCAGCGAGGTAGGCTCGGTTGACCAACCGGGTGTCAGTTCCAATATGGAAGACCGTCTCACGTGGAATCGCAAGGTCACGTATCGTTCCTCAAGTTATACGGAAACTTTCTCATTACGATCCGCGTCCGGACAACCAATCAACGATAGAGTGGCAAACAGGACAGAGTCACAAGCCTGAATTATTGACACTAAAGCCACAAAAAAAGAATGAGAGGAAAAAAAAGAAGCCTGTAAAGAAAGGTTTGCGATTGCGGCCATGCGCGAGGGTGGGACGACACTGCATTAAAAAAAGGGAAACTTACCAAAACTTAACAAATAGCTAATGTTATTGGATAGCAAAAAGGTAGATTTTATCTTAACAGTTAAAGAAAAATGTTTTACCTGAGTTCTTGGGCGGCTTTTAGATCAAAGAAAAATATTTAAATCTGTAGCGGAATTTTTAATCCGGAATAATCCGACGAATAAATAAAATATATTTATTGTGATAGTGCCACTTCCTTAAATCCCACAATGGTATTCACAAAACACAATTCGCAAAAATATTTAAAGTAGCACACCTTTCCGACATCAAATCTAAATTCTTAATCTTCGTTAGAATGAAAAAAAAACGCGTTAAAAGTTAAGAATCCGTTAGAATCAGCAATAGCAAGTAAGTTCGCGCATTATTAATCGGGAGTTTAATTGAATCTAATTAAATGCAGTGACAATCCATGATTCCTCGCAAATGACGCCTCATCGCGAACTCCTGAAACACAACCCGGCCAAGAGGGTTGCTTGAGCAAGAAATCATAGATAGACAAAAGGAGCGAGAGCGCGGAGACAAGGAAGAAAGAATACGAATCTAACTTGAGACAACGCTAGCTTCTTTACGCACGGCCGCTAATTAATGACAACTAAAACAAAACAATGTGGTTAACCAAAAAAATAAAATGAAAAAGAAACTAAGGAAAAATTTATTTACGTTCGGCTAAAAATTAAACCGTACTCTGGGGACGGGAATCCAAACAAAGCTAAGTATCATGAAAATTGATTCGGCAAATATTTAATCAATGATTGAATTTCAGGTATTTAATCAAGAAGAAAATGAGAAAATATAGAAAGTGAAGGTAAATAAAACAAAACGTGAAGAGTGACAAGAATAAATCGTGACAATGTCAAATATTTTTTCATCTTGAAACATGTCCATTAATAAGAATGCTTCATATAAAATTATAAAATATAAAATATAAATATATCATCACGTCGTTTATCCATTACTGGGAGTGGCACTCTGCCGCGCAAGATCTTCGCGTGAAATGCGGTTCCCAGTCGTCAAATCAAAAGATGTTAGTGGAGGGGGAGCCACAAGGGTAGATTTACTTTGGTGAAAATTGTTTGTCGGCTGTGGGGATCGAACCAGGGTTCTCAAGATCCACAGACCGACTTGATACGACTGAGCCACCTACTAATACATTATTTCCGATAATCTACTTCACAAATTATAAAAAATATTACAAGAAATACTTAATCAAGCTTCCCTTTTTAACTGATTTTAATATATCACGACATTCAAAATATCTTCTTAATTCAAACAAACAATGTACCTCAATATTTTGGTGTTTGAATTTAGCACTCGGTACATCTTCGTTTAAAATAATTTGTCTTTAATTATCATATCATCAGAGTTTATGAAACTTCTAACTATTTGTCCATATAGTACAAACTATCGCTATTCTTTGTGATATTATCGTGAGGCGTTACCAGCAAATTATCTATTTACTGAAAATAACAAATAAATATTTAAATGAAAAATCTGAACTATGCGTTCTAGTGGAAAGTATAATCGTAATAATAATAATAATAATACTATTAATAATGTAATAAATATTTATGTAGCAAGTACACAATGCAAAACTGTACGTTCGACTGCCTTGGGGCGATTAATTTTCATAAAATATGTGCAAATCTTACTTGTAATCTCAAACTCTGCTTTGCTGTAAATTAATCATTAGAAAATAATTTCATCTTTAAATATGACTTAGTGATAGCAAATATTAATAGAATTTACGTGACACCTTCTTAACTTATACCGAGTGTCTACTTCATGGGACATACAATGGTAAATTGTTCATATGCTGCTAATTTCTGGCCTATTAATTTTATAACATAAGTGTAAAAAAATACTCAGAATGCAAAGCTGCGTCCAATGAGTTCATAATTATTAATAATTTACTTACGAGTATTAAAAATAAAATTTTAAATTCAGAGAATGCCATTCAAACTGTCATATTGTTTCAGTTTGAGGGATAAAAGTTAGTTAATTTATATTTAATTATTAATATTATTATTATTAGTGATATATTTAAAAATTTATTATAGTTATTATTGTTGTTATTTACTAAAAAATAAAGAATATTTAAAATTATGAATTAGTCGTTTATAATTTATAATTTATTAAAGAATTTAATATTATAGAAGTTTCAATTGTATGAAAAGAAAAATTGTCTATAACGTCGAATTTTAATTAATAATAATTTATAATCATCTCTATTTAGTTCTTTAAAATTATTCATGAAAATTACAAATATTTTATCACCAAAGTGGTGCACTTAGGTGCTATAGGCTCTACAAGAAGATGACATTTTTTGTTATATTTATGTTGTATATTCAATAATGTACCTATTTTACTAATTATGTGATTTTACATTTGACAAATACGATAAAAATTCTATGGAATACAATGCATGTTTTGCCTTTCTCGAAAATGCCGGCATACACTCCAATGTTCATTTAAAATTCATGGTTATTTCCGTCTGACTGCACAACCTGCATGTTCTATGTTTATAAATAACTCATGTGTCTTTCAGTTCTTTTCTTTTACTTTTTACTTACAGATTAGATATGAAAATACTTATACTTACGGATATAGGAAACTCCCAATAAGGCAAATATTTAATATATGGCAAATTGCGATCAACTATATATAAACATTGCAGTTGTAGATCGCCCCCCACATCGACTGTGTTTGGACCTTCAATACTCATTCCATCACCATGAATATAGAAATCTAAAATAAAATGAGTGAATTACTAAAATTTGCATTGCAGTCAGATTAAGTAGATGTAGACTTCTCATAATTAAACAGGGCAATACCTAAAATTGCTGACCTATTGAGCGCGTTTCTACATTACAAGATATCGGCTATCAACTATGCTATGATATATTTGACTAATGTAAAAAACAAGCGCAGGCCAACAGGTTTTTCCTGTCGTATCTTTTTAATTCGTTTTTAGTTCTTACAATCCTATACAGGCTGTGTTCCATTTAAAGTGTGAATGTACTCATATCCCAAGAACCGTAAGAGCTTAGGGTTCGGTTAAATTAGACAAAAGGTGTCACAGTAATAGGATAGTTTGACCATGTATTTGTTTTTCCAAATAAATGCATAGGTCACTAGATACATGTCGAAATATTAATTTAGCAATAACACAAAGACCAAGTAACTAATAAAATAATAGACATTTATAACAAAATATTGTTACAGAGTTGCCCTCGTGCCCGTAACGTAGAACATTTTAAAGCAAAATATTGTTGATTTGTTAATTTTAACCTAAATTCAATCAATAAAATAATAAATTTTTTGTTCTGAGTAACATTTTCATATTATTTTGTAATACATCTATGCAGTGGCGGCTCGTCCATACGGGTTGCAGGGCTGCAGTCCTCCCACCAAAATGAAAACATTTTAAAATTATTATAGGTTATTACATTACTGTACAATTATTTTACAAAAACATATATTTTCCGTTCGTAGTATATTTATTTTTGAATTGTAGGTACTAGGTATGAGTCAGTGTGATTGCGTCCTGATCAGGGCTGCAGTCAGTGCAGACCGAGTTTCACCGCATAGTCAGTGTATTGAGCAGGTGGGGGTAACTCGTGATATACGTGTTTGTATATGTATATCGAGAGCTGCAAACATTGCAGTCCGCACTACGTATTTTAGCTTGTATATACTTGTGTTTTATTACTATATGTATAATATTTATGATGATAAATATGTTTAAATAAATATATGTCAATAAAAACGCGGGTTTTTCAACTTCTAGTGATTTTTTATTGTAATGTTTTTCAGCCCTCCCACTAAAATCATTCGCGAACCTCCACTGTACCTGATCCTGATCAGTATATGTATTTGGAAATATGATGGTATTTAAATGTTTACAGCACAATAGTTGTAAGAAACATACGAGTATTACACAAGAACTGCATAGTGGCGAGTGCGTGATGTAGCGAGTACATAATTGCTTTTCAATCCAATTTTTGTACTAAACTTTTTTAAGATCATATTCATACCCATTCAATAAAAATAAATGTTTTATTATTTATAAAATTGGATTATCATAAATACTGTGTAAGTTTCTTCTAACGGACAGTCATGTGTATGATCATAGGGACAAGTTTACATAGTATGTGCATTGTACAATAATGCTCATCTACAGTAGAGATCGTAGAAACAATAAATCAAATGATACTTAGAAAAATCTCTTCAAATTGCATAATCTAAAATGTCTGAGAAGCTTGTTTTCGTTTAATTTTTTTGTACAGAGTTCTATTTTTACTTCATACTTTCTTCTTCATGTACTTGATTAGATTTTATATTTCCCTCAAAATTACGTACAAGGAAAATGTTTTCTGTCTAGAATAATATAAATACGCTATTAATAATTATACGAAAATATAATTATGTATCATATACATACTATTGATTTGATTTTGATTTGTGAAGTTGTAAATTGTATTCTGTCATAAGCAGTGAAAGAAATAAAGAAGATAAAAGGATATAAACACCAGAGGACAACAGACGACAATTATTATACGATTATTTACCCAGAGATCAGTTTAACTGGGGATTTACTACGGTAGGAAATAATATTTCTCTACTTAACAGAAATAAACTTAAACTTTTCTTTGCATACAATATTTCAGTAGGTATGAGGTAGATTGAGCGACCCCCTCCACAACCACATGAAGCGCCACCTAGCGTTGATGTGAGATTGTTGCCGCCCCCCTCTCCCCGTTGTCCTTGCCCCTGTCCCCAGCCGCCGCCGCCGCGGATTTTACGATGCGTCAGATACTAGTTTTTTAAATTACTTTCGATTTAATTAAAGTATATTACATATAAAATACACAATTTACAAAATATCATCATAATGTGTCCTGTTTCTTACTTAGTAAATTCTATTTTCGTGAATGAGTCTGTCTCCTTGGTACGGTTAATAATACCACAATTTTAAGCTGTCAACTTCATCTTCTGTCAATTCATGATATCGCGCTGGTAGAAATACCTCCAAATCCTCACAGCTGATGATAATTCTTCGGCCGAGTTTTGTACCCAGATTCATGATTCGTCTCTTACTGATTATATATTGTATACACCAGCATTTATATACGCAAAGTGCATCTTCTCTATGTCACTTAAATGAGAATATATATTCAGTGTTTTAAGCAGAGCAAATAAGTAACTATACAAGAACGCACGGTTTTTGCAAAAACAGAATAATTCAATTTAAACGTATACCTAAATCACAAGTTAAACATATTAAATTAACTTTCTCAACTTAATTTCTCACTTTTATTAAAATAAGCCATACAATAAATTTCAAATAAAAACTCAAATACACGGAATTCAGTTTATAATTAACGGGAAAACAAGTTATTAACCTTTAAGATGATAAGTATCTGCTTTTTAAAATATATTAGTTACTTTATGTTCATATAAACGAGTTTTATTATTTAAATTGGAAATTAATTTGTTATTCTTAAATTGCGAATGTGGAGGTATAATATTTTCTGCACTATTTCTTTCATTGTTTCATTTTTAAGGATTTTGAGCCTTCGGCTCTCTTTTTCCTGAATAGTAGATTATCTTGGTAGTATATGGTTAGCCAGATCCTCTGGCTGTCTTCATTGATGTTGTGCACTTAGTAGTCGTGAAGTGCATGTTTTGGTCGGCGGTACTTTGCCGGCGCGGATTCGTCGTACTGGACTGCTTCTCGTACTTGTTCGTTTGGATGTTGATCCATCGCTCCGAAACAGTTGAGTGCATGTTTCCTCATTTCGTCGTTGATTGTTGGCATCATTAAATCCCTGTGGATCGTAATGTTTCTGATGTACCAGTTTGCGCTAACTATGCAACGCAGGATTTTGTTCTGGTAAATCTGTAATCTTCTTTTCTGAGCTGGTGATGCGACTCCCCAGGCTGGAGATGCGTAGAGCAGCTGTGGTCTAATCACTGCCGTGTATAGTCGTAACTTGTTACGTAACGATAGTTCGCTTTTTCTCCCTAGCATCGGAAGAAGTCTCATGAATGTTCCCTTGGCCTTAGAGACGGTATCTGATATGTGTGGTGTGAATTTAAGTTCCCTGTCGATGATTACGCCAAGGTATTTTGTTTTGTCGCGCCATGGAATTGGTCTGTCGAACAAACGAACTTCTCCAAATGTTTGGAGCCGTCTCCTGGTAATGAGTATAGCCGTACTCTTTTCTGGATTGACGCTCACTCGCCATTTTCTACACCATTCTTCTATGTTGTCCATAGATTCTTGTAGCTTCATTGTGATGATGCGTGGACTTCTACTTTTGTACAGCAAAGCAGTGTCGTCCGTGTATTGTGCTGTCATTGTCTGGTTTGATGCAGGCCGTGGTATGTCACTCACATAGATATTGAACAAGAGTGGAGAGATCAGTGATCCTTGCGCAACGCCTGCTGTGATACGGCGTTCGCTGGAGAGCGCACCTTGGTGCCGGACTCTAAAACTTCTGTTTTTGAGGTAGGAGGCGACCAGTTTCACCAGATTCAGCGGGAACCCTTTATCAAGTAGCTTACTCAGTAGGCCTTGGTGCCATACCTTGTCGAACGCTTTCTCTACATCCAAGAAAATAGCGCCTGTTGCCATTTTCTGCTCCATAGCTACCGTAGCAAAATCAACAACACGCACCAGCTGGTGTGTGGTGGAGTGTTTGTGCCGGAACCCAAATTGCTCCTTGGGAAGAATGTCGAGTTCGTCCGTGTGTGATTGTAGCTGGAACAGTATTATTTTCTCCGCAACTTTTGCTAGAAGATTTAGCAGACTGATCGGTCGGTGATTTTGGGGAAATTTAGCGTCTTTGCCCGGCTTTGGAATTGTTATTACTACCGCCTTCTTCCAGCTTGTTGGGAAGTAGTGAAGTCGCAGCATTGCATTAATTATGTTTGTTAGAGCAACAACTGCCTTTGGAGGAAGTGCTCGAAGCGCTGTAGCAGGAATTTCGTCGGGCCCTGGCGCTTTCTTGATTTTTACGTTGTTCAGAAGTTGTTTCACCGTTGCCGGAGTGGTAAACGAGTCGTTTTTCTTTATTGATGAGCTTAATTGACGGCGCACAGCCCGGTGAGTGCGTCCGATGAAATCGATGTCTGCGGTCTTGTAGTTTGGAGAGCACTGGTCTTCCAAACTGGTCGCTATGGCTTCCGCTTTCTGCTCCGCTGTGTAGGCCAGCCCTTGCTGTCCGTGGATGACTCTGGGAAGCGCTCTTTTCGTGCGCAGTGCCTTGCTTAAGCGCCAGTACTTTACCTCCTCTTCATCGGCAGCTGTGAGCGCTTCTGCCCAGTTGTTATTTTTGATTTCTCGGAGTGCATCTCTGAGCTTGGTAGTTAAGCAATTGTAATGTCTTTTGTCGGCGGGGTCTAAGTTTCTTTGCCAGTTACGTCGGGCTGTTTGTCGGTCGTGAATAATCTGCAGAATTTCTGGAGGAAGTTTCGGCCCTAGTTTCCGCTGCTTTGAGTAAGTGCGGCTTACAGCTTTGATCGTGGTTTTAATTTTTTGTGTTAAAATTTCCACCGCTGAATCTAGTTCTTCTATTGTGTTGATGATCGGCAGCTGGCCAAAATCACGCTCTAGGGCATCGTGGAAGGCGTCCCAGTCTATTTTAGATTTGAGTTGAGCAGTTGAGTCTTGCTGTTCCTCGCCCAGATCTAGTACAATTGGATTGTGATCCGATGATAGCTCATTGCAGGTGTTGATGTTACAAGTGTAGGTTATGTTTCGTAGTATAGCAATGTCAAGCACATCGGGTCGATGTCCTTTGGCACTAAAATATGTTGGTTCTTCCGGACCGATTACTGTTAGCTGTTGATCTGTGGCGAACTTGAATAACACTCTTCCTCTCGTGTTGGTTACTCTGCTCTGCCAAGCCGTGTGTTTGGCGTTCAGATCGCCAGCTATGATTAGTGGGAGATTGTTCGTTTGTAGCAGTTTCATTAGGTCACCTGACACTAGTCTTTTGTTTGGCGAGTTGTAAGCTGCCAGCAGTCGTATGGGTCCCTGTCGTGTAGTATTGATAGTTATTGCACTGGCTTCTAGGTTAGTGAGAGAAGGCAGGTCTTCGATGCAGTAATCCAGCGTGCGTTTTACGTACACCGCTGTACCACCGCCGGCCGTGACTTCTCGGTCATTTCGGTGCAGATAATAGTTTCTCATGTTGCGTAGCTGAGTGTTCGGTTTCAAAAATGTCTCGCTAATAAGAAGTACGTCCGCCCGTAAGCGGTGTGCGAATTCTTCCAGCTCTTCGAGTTTATCAGGCAAGGAATTTGCATTCCAAGCGATTATTCGCAGGTTATTTGCGGCGTGCGTATTAGTTGCTGTCATTTTTTTGTGTTTTGACTAGTGATGGTAGGGCCTGGAGAGCCATCTTGATTAATTCGGTTGTCGGATTTTTTTCGGCATAGTTATCCACAACATTTACTATTGTTTTGCACACATTTTCCAACGTGAAGTTGGACAGCAGTTCAAGCATCATACTCATATCAAAACTTGAAGATGTTCTTTGAGTTTGATTTGATATAGGTTGCGCGTTTTTGCGCGCTGTTGGTTTCTTGCCTTTCAGTTTTCTCTTCGTTGAGCGAGCGGATTTCACTGAGGCCTTTTTTGAGACTGGTGCAGTCGTAGTCGGAGGTGCAGAAACTGGTTCTGTGGTTGTTGGAGTTGTTGCTGGTGTTGTGACAGTTGGATTCATGTTTGATGGAGCTGCTGCTGCTGGTGCTACAGTGGCTGATGGAGCCGAACCTGGTGCTGCAGTAGCTGTTTCTGCAGCAGTTGCTGTTGATGCGGCCGAGGTGGAAGTATGGGCTGTGCTATTCGTTATTTGATTTTCCCCACTTGCATTGGATTGTGATCGACTGTTGGTTTGTGCTGATTTCTTTTTCGCTTGACTTCTTTCTACTGCTGTCTTGTAGCACGAGCAGCCTTTGTAGTTAGCAGTGTGTTCTAGATTGCAATTTGCGCATTTAGCTTTGTGAACACTCTTTTCTTTGTTGGGGCAGTCTATGGTGGCGTGGTTATCTGCGCATCGAACGCAACGCCATCCAAGGTTGCATGCTGAGGAAGAATGCCCAAAAAGTTGACATCGGTGGCACTGACCCGGGGTCGTTGTTCTTCGTTTTCCTTCCACTTTTATTTTCAAATATAAGAGGTCGGAGAGATCGTAAATTTTTCTTGTCGCCTCGTTTCGTTCCAGATGAACCGCCACAAGATTTTGATATTTACCAATTCTGTATGCTTTCAAAACTGGCAGGTTTTTGAGTTTTAATTCGTCGATTATTTCGGTGCAGGTAACCGACGAAGGCAGGCCACGAATTACCACTTGGAGTGGCTTCTCACTTTTTAGTTGAAAAGTGTAGAATTCAACTTGAGCTTTATGTAAAACATCTTGTAGATTTCTGTAGTCAGAAATTGTTTCCGGCTGGAGCTTGATGGAGTCTCCGACCGTGTGAGATGATTTAATTTTTATGTTCGCCATCCGAATGGCGTGAGCAGTTGCTTTCCATGAAGCTACGTTTTTCAGAAATATGGGCGGTGGAGAAGCTTGTTTTACCACGGCAGTAGTTGGTAACGTGTCCATATCTTCGTCGTGACGGACATCAGCATTGATTTTGGACGTAGATGGAAGCGTCGCATTGGATTTCGCTTTCTTGTTCTTTTTGGTTACCTGGGTGTAGCCGTCGTTCATTTCTTCAACAGAATCAGAGTCTGTCTCGTAATCACGTTGCTTCTTGTCTACAACATTGCTATCGCAGGTGATAGTAGCGTCGTCTTGTTTCCCGTTGGCAGCCATGGTGATGCTACTCTCTATGCCAGAGAGAGCAGCGTTGTCAGTATTGGATGAGCTGGCTTGGTTACCAGAGTTAGCGTCACACTCTGTAGTGGTGAGTACCTCTGCACTATATGGTAGGTCATTATGTTTATCATGCAGTTCTGCGGGATATTCTAAATCTACTTGAAAAATGTATCCAATACTAGAGTGTTCAACGATGTTTGTTATATTTAGGTTTTCTATTTCATCTGGTGATAACCATTTAAAATTATTTGTTGGTAAATACTTTGACATGGCTAGACCATATAAATTATTCGCAGCTCAGTATGTAATATATTTAATTTTTTCTGTACGATTAAATTCAGATGTTTTTAAATACTTATTGTTAGCTTTCGAATATCGATTACAAGAAACTGAGATCCTACCTCTAATTCCTCTCTTTATAAATTTTATCATTTCAATATCAGTTAATAATTCCAACTTAATTTTAGTACATTTTAACATAGCATCCCAACTTAACCCGTTAGCTGTATAGAACCGGCAGTGATCTAAATTATAAAATTTCATACAAACAGCCTCTAAAATTTTCAAATATATCAACCAGCAATAAGACATCAGTTTTTAAATATATATCAGAATAATTTTGAATTGTTTTACAGTTGAATGTATTCCAAACATTTATAGCATGCTTATATTCGTTTTCTGATATATTCGTTTTATTTAAACTATTGTAAAATAATTTGCTGGTTGTGAGAGACTGATGCAGGTCCCCGCTTCCACCACACATTTATGATGTTGTCTCGCGGTACTTTTAAACGGGTTCAAGATTGGTCTAAATTTCGCTGGCGCGCACCGCAAATGTCATTAACCGCCAGCTTAAGCAGTTTTGTGTTTTTTGTTGTTGGGAAAGTGTCGCAAGGCCATCAGCTGTTAAATTAAATTTCCGTGTTTGCAATTATTCAGACTTTCGATGCATTGTACGTGTGGTTAATCTGGGGTCAGTTATTATTTATTTAACCTGCATAGAGAAAGATTGTTTAAACAATTTTGCTATGGATAATTATATTATAATTAAAGATTCCAAAAAGAATGTTAAACGGTTTAACGAAGTAGTTAAAAATATGAAATTCCTATATCAAATAAGGTATTGACAATTGTATCCATAAACTGCTTTTAAGACGTATTATCGTTAAAATTCAAAAGACTTACCAGCAATAAATTAATTCTTGTGGAATAATAGTTTATTTGTATAATTTACGATTAATTGTGTGTAATGTTTAATTTTTTTAAATAAAATTTAAAAAAGTTATTATTTCTACTAATTTTTATCTCCGACAATAAAATTAATAAAGCAATATATAGCAGCATATATAAACTTAGTTGCGTAATTAACGAAAAATTTATTTGATTCTAAAACTTTAAATTTAAATATTTATGCCGTTGTAGGATTTGTTTAAAATAAAAATTATATTTGAAGGTACGTATATTTATAGAACAACAATTAATTTATATAATGCTTTATTGTTTAAAATAAAAAATTTAAAATTTTCTGTTTTTATTTATATATACCGACACCGTTAAAATAAATTATACCGTGTAAGTTAACTTTAGGTAATTTAAAAAGCAGGGATTATGTGCAAATTATGTATCTTGAACCTGTTGTTTCATTACATTAGTCATAACATCATCTAGCATAGGTTGCATATTTAGAAGATAAGATAAATGTAAATTATGTATCTTGAACCTGTTGTTTCAAGACATTAGTCATAACATCATCTAGCATAGGTTGCATATTTAGAAGATAAGAGAAATGTATAAATAGGCTAGTTTAGTGAATAAGCACGCTCTTTGTATCGTAGACTCTGCACAGTCAAGTACTGTGACTCATATGTAACCATATACAAATTATAATAAAGTTATAATATTAATAAAGATTTTAGTATTCTTTTTAAAAACATAAAATCGAATACTCAAAATTTAATTGGCGCAGTCGGTAGGATTAATAGCTTCGAAACACAATAAAAAAAAATTGTGTGGTGGATTTTTATCCTTTACCAAGCAAAACCTACAAAAATCTACGAAAACCGGTCGAACAGGACCCATCAGGCCGCAAAGGCACAACGTTCGTCTACAAGATTCACGTACTCCAGAGTGCTGTTCCGAGATCACGTCGACCAATCCACTAGGAAGACTTGCTGTTCCGAAACACGTCACTCATCAGAAGCACTTGCTGTCTCTACTAGACAACACGAAAACTACGAAAAAGAAGCCGCAACAGAAGATGATGTTCACAAGAATCATCATAATCACAATCACGATACAAATGTAAGAATATCTTTATAAGTTTGTAAAACATTTATATTATAATACTCAGGGGTATTTCTAGCTACGACTAGTAATAAAAATACCGAGACCCGGCACAGGTCAATCACACACATAATACAACTTATGTCAGAAAGCGATAGCTCTGAATCAATAGAATCAGACGATTCCTTAACACCGTTACCAACAACTAAATATATCAAAATTAAATTAAAACCTAGTAGATTAAATTGCATAACAATGGCTACCACAACTGTACAAGAAATAGAAATGTATCTCAAAACAATCCCATGTTATAATGGAAATATTAAAACATTAAATAATTTTATAAAACAAGCCACAAAGATTATGGACATTTTTAATACACTAGAACTCACTGCAAATTAGCGAATGTTTGCATTCAGCATGATAAAATTAAAACTCACTGAACAAGCAATAGAAATTACAAGTAATAACGAATTTGCAGAATGGGAAGATTTAAAACTATATCTGACCACAAACTTCGTAGACAAGAGTACATCAGAAACACTGATGATAGAACTCATGGATACGATATTTTCAAAATCAATAGAACAAACTTTGAAAATAATGCTTGAAAAATTTTCACTTTACAAATCAAAAATACACTTAACTAATTATTCACAAGATCAGAAGAACGCAATAATTCATGAAAACCAAAAATTTATAGTAAAAAGATTTATATCTCTACTACCAAATCATGTTAGAGGATCATTCCTTATTAAAAACCCTACAACTTTGGAACAAATAGAATTAATGATTAAAAATGAATTTAACTTTATTAATACGTATAATCAATCACCTATGTTGAGAAACAATGTAGAAAGACCAAAATTTGGCAATGGGCAACCTCCACAAAAGTTCCCATCACAAACATTCCCATCAACATCATTTAATCCCAAACAACCACCTCAATACCAGAGAACTAACCCAAATTTTGCACCTACACAAAATATAAAAAATTATTATGAGACGAAACGATTTAAACAAAACCTATGACACAACAAACACGAATCACACAACCAATGTCTACACAAACAATCAGACAAAATAATAACATAGAAGAAGTAGACTTAGACGAAATAGATTTCGATATGGACCAAGAATTTCATAAACAAATAGACGAAGAGTTAAACAACGAAAGATTAGAGAAAGAAAAACAAAAGAAAATCTATGAAGATTCTTTTTTAGATTTAGAGACACAGATAGAAGCGATACAGTAGTAATGTCTTCTATAACAACGAACTTACCAGCATTAAAAATTAATCCATATGTCATACTGTTCGATACAGGCTCTTCAATAAACTTTATACACCCGGATTTAGTAAAACAATTTAAAGTAAAAACATATAACGAAAAATTAACTTTTAAAACAGTAAACGGAAAATCTAATTGCGATAAATATACAATAATAAAAATTCATAAAAAACCTTTAAAATGTTATGTTTATAAATTTCATAAAACATATAATATATTACTCGGAATAGAAGCATTTAAAATATTAAATATACAACTAAACTTTAAAGACAATAAAGTAAAATTAGACGATAAAATATATAAATTAGAAGAATTAACAAATTTAAAAGCAGAAACAAATAACATACAAATTAGAAATAGTCACTTAGATAATATAGAAAAAAGAGAGTTAGATAAACTAATAAACACATACACAGATCTATTTCCAAACGAAAACGAAAACCTAACCTGCACTACCACCATAGAACACAAAATTCACGTAACAAATGAAACGCCGGTATACACAAAAAATTACCGACTTCCACAAATTTACGAAAAAGACATCGAAGAACATGTAAAAAAATTATTAGATAATAAAATAATACAAAAATCATTTTCACCCTGGTCATCCCCTATTTGGATCGTACCAAAAAAATTAGACGCTTCAGGAAAACAAAAAACTAGAATGGTAATAGATTTCAGAAAACTAAATTCAGTAACGAAAGATGATAAATACCCAATACCTAACATTGACACGATATTCGATCACATCGGACCCTCCGAATACTTTACAACCCTAGACCTACATTCAGGATTCCACCAGATAAAAATGAATAAAAATTATAGAGAAAAAACAGCTTTTTCCACAAGTTCTGGACACTACGAATACATTAGAATGCCTTTTGGACTTAAAAACGCACCTGCCACATTTCAACGAATGATTAATGAAGCATTAGGCGAATTAATTAATAAAATCTGTTTAGTATATATGGACGACATTATAATATTTGGCAAAAACTTAGAAGAACATTTAAAAAATATAAGACTAGTATTCGAAAAACTACGTCAAGCAAATTTAAAAATACAAATAGACAAGTCAGAATTTTTACAACAAGAAGTTAAATTTTTAGGATATAAAATTAATCAAACCGGACTAACAACAGATGAAAAGAAAATAGAGATAATAAAAAATTTAAATTTACCAAAAACACAAAAAGAAATAAAACAATTCTTAGGAACTTTAGGATGGTATAGACGATTCATACCTAATTACGCAAACTTGACAAAACCTTTTACACAATGTCTAAGAAAAAATGTTAAAATAGATATAGATGATGAAAATTATAAGAACGCATTTGAACAATGTAAAAACACATTAATAAAATCCCCAATATTACAAAACCCAGACTTTAACAAAGAATTTATATTAACTACAGACGCAAGCGACTTTGCAATAGGCGCTATATTAGCACAAAAAACAGACGATAAAGAATTACCTATATGTTATGCCTCTAAAACTTTAAATAAAGCGGAACAGAATTACAGTACAATAGAAAAAGAACTAAAAGCAATAGTATGGGCAGTTAGAAATTTTAGACCATATATTTACGGACGGAAGTTCACCATAAAAACAGATCATAAACCTTTAATCTGGTTATTCAACATGAAAAACCCGAATCAAAAACTAATTAGATGGAAAATAGAATTGAGTGAATATAACTTTGAGATAAATTATTTACAAGGTAAAGAGAATGTTGTTGCAGACCTACTATCCAGACAGAAACCCAAATTTAAATTAAATAATTTAATAGGAGACGTATTAGAACAAAATCCCATCGCACACTGTATATCAAAAAACTGCGAAATGTCACGAGGTCTGGCGGAACAAATAAATTTAAAATATGATTGCAAAGACTTTTGCAAAGAACGAAATAATAAAAATATCATTATTCAAAAAATAAATAATAAAATAATATTTCACCTAATTACAAAAATAAATCATTTTGATAAACCATTATTAAAAAATTTGGACAAACCTTTAAAAGAATTAAGAGATTACATGATTATAAATGAACTACCTATAATAAACATCCCAAAATTAGGATGCGGTTTAGACAAATTAGAATGGGAAAAAGTAAGAGAAAAGATAAATAAAATATTTGAAGATACTAATATAGAAATAAACGTTTTCACATTACCCGACGTTAACCATAACGAAACAGAAAACAGTAGCGAACAAAATAATATAGATCAAGAAGAAGATAACCAAACGGTACACAGCGCAAATGAGAATCCCATAGCAGGAATAAAATATTTAGATGAGAGAATTAATATAGCGGATAATCAAATAATAATTTATAAAGTAGACAGGGATACTGAAATAAAAATAGAAAAATATTTTGACAATAAAAAACAAAGACTTATTTGTAAATTTAATAAAGTAACTTTTAAACAAGATGTTATAGATTTTATAAAAACTTATCTAACCCCAAAAATTAGATATTTAGCCTTATTTCAAAAAGATTTAGATAAAGAAGTTTCAAAAATATTACAAGAAAATTTCCAACCAAATTCTATAAATATCATAGCGTGTACAAAATTAGTAAACAACGTAGAAAATAACGAGGAACAATTAGAAATTATACATGACTTTCACACAGGCCTTACAAATCATAGAGGAATTTTAGCCACCATAAGAGAATTAAAAGAAAAATATTATTGGCCAAACATGAATAAAGACATTCAAGAATATATAAACAACTGTGAAACGTGCCGATGTAATAAATATGAAAGAAAACCTATAAAAATAACCGACAATCTTACAATAACACCAAGCACACCATTTGAAATGATAAACATAGACTTGTTATCACTAAATAAAGAAACTTACTTGACGATATTAGATCAGTTCTCCAAGCACGCACAGATTATCAAGGTCGAAAATAAGAGCGCAAAACAAATAACAGATAAATTAAGAATATACTTTGAAACATACAAAATACCTAAGGAAATAATAATGGACAATGGTACAGAATTTAATAACACATTAATGAAATATCTCTTAAGTAAAAAGAAAATTAAATTACATATAACTTGTGTTAATAACCCTAAAAGTAATGCAGTGGAAAGACTTCACTCAACATTAATAGAACAATTGAGAATATTACACTCAAGACCAGACACTAAAAACATAGCAATGTCAGAAAAAATACGAATGGCTACATTAGCGTATAATAATACAAAACATAGTACAACACAACTCAGTCCAGTTGAAATACTTTTCGGAATATCAAATGAAAACATTTTTATAAAAACAGACCAATCCAAATTAAGAGAAAATTATGAAGAACAACAAAGGAAAATTAAGCATATTATAAAAGATAGAATAGAAAGAGAAAAATTAAAACTACAACATAAATCCCATCTATGAAGAATTCCTAAAATTAAGAACAAATAGAGATAATTTATTAAAGAATATAAAACCCTATAATGAAACATTCCAAACATACATTAATATTTTAAATTATAATTATTTAGACTTAAATAATCAAATTCAAAAACTATTTAATAAAAGACAAAAACGCGGACTTATAAACGGATTAGGCTCCATTGTTAAATCAATAACAGGAAATTTAGATTCTACGGATAGTCAAAGATATGAAGAAATGTTTAATAAATTAAAAACAAATCAGGAAATACTACAAGGACAGAATGATGAAGTCATTAAACATAATAAAGATATGACAAATAAATTTAATACACAACTAGAAAATGTTAGACACAATGAAAAAGAATTAACACATCAAATTGAGAACATAATTCAGGCTTTAAAAGGAAATTTAGATTGGAAATTACAAATAGATATGGAAAGTAAATTTCAGAAATTAATATTAATAATAATGAATTTAAATGAATTAACAAAACAAATAGAAACAAGTTTAACCTTTTGCTCATTACACAAACTAGACGTTAGTATAATATCTTATGAAAATTTAAAACAAACTACACAAAATAATGACATTTGGAATTTAAACGAACTAATAGAAACCCATTGTAAATACTATAACGGAGAAATATACTTTATAATATCAATACCAACCTTCTCCCAAGAATCCTTCAAATTAAACCAGTTTACCCCATTACCAATGATTCAGAATGATAGATTCATAATAATGAGTGAACCTCAACAATTATATTTCACACAAGATAAGACTTATAAAATAAGCGAATGTAGTTATATTAAGAATAAATACTTGTGTATTACACAATTTATAGAAATAAGTAAATGTATGGGAAATATACTAGATAAGCAGAAGGATGATGATTGCAAATATCATAATATTGAGAAAAAGAATACTTTTGAATTAATTCAAAATACAAATGAACTAATTATGATTAGTCCAAATAAGCAAGAAATTCAAATGAACTGTAACGAAATAAAAATAAAAAGAAATATTCAAGGAATCTATAAGATAAAAATTAACCAAGAATGTCAAATAAATAATTTCACATTTAAAAGAATTCTACAAAAATATAAAGAAATTGAATTTAAAACATTTGAGAAGGAATTAATAAGTTCAAAATGATACTAAATTACAGAATATCTCCGATATTATATTAAATGAACCGAAAATTATAAAAATAAAAGAAATCAAAATTGAAAATAGCAGTCATCACTCTTATATAATATATGTTATAATATTTATATTAATAAGTTGTTATATTTTAAGAAAATATGTATTACCTAAAATAAAATTATATAGAAATGAAAGAAAATTAAGAAAGGTAAAAACAGTAAGAAAAAAGTTAAGTGAACTAGCTATGCAAGAACAAATATAATGAAAAAACTAAAAGGGGAGGAATTATGTATCTTGAACCTGTTGTTTCATTACATTAGTCATAACATCATCTAGCATAGGTTGCATATTTAGAAGATAAGATAAATGTAAATTATGTATCTTGAACCTGTTGTTTCAAGACATTAGTCATAACATCATCTAGCATAGGTTGCATATTTAGAAGATAAGAGAAATGTATAAATAGGCTAGTTTAGTGAATAAGCACGCTCTTTGTATCGTAGACTCTGCACAGTCAAGTACTGTGACTCATATGTAACCATATACAAATTATAATAAAGTTATAATATTAATAAAGATTTTAGTATTCTTTTTAAAAACATAAAATCGAATACTCAAAATTTAATTTGCATGTAAAAAGAAGAAGAATATATACACGTATATATGCATAAATTTGTTCAAAATATGTAGAAAATTACAAAATAATACAAAAATGCGCCAAAATACAGACTTTTGTAATGAAAAGCAGAGAAAAATAAAAATTGAAGCAGAATATACATAAAATAAAATTAAAATATATTTCATTTTTACATGCTGACGTAATTTAGTCCTGTATGCTACACTGTGAGGATTTGTAGCCTCGTCTTAAGAATACACTACTTTTTCTCGTTGAGAGCGGGTCGTACGGCGATTTATTTAAGAAGTTTTCGTTATACATTTGAGAATTATTTTAACTCTAATCTATTGACTAAAGATTAGTAAATATGATCAACATCAAATTATAATTTAAATTTTGTAAATAAAAAATGTTATAACCAATACATTTAAGCTACACAAGTACGTCTATGCACGCGGTTTGTTTTCATTATGATACTTCTTACATATAAATATTTCTAAAATTTGGATTAATTCTAAAACATCTTTAAATTTAAATAATCATGCCGATGTAGAATTTGATTAAATGTATCCGGTTCACGGTTGTACATAAGTAGGTATGCAGTCCATGCAGAAAAAACTTGTTTTTAATTGCTATTTGCAGCCGTTTATTCATAAGTTATTGAGGTAGTGAGATGGCCGGCTGTTGTTATAATTTGTTTTACACAATACAAATACCCACGAGTATACAGCTAATTATTGGAGCTAAACAAACAAATCTCATCTTAAGTATAATACAATTTCAACCGTTTACTGATAGAACAGATAGTTTTTTTTCTGAAAATTTAAAACAACGAAGTTTCGTTTGTTGCTTAAACTTGTTTATATAATCAACACTTAACTCACAGTTTAAAAGTAAATACTCCAATTATATACATATACAGGCTGGTGATCGGAAAAATGGAACATAGGGATTTAACATGGGATATTAGTTTTATGCAATTTTCTACTCTCCTGTACATTTTACGGAAAAACTGTGTACTAAAAAGTTCGGAATTAAAAGAAGCATCTAGTAAGTCGAAATGTTGCGATCAAATATGTTTCATTGACGAAATAAACGCAAAGTAAAAATGATAATTTGTGGCTACACCAGATTGCCGTGAAAAATAAAACAAATTAATTTTAATTCTTTCTGGCAGAACTGACTTTTTAGTGAAATAGATAAAAGATAATCATTTTTAATGTTATAATTAAATAATTAATAGATTTTATACGTTTACGTATTACATCTAAACATCTATACTAACATTGAAATCTGAGTCATATCAGGTTTAGGTACACAGGTGCGTTAAATTGCAAGGTCGCGAAACATAAAAACAAAATCTAAATGTTAAACATATGCATTTGACTGCTGAAAGGTCAATATCTTTTCGAATTAAATTTTGTTTTTATGCATTTCATTTTATTATTTTTAACAATTTATGCGTGTATTATATGTATAAATATACCTAGTTTTCAAGTTTACCTCGTATTTAATGATTATATTTTACAAATTAAGCTAATTATTGAGAATAACTTGAATTTGTTTGTAAATTTCGTGTACTTACAAGCCAATTGTTATTTATGTACTCCGCAGATTTTTTTGGTTTCTAGATAAAACATCACATTTTATATTTATTGATTTATTTTGAGCCACAATTTTTTTGTTTTTATGTAAAACATATCATATTTGATATTTATTGATTTATGTTAAGGTAGAGTTTTTATTTTTAGATAAAACATATCATACCCGATATTTATTGATTTATTTGAAGTAGAATTTTATGTTTTCTAGATAAAACATATCGTGCTTGATATTTATTGATTTATTTGAGCTAGATTTTTTTGTTTTTAGGTAACACATATAACATTTGATATTTATTGGTTTATTTTGAGCTAATTTTTTTTGTTTTTAGGTAAAACATATCACATTTGTTATTTATTGATTTATTTTGAAGCAGATTTTTTTTTGTTTTTATGTAAAACATATCATATTTGATATTTATTGATTTATGTTGAAGTAGAATTTTTATTTTTAGATAAAACATATCATACTCGATATTTATTGATTTATTTGAGGTAGAATTTAGCAGTGGTGGTGGAAATTTACACACTGTTTTAACATTTTAGTTTAGAGCTGGCAGGATGCCGGGTCTTTTTATCGTTTAAGCCGGTTTTTATTATATATTTATAAAATTATATTTTAAACAGCTGTATAATTTTAATAATTTAAAATAACTACAACAAATTCCATATAAAAAATATTTTTATTTTGTAAATTATAATATTACAATTAATATAGCTTGTACATTAACAATATTCGTTATTATAATAATTATTAGTAATATATTTGTTACATTAATCTACTACTTAATATAGTGTAAGGTTATAGTTTTACTTTTTGTATCCATACGGAACAGAGTCGTGGTGTTCAAATTTCCTTTTACACGACGTGGATTTAAATTCTTTTGTTTCATTCTGTGTGACTACCTCATGCGTGTTTGTTCTTCGAATGGCTTTGAATGCTATTTTTATTGGTTTTATATTTTCTCTCATAGCCATCTCTTTAAGCGCACTGAAATTAACATGTTTTTCCACCTCGTGATTTATACAAATCCCCTTTACCTTACAAACCTCGGTATATTTATTTTTTGTCGGTGAATAAATAACGTATGCATAGCTTAATGGCCCGCTAGATGCAAACTCTGTAATATAACTTCCGGGCCCGTAACCGCTCAATTCATCGGTCATATCGCCAACACAGTTTCCCAGCACGGGGTCAACATCTCCAGGTTTTGAAACAAATATTACAGAATCTGTATCATAATACAGCACTCTTTCTCCCAGCTGTTCAAGGTACGTGTCGAGTTTCAATCGAGCTTGTGTTGTAGTATACGCCGCCAAACAAACATTTACTGTGGGTAAAACATCAAAACTATCTTCCGTGTATTCAAAATTAACAACAAGTGTGTTATCATTAACAGGTAGCACGCTGTTTACTATAATTGCGGGGTCACACATTACAGAAAAAAATTCATCTGGTCTATTTATAATTTTTGTTTTAGGTTGATTTTCCCGCTGCCTTAGTTTTCCCCAAAACGAATTTAAAATTAATTTTGCCAAGGCCCTTAAACCAGGATTCTCTAAAATTTCAGCAAAAACTAAGCGTATATTTTCTGCTTTCAAGAATTCTTCAATATACGCGTCTTTTTGTTCTTTTGTCACACAGTTTTTAGGCCACCCCGACGCCTGCTGTTTTATTTTAAGAAATTTATCCATCATTTCTGTGAAGAGCCCGAACGCGTTTGTATCTAAATTATATTGCTCAACCCGATATTTCCACAATTCGTGTGTTTCAAGCAGCGTATACCCTGTTTTAAGAGCTTTTTGTACCTCGTCTAAAATCCATGTACCGGTTATGGCGCGTTCTTTTTCCGTGTGTGTACACTCGCTAATATTTTGAGTCTCGGCGCACACTTTACAAAGCGAAAACATTAATTTATTATTTATTTTTGCAGGTATAACGGGGTGATAGAGATTTTGTGGTGGTAAAATAGTACATTTTATCACACCGTCGATGTTTGATATATCTTTCGGTCACTCATTCCCCACATAAACAACAGGGTGTCCTACAGGATATTTACCGTATTTACACACCCACGGATAAAGAGAACAAATATCTATATAGCTAATTTTCTCCCCATCCCCACATTTATAATATGTTTTAGTGTTCCCAGTTCTACCCCCATAAAACGAGTCGCGGGGATTAAGCGGTGTATTTATAATTAGCGGCGATGTGTCTGTGTAAATATCAATTTCTGGGTTTAATTTCATTTCTTCTCTAAAAACACACTCCCATATTTTAACAACTTCATACCCAAGAGCTCTGAGTTTATCTGTTTTTGCGACCGTAGACTCGTAACGTAGGTTTAGAGTCTCTGCGGGGCAGTCGTGTAGCGGTTTGTCTCTATTATATTTCTGGCACTTGGTGTGTCCATGGTAATAGCAGCCGTGAAATTCAAAAACTGTGTTAGTTTGTTCACAGTACCCGTCAACTTTTAAACCCCCCAGCCTTGCCTCCTGTTGCTTTGCCGCGTGTAAAATACTTATTCCCCGAACGTGTTCCTCCCAAATTAACCACTGCGTGGCAATTTTAGATTGGTTATCACGACAACGATATCCGCCTTTGGGAATTATTCCGATAGAGTCTGGTTTTAAAAAATTTCGTCGAAAGACCTTGTTACAAGACGATGCGATTGTACAGCCCTCCGTAAAAGGACACACATTTCCGGTACTAAGCAGCAGTTCTCTAAATTTAAGAGCAGCCCGCGCGAGAATTTCCACATCCGAAACGCAATAATCGACAAGTTCTCGCCGCATATCAAACGCGTCGTTCTTATGCTCTTCATACCATTGCAGAAATTTAGTTCGTTCATCTGATTTCATTGTGTCAGGACTATAGTGCGACATGTCGGGTAACACCCCAATATAATTTTCAATTTTCTAGTGTGTTGAATAAATACGGAAAATATCCTTTTTTATAATCATCACCAAGTCCAAAAGCTTTTGGTAATTTTGACAAAGCCATTGGAAAGTAATTTAATGAATCTAAAAATTTTATGTTACCCAAAACCATTGATATTATTTTTGTCCCCCGCATAATTAATTCTGGAGTTAGATCTGTGCGGGTTAAAATATAGTTTAATACGAATTGATGATCAAAAGCCTGCCCGTTATGAGCCAAAACAACAATGTTTTTAAATTTTTTTCGCATTTGCAGCAGATGAGTCATAAAACCTTCAACCACCTTGTTGCGCAATATTTGTAATCTTATCCCGCAATTCTTACAAATGGCTGCGTCGCTGTTGATGCAAACATCACAATGTTGTTTGAAGACACATAAATTTGGCTCGTGCCCGGTCGTGTTTTCATCAATAATTTTCTCTTGTCTTGTTTCAAAATCGTAGAAAACAAATAAATAGTCTTTAGTGTTAGGAGAACCGGTATCCGGCTGCATATAGCACAAATGGTCTTGAGGCTTGTGTTCTCGACACACCTTGCAATATATCTCACCACATATGTGTATTCTGTTCTTTTTAATCGTTTTTAAACACGTCGAGCAACAGACAATTTCGCTACAGACAGATTTTTCCCCGGGCGAGCTTAATTTTGAGTGATTTTGAAGACACTGCTGACTCTTAAACCAGCGGTTACAGTCTGCACACTTTACTTTCACCTCAGCCAGACAGGCTGGCGACTGTCGGCATGCTTGACACGTTCCTCCACATCTGTGCCGATTCTTATTATTATATGGGATATGACACGTTTCGCAGTAATAAACACAGCAAAAAGCCGCTGTCAAAGAAGTTATCACATTATAATGACCTTTGTGATATAGGAGGTTTAAAACAGCATCGCCCTCAACTCCTTCAAACACAACGTCTCTTCCTTTGCTCCCGTACTGGTAAACACATATTCTGTACTCACCGCCAAAATGTTTTTGAAACTGCCTCAATTCCGAAATTCCCGCTCCTTTATCGGGAATAGTTACACGGGCCTCTTCCGCAAGGTTAACAGCTCTTTCCATCTGTAGCTTGCCGACATTCCTCCGCACGTTATTAAATTCAGGATCTTTTTTTACCTTTGCAATAGCCACAACCAGTGCTCTTGGTAGGCAAAAATTGTCACTATTGTTAATTGCAATAATACCTCGACGCATAGCACATTCTTCGTTAAATGTACTATATTTGTTGGTGCGCCGCCCCGTGCCTTTTGGTATACGCACAGTTGTTACACCTAAATAAAGCAGTGCGTTAATAATTTACATATTGAATCAAATAAAATATAAATTACCTAAACAAAAGGTGTCTGTATTTAAACCTGTGGAGTTTGATTGAAATATACCCGACAGCACATTCCAAACATCATCCACAGTCACTTTGGAGGCATCTTGAAAATTCATCCATCCCTGACCTCGTTTAAAGTTCTTGCTACAGATTGTGAAGCCCACTTTATCATCCGGGTCTATATTCTGTGTTGCGTGTATTATTACGTCGTTTATAGCATCGCGCACCCATTTAACAGGATCCACACCGTGCGGAATGGGTTTTATATTAAATTCAACCGTTCTGCCGCGAACGTTGAAGCGCTTAACGTTTTTCATATAATCTTTAATTACAATAAATTTTTGCATATTTAAATTGTTTTGAACAGCCTTTCTCAAAGCAGGTTAAATAGTGACTGGTAATCAAATTGTTTCCTCTTTATATAGGAACACGCGAGCGAAATAAAGATCGAGTTTACGCCAATATACATTTCCATACATTATCCGAGACAACAATCATCGTTTAGTATGTTGCAGTCGAAAGTATAATTTCGAAATTTGTTAATTGAACGCCGAACGGCCGCGCGACACTTTCACAACAACAACAAACTGCATAGGCAGCGGCTAATGACCTTTACACCGCGCATTAAAATTTAAATATAACATAAAACAGCATCGTTAAATGCATGGCGGGGGCGGCGGCGGCGGCTGGGGACAGGGGCAAGGACAACGGGGAGAGGGGGGCGGCAACAATCTCACATCAACGCTAGGTGGCGCTTCATGTGGTTGTGGAGGGGGGTCGCTCAATCTACCTCATACCTACTTATTACAAAACGGTTCCGAGAGGAAGAAAACGAAACGAACATAGAATTATTAAGGGAATATTCAATAAGAAACTCAAGGAAGTATTCTTTAAGAAGCTGCAAAGTCACAAAAGAAATTGATGGAGTAGAGGTCAAATCGGGCAAACAGCGAGTACCTACGCCGACACCGGACGGATACGCAACCAAACACACTTGGACGGAAAGTGGGTCGAAGTGAGAGTAGGCGAATAAACTGTCTAAGTGAAAGTAAAAAAACGATAACCACGAATAAAGTACAATAGAACATTAATATAAGTATAGCTATAGTCAAATAAAGTTATAAACACACAATCAACAATTAATAGGCAAATATATGAATTGTTAAGCAAACATAAATAAGGTAGGTAAGTAAATAAATTAAAGCAAAATCATCCAGAAACAAGTATATCAAAGAAGACGAATGAAACGCGGAAGCAACAGAAGCAATAGCAAAATCAGGAAACGAGAAGAGGGAGAAGCCGAAGAAGAAGAACTCAGAGGAGTATTAAAAAAAGCACAATAACAAAAAGATCGCCCAAAAAAGAACCAAGCGAAGAAAACGGACTTGAAAACCGCGAAATGGAAAAAATTCTGAAAGGGATGCAAGCAGTCCTGGAGAAGCTAACAGAAAATATAGCAGATATAAAACGAGACATGGTGACAGTAAGAGGAGAAATGAATCAAGGAAATGTAGAAGTAAAAAATGAAGTAAGTGATGGGCTCAAAGAGATAAAAGAGAACATAGAAAAAATAAACGAAGATATTAAATTACTGAAACAAGACAGTAAAGAACAGAAATCAGAAATATAAAATATAGAAAAGAGACTTGAAATGCTAGAAAACAAGACACCAGCGAATGAAAAAAAAATGGAGGTGGGCCTAAAATGGAAGAAGCGCTAAAAGAAATGGAAAATAAAATTGAACAATTGGAAAAAAAGAAACGAAAAAACTATAACGCTATAACTGAATTAGAAAAAAACAGAAGAAAGAAGAGAAAGAAACATGAAGAGAAATAACGTAGTTATCAAAGGGATAAAATTATAAAACAATACAAAAGCAATAGAAGAGTACATTAAGAAAAACATAGGAGTAGAATGTAAGGTGCAGGATACATATAAGATAGGAAAAGAGAGGAATGGAAGAATTAGAAGGGGAAGATATCACCAGGAAAATTAAACAACAAAAAGGGAGATGGTTAGGGCATGTACTGAGAGCTGATACAGAAACAGCAATCTCTTCAACACTAAATTGGGACCCAGGATATAGAAGAAGAGGAAGGCCACGGTCAACCTGGATTAAGGAAGTAGAAGAAGATCTACACAAATTAGGAATTTATAAACTTATAAATGGAAGGAAGAAACGAAGAACAGGCAAAAATGGAGTGAAATTTGCAAGAAAATATAAAAGTTTAAGGAAAAGGGCTGATCCCCCTATAATTTGGATCTAGAGAGCTTCTAACAAGCGGCGCAACCCCTGCACGGGGTGTTCAGCCACCATATATATATATATATATATATATATATATATATATATACTATTTTCAATGAATATAGAACTCAGTGTTTCATGATATTATTAATAATTAATGAATTAATTACACGCAAAATAATATTTACTTGAACTGTTAAAAACACAATTTAAAAATTCACGTAAGATATCTATGACTAATTTTAAATTGATTTCGTTCATTAAGGGTAGCAAGAGATAACATTTCAAACCCGGAACCAGAGTAACCAATGCAACTGTCCAGAGGTTAGTCGACATTATAGTGTATTTCAAAAACGAGCCACAGTTAACACGGATACTTTTTTTGTTTATACCCACACTGACATGTTCCGTTTCTGTACCATGGTAATGGTAAAACTGTAACCGTGATAAAATATTAACCCGCATCACAGTTTTTTTTTTGTTGGAATATACTATAAATTGTACAACAATAGGGGAATGGTACTCACTTCGCACGAGTGTGACAGTTTGTAGCACGAATTGAAGACAAATGCTACAATTCCTACAAGTGAGAAATGGGCATTATATGTCAGTTGTACCCTATGCTTATTCTACGACTAGTTAATATTTATGCTTCTAACGACTTTACTGCTCTTTACGACTTCAGTCTTGTAAAAAACTATATATTTTCAAAATTAAATTTTATTTATTAATAACTTGACAATAAAAAAGTTCCTTTATAAAATATTATTGAAATTCATTAATATAATTTTTTTTAAAGTATACATATAAATAATATATTGTATTATAATATCCTAGAAAGAAATCACTACGATTATCGAAATTCTATAGAAATACGATTTAAAAAATTTAGTAAATTTCTTAAAATATCAAATTAATTTAAACAAATAATACAATAAAGCTAGTGTCCAGAAAAATGAAGTTTTGATGTAAAGTGCAAGTAAATGAAACAAGACAAAGTACACCTAAATAAATAATAAAAATACGAATACGAATTATTACTTACCCCTAACATTACGTAACAGACCTATGGTAGACATTTTATTGTTTCTTCTAAAGATACATTCACACTCTCGGAAATTCCATATTGTACGGATTGATTGTACGAGTATGAATCCATAGTATGGGTGAAAACTTCCCTGTACATACATTCATAAAAACATGATATTTAATCATTTAAGAATATTATTCGGACATATGGAAAAAGTTTTCAGTACTCATAATTAATAATTAAAACAGTCTTCTAGACTATATAGTACTCCTTGCGAATGTGGTGAAGTTTATATTTTACAAACAGGAAGAACAATTTTAACAAGATTTAGCAAATATAAGCGCTCCATTAAAATAATTACACTGTTAAATCTTTGATTGCTCAGCCAAGCTCAGCATGCATTACAATTTCTATACAACATTAAATTTAAAAACACAAAAATCTTTGCCAGGCTTAAATATATGAATGGTCGATTAATCAGAGAAGCTATTAAAATTTGCAAGAACAAGAATAACATGAACAAATGGGATGACTGTGAATTGAAAAAAATTGGTTCCCGCAGATCAAGACATTATAATTACTTGTTTACTCGTTTCTTAGTTACTTGTGTATAGGTACGATTTGTTAGTTATTATTTTCTGTCCTGACGAAGGTACACATTTAGTGTACCGAAACGTCGACATAAATAAATTGACAAAACTTAAACGAAAAACTGTTTTAAAAATAATATTCTAATACAAATGTTTATCTTTTAATATCATTAACTCTAATAGCATTACTTTTTTGAATCAGATACTGCTAATAATAATATCAGTTATGATCAGTACAATTCCCAAGAGGTTTTTGATATTATGTCATGTTTAGATATTAACAAAAGCGCAGGGTCTGTTGAAACTCTATCAGTTTTTATACGAAATTGGTTTGAGTACGTTAAATTATCCGTTAACATGTATATTTAATCAATCATTAACAGAAGAACATTGTCACCCTATTTGGAAACAAGTACATGTTGTACCAGTATTCGAAAACGGTGTAAAAAGTTTAATAGAAAATTATAAGCCTATATTAAAGCTTTGTATATTTGAGAAAATATTTGAGAAAATTATATATAATATCTTGTTCTATTTAGTAAAATCTTATACTTGAGCAATTTGTTTTTATACCGGGTATTCTGTTTGATTATTCATGTTGTTGTTTTTATAGCTGTTGATGTGTAGAGTTTCTACAGCCAGTCACTTAAAATTGTTAAGTTCTTCGTCTAATATGGTCACATCAGTATAATTGATTTTATGTCCAATCTCTTGCACATGTCTAGTGATACCACTGTGCCAAGGATTTAACATCTTCGCATGGTTATTGTGTTGATATATCCTTTTGTATAGTGGTTGACTGGTTTCTCCTATGTATAATTTATATAGTTGATTTATTGATAACGTACTTAGGATCTGAGAACCCTTACTCAGCATGATTATATTTCCTTTGTTCTTAATCTTACTTCTAGGAATAAGATTATAAACTTCTACTGTTATATGTTTGATTGTATTTTGTTTGTCATTCTGAACTCAGCCCTCAACGAGTTAAGTCACTCTTGTATCAAAATTAAAAGTCGTTTTTAAAAAGGTTGTTTTTGGTTTTATTACCATAATTGGCGCGTAGGATAAGCAAAACTAAACAATTACGTAAAGTGAATATTTACACGTTTTTGTTCGTTTTTACGATTTACTTGTATTCCGAACTTTGAAGTTTCACATCAAGTTATAAGTCGACATATCCTACACCTACCAAACCAAATAATATAAAATATTATCCCCAACGACAACAACAACCACACAATACATACCCTCGTGCATATCCCATGCAATTACCACAGTTTAGTCAACCAAAACCTAATAACTCATTTTCTAAAGGATCTGTCAATGTGAAATCACAAACAAAACCTACACCAATGTCCATATCAATCAGACAAACACAGTCAAAACCAACATTTTATTCAAAGGAACTATTTAATGTAGAAAATTTAAACACAAGATTCATTTTCGAGAAATAAATTACAACCAGAGTATGAAACCGAAATTGAACAAAATTATGAAGGACAAAATTATGTTGATTATGAACAACAAATTTCTGATGAATCACAACCAGAAAATAATTCTTTTTTAGAACTAACCGACGATCAAAATTTTACGAAGTAACAAATATCGACAATCCAACACAATTACCATATTTACAATTAGATAAATATAAATGTTTAATTGATTCAGGCAGCACTAGATCTTTTATTAATCCCTCAGTAATTAAAAAATATCAGAAAGAATTTTATCTATTCAAAGAAAATTTTGTATTATCAACCGCTCACGGTATATCTAGAGGAGATAAGTATGTGATAATTAATTTTGGCGAAATTGAATTAAAATTTTATGTTTTAGAATTTCATAGTCAATTGATTTATTAATTGGATTAGAAGATTTAAAATTATTGTACGCACAATATGATATAGTAAATGATAAAATATTTTTATTAGGAGAAGAATATAAATTAAATTATTATAATAATAAATTAAAATTAAAACCAAATGAGACTAAAATTGTTAGTTATTTTATTAATGAGAAAGACTCGGAAGTGTTACTAGAAAATAATAATATAAATCCATATTTTGAAATCCCTGACAGTATAGTTAAAATTAAAAATTAATGTTTCAAAGTTCCAGTGACTAATAAAACCTTAGAAGAAATTGAAATAAATAATATAGCTATGCCCAATTTTACAAAAAATTACAAGATAGTTTCACCACCACAGAGACCGATTAATTGAAACAATTTTAGAACCAGTCATTTAAATAAATTTGAAGAAGTAGAATTGATAAAAATTATACAAGATTAAAAAGATATATTTTATAATGAAGATGATAAACTTACATTTACGAATAAAATCAAACATGAAATTAAAACTGTAGATGAAATCCCAGTCCATAGTAAAACATATAGATACCCCAATTGTTATAAACAAGACGTACAAACACACATTTCAAAATTGCTAAAAGACGGAATTATACAACATAGCTACTCACTACATAGCTGGTCATCTCCAGTTTGGGTAATACCGAAAATACCAGACGCTTCAGGTAAAACCAAGTATCGTATGGTTATTGATTATAGAAATTTAAATAATAAGACTATAGACGACAAATATCCTATTCCGAACATCAATGACATATTAGATAAATTAGGACGATGTAAGTATTTTACAACACTTGATCTCGTCTCCGGATTCCATCAGATAGAAGTGAAACCCAAAGACATCTCAAAAACCGCGTTCAATGTAGACGGAGGACATTACGAATTGTGACGAAATGTTTTCCGAAACCCACCGTTTTACTTCAGGACGCCCTCAGCGGGTGTTCCGGAGACCAAGTTAGTGTACACCAAGATCCGCGAAATAAATCTGAAATCTCAAGCCATCCGCTGTTTTATTTCTATATCCTGGACACAACTCCGACACCGCTATCCATTACCGTTTGGCACCCGAGCAATCCACGCCAAACTCCTTGTGCCCGACCAAATATCGTTACAGAATTTAGACGAATGCCCTTTGGGCTCAAAAATGCTCCAAGTACATTTCAACGACTTATCACCTCGCCTAAGGACGAAGGATAAAAGAGGTCCGCAAACCGAGAGCTCGCGTCGGAGACGGGGTACGCAAAACTGTTCGCGGGGGTTCGCTTTGAAACCAAGGAGTAAGACGATATTCCGTATAGCAGCTAGGGCGCTATGTAGTTTTAGGTGTACTGAAAACCACAAAAAGGGAAAGGATTGACAGGAGCGTAGGTCTTCACTCAATAATAAACAAATATGTATCAAAGTAATCCGGGGGTTAATAATATTACTACTAAAAGAATTCTCGAGCGATGTTACATAATTGCATCCCATGCGTTTACAAAACTTAGGTGGTATCAGTTGTACAAAAGCGGTAAAAGCAGCTGTGGAGATCTCCCGTGAATAACAACAAAATAAACGATCAACTGATCGGCAACAAATAATATTGTACATACAAAATTTGATATTACTTAGACTTGCTCGGACCAAGCGGCAAGCTTGACTCTCAGGGGCGCATCAGTATCAAGTCTGAGCGGGCCTGATTTTATAAAATGAACGAAATGTTCTAGAACTTTTAACGTTAGAATTACAAGTGAATTTACAGCGGATATAGCAAATAATACATATATGAATAACATAAAAAACAATATATAAAATACAACGTACAACTGAGTGTACGTGATGTAACGAAAAGATAATTTTGGCGGGTACTTATCGCTTTACAATGGTGCTGAACGTGCGATGAGGGCTCCAGATGATGTGGAGGCCGGTTGATGGAGGCGGCTGCACCAGGTCCTTGGGGTTGATCCCCGGAAGGGTTCGGTCGGGTCGCACAGCAAAAAGCAGGATCTCCAAACAATAATGCTGCGACCGATCGAAATGGAGCGGCGGCGTAACGTATACGGTAACTCCGTCGAAGACGTATGGAGGATATATTTCGCCGATAGTGACTTTACACAAATAAGGATGATATCTCCACTAAATGAAACTTTAACATACGCGCACGCCACTGGACTGATGTATCTTTCGCACTCCGATGCTCGCACTCGTCTGCCACTGGTTCACAACACTTTCACACAAATATACCTCTAATTAACAAAACCAAAAATAACTTACCGTACGGGATGACTAGCGACATCGTTTGAGATAAATAAACAATAACAAAAAGATTTAATAAACAATAAGGGGACATAGCGATCAAAAAAAGCAGGGCTGGGTTTAGGGAAAAAAGGAACGTTACAGACTAATAAAATTTGTTTTGAAAGATTTGATTGGAACAACATGTTTAGTTTACTTAGATGATATTATTATTCTTGGAAATAGTTTAGAACAACATTTAGATAACATTAAAAAAGTATTCAAAACTTTAAGACAAGCTAATCTGAAGGTGCAGTTAGATAAATCTGAATTTCTTAGAAAAGAAGTAGAATATTTAGGACACGTAGTAACACATGATGGCGTAAAACCCAATCCAAATAAAATATTAGCTATAAAGAATTTTCCAATACCAAAGACGCAAAAAGAAATCAAATCATTTCTTGGCTTGTTAGGATATTATAGGAAATTTATAAATAATTTTGCGAAAATTACGAAACCTCTCACTAAAGTATTAAAAAAGGAGCTAGTATAGACATTAATAATGAAGAATATAAAAATAGTTTTGAAATTAGTAAAAATTTGTTAATCAATGATCCTATTCTTCAATACCCTGACTTTAATAAGGAATTTATAGTTACGACAGACGCTAGCAACTACGCTATAGGCGCAGTATTATCTCAGAATATAAACGGAAAAGAACTTCCAGTAGCATACGCAAGTCGAACACTTAATGAACACGAAATTAATTATTCTGTAATAGAGAAATAGCTATTTGCCATAGTTTGGGCAACTAAATATTTTAAACCTTATATTTAAGGAATAAAATTTACTATAGTAACTGATCATAAACCATAAACCTTTAACCTGGTTATTTAGTCTAAAAGAACTAAATTCTAAACTTTTAAGATGGAAATTGAGACTTTCTGAATTTGATTATAAAATAGAGTATAAAAAAGGTAAATTAAATACGAATGCAGATGCATTATCAAGAGTAAAAATTAATAATTTCGAAATTATAGAGAAAGAAGGAGACTTATTAAAAGTAAAAGATAATTTAGCCCATTGTATTAGCGCTGATAGAGAATTAGGAGGAGGAATTGCAGAAAAAATAGATGAAAAGTTTAGTAGTAAAAATTGTTTGTCAAAATTTAAAAAACCAAGAGTTACAGACGTATTTTTACAAAAATTACCAAATGAACACCTAATGTTTCATTTAGTGACAAAAGAAAGACATCAAGATAAACCCACATACCGGGTGGCATATCATACCTGTGTACATAGGCGACTAACATGAAAAAACAATTTTTCAGTACGCATTGCTCCCCAAATTATTTTAGGCAAAAATGCTTCAAATAAAATGTTGTAGAGCATAAAATTATGCATCTAAATTAATAAACAGAATTACATTTACATGCGTTGTAACGACATAAATTAAATAAAAATTATTAAAAATTACGTTGAAAATATCAAATAGCCATGGAAGTGAAACAAAAATAGATAAATGCTTGACGTTTTTCTGTCTATTTGATATTTTACCCCCGACAAATTAATCATTCAATAAAATTCATACAAAAAGCTCCATACCTATTGTTACGATTTTCGAATAAAAAAAAAATTATACATTTCAATGAAACGTTTATTTCTTATAGGATTTGTCATGTAAAAATTATAACCTATCTATTACAATTCAAATATCAACCAATAATTATCTCAATAAAATAATCACTACAATTTATTATTATAATTAGGGCCCGGATTTGTATGCTCTATAAAATTGTAATATAAGTTGTTTTTATGCGGTTAAAATTATGTGATATATGCGGCAATATATGCAGTTATATGTGGTTATATGCGGTTATATGTGGTAAAATAAATGATACTCGTATATATTTTGAAAAAGATATATTATTATTTAACAATACACAAGTACACAACATATATTAACTAGTGTAGTAAGTAAGTATTACCTTTAAGTTAACTTAACGATTATTAAGAGAATAACCACTAATTAATAATTATTAATATTATTTATTAATTTAAATTAGAATTAAAGTATAAAAACACAATTTGATTCAAATTTTCAATAGAAAAACTGTGCCGTTTGTCAGAAAGTACATTCTTATATATAGAAAATGAACGCTCTACATCACAAGATGTAATGGGAGCGTACTTCATATTCGCTATGTCTGTGGGGCTCATATTCAAGTTAATGTCTTCAGTTTGTCCTCTTAAAATCCCACAAATCTTTCTCATGCTCTCGTATCCTGGTTATTAAGTTTTGTTTGATCTTGTTGCCCATGTCCCCAGGAACCAACTTCATATTATCAGCTACATTTTCCAATATTTTAAACGCGTCAGTTAAGGTCATCTGAGTAGTTTCTGATTCCTTGATAGCAGATGTTAATATGAAAAAATGAGTTTTGATAAAAGCTAATTGTTGCAGCACATTCTGATCTGAAACGCACTCTTTACAAGCAGTTATTGCTGCCGATTCGTCACCAAAACTGAGAAAACATTTTTTAAGTTGTTCAAAATTATTGGCATAGAAAAGTGCAGCTTCCAACCATGTTCCCCATCTGGTTATTATTGGCTCAGGCGGTAGAGGCAGATCAGGAGCAATGTTTCGATAGTGTTCTACTCGCAACGGTGCTTTTAAAAATGCCTTTTTCCCATTGTTAATTAACTTATTTACCACAGCGTATTCTAATCGTATTAATTCAGCCAACCTGTTCAGCGCGTGAGCCATGCAGGTAAAATGTATTATATGCGGATAAAATATCTTTAAATTCTGTCCTGCTTTTATCATATAAGCTGCAGCGTCAGACAGCATCAACTTAACATTATCCGATTTAACTACATTCGGTGAATACAACAGAGTCAAGCCTTCGTTCACAAAACGAGCAATTGTCGCATGGTTTGTTCTTTCCAAAGCTGCACTATGTATCAAATACGATACTGGAGGAACTAAGTCACTTAACACCCCAACAAGCATGTTTGCAACATAACGGCCACATGAATCTGGCGTTTCATCGATTACAATGTAAATATTCTTATTGCAAAGCTTTTCTTTAATAATACACTCAGGTGCAATAAAAACGGTCCATTATTTTTTTCTTTAATTTTTGTTGACAACATTGTTCTAGTAGTACTTTTAACTAAACTTTTGATGTTTTACGATGAAATAGTCTGTTAGGGGGTAGAAGAAAACAACATATGATATTTATCAATTTATTTAATGAACAAGAATAACAAAAAATGAAATTAAGGATAATTATGCTTTTCTGCAAATGGAACTTAAAAAAGATTATAAAGAAAAAATTCGCCAGAATAGGGTTTAATACTTCGTATTGCCTCCTCTAGCCTGGACTATTGCCTGCATACGCCGACTCGTACCACTAATGAGCCCACGAATATCATTCTGCTGAATATTCCGCCATTCTTCCTGAAGTGCCGCACGAAGCTCATTAATTGTGGTCGGTGCAACTGGGCGATTTCTAACACGCTTTCCCAGCATGTCCCAAACATGTTCTATGGGGTTTCCATCTGGGGAATATGCTGGCCAGTTTAGTTTTTCTACCCCGATTTCATTCAGATATTCACTAACGCACCTTGCTGTATGAGGTCTGGCGTTATCCTGCATCAGGATAAAGTCATCACCAATAAAAGGAGCAAATGGGATGACGTAGTTTGCCAAAATCTTCTCAATATATCGCTGTGCCGTCAGCGAGCCTTCAGGAATAACACACAAGTCAGTGCAGGCCTCCATTGACACCCCTGCCCAAACCATCACTGATCCTCCACCATGGCTAACTCTAGGGGTGAACGTGCACTCCGCAAATCGTTCTCCCGTTCGTCTCCACACTCGTTCCCGTCCATCTGGTGAATGTAGACAGAACCTGGACTCATCCGTAAAAAGAACATTACTCCATTGGGCCAAAGTCCAATTTAAATGTTGCCGAGCAAATTGGAGTCTAGCTACTCGGTGACGTGGGAGCAGTTTGGGGCCAGCTGCTGGTCTGTAAGCTTTTAAACCATGTTCTTTTAATCTTCGTGGGACTGTCCAAACACTAATATGTGTGCCACGAACCTCACGAAGCTGATTATTGGTTTCAACAGAAGGTAGATGTCGATTTCTTAGCGTGTTAAGGACAAGAAATCGGTCGTCATTGACACTAGTCTTGCGTTTCTTGCCACTTCCAGGCCGTCGCGTATTTGTACCATGCTCTCTGAAACTTTCCAATAATCTTCGGATGGTAGAATGGCTAACATTTAGGACTCTGGCCACATACCGCTGACTTCTTCCATCTTCTACAAGAACTATTGCCTTTGCACAATCTTCAGAACTTAAAACCATTATTAAGACACAAATTTGAAGTGAGAATGACAGTAATTGTGAAAAAAAAAACAAGTAAACAAACAGTTGAAACAAGTAGGCACCTTGATTCTCGATGCATAAGATCAGAAGGGCAATTTGCAAAAAAACCATGATTATCCTTAATTTCATCTTTTGTTGTTCTTGTTCATTAAATAAATTGATAAATATCATATGTTGTTTTCTTCTACCCCCTAACAGACTATTTCATCGTAAAACATCAAAAGTTTTGTTAAAAGTACTACTAGAACAATGTTGTTAACAAAAATTAAAGAAAAAAATAATGGACCGTTTTTATTGCACCTGAGTGTATTTAGACGAACCTGGTAACATTTTGTCAAATAGTTTTTACGCATCGTTGATTCACTGGGAATGTGACGGTTGCAGTATTTTTCTAAAAATGTACGAAATGCTGGTTGTTCTAATTTATGCCAAGGTATATTTGATTCGGCCATGGTATTGCAAGGATCAAAATAAAATTCATTCTCCCAGTTAGCAGCTTCTAGTGACCTACCAACTGCCGTAGAAATAAGTGGTTGGTTAAGTTTGTTATTTTTTGATGATCTCTTTTCTGACTCCTTATGTAGATTTGTAGTTAAGTGTTGGTCGATTTGATATTTTTGGTTTGCCAAGACCTATAAAATAAACGATTAATTTTATTGAAAGTGCTGATTGACTTGATTACAAAAAGTACCAACCTGCTTTGAACACGCGTTGCAGAAAACAACCTTCCCGTCTGTAGTTAGATGTTTGGATGCACCTACCCATTTGCGTAGCAGTTCGCTTTTGGTTGATCCGACTTTCGGCATGATGTAAATGATTTGATTATATTACATTTCTTTTATAAGTTAAACTCTACTCACTTTCTGTCACCACTCACAAGAGCCTGTTACACACGACATGTACGATTCGGGGAATCCCCATCTCATAGTTTCAGCGACTCTTCGCTCCTGGCGAACAACTAGAGACATCTCTCAGTGAAATTTGTAAACTATAAGAAGTTATGTTGTGAATATGACGTGTTACAAAAATATTTTATGAATTTGACTAAAATATTGACTGTATATGCTATTATATGCGAATATATGCTTTTATATGTAAACAAATTTTTTATGCTCTAAAAACTGAAAATATTAAGTTGTATGCGAAATAAAAATTTGTATTTATGAGTACATCAATGTGAAACTTATAGATCCAATTTACTAGCTTCATATTAAACTGCAAATAAAACATGTAAAAACATATAAATCCGGGCCCTAATTATAATAAATATTCAAATAAACCTCCGTTTTCAGCCAAGCAATAACCAAGTCTATTGTAGAAGGAATGTCTTACATTAGCGAGCTGTCTATTTGTGATTTAGGCGCACTCATAAACGATAGCTTCTCTCAAAGAATTAATATTTGGGTGGCGTTGCATCTAAATTTTACATTTAAGATGACCCCATAAAAATATTCGCAAGGTGTTAAATCAGGAGATCTGGCCGGCCAATTTAAAGTTCCACCGCGACCAATCCAGCGATTTGGAAATGCTTGATTTAAATAAGCTCTTACATTTACTCCGAAATGAGCTGGGCAGCCATTTTGCTGCAACCAGACCTCCTGATTTCCATGCGCTACGCTACTGTAGAATGAGTAATCTCATATTCCTGCGTTATTCTTGAACTTAATTCATGATTAAAATGTATAAATTCCAAAACTCTTTGTTCGACTTCTAAATTAGTGCGACTAGTTTTATTTCCTATAAATAAAGATATGATTTGTTTGTAAATCTCTTTAAAAATATTCAAAATTAAATTTACCTGTACTATTTTCCGCCGCAACACTTGCCGTGGAATCAAATTTTTTAACATACGCGCGTATTGTAACGCATGGAATTGACTTATTTGGAAATTTCACAGCGAATAAATCTCTGACTCTACGTAAACAATTTCCACTATAAAAAGTTTTTATGGTAAAAACTCTTTATTCGTCAGAATAAACTGAATTCATTTTAATTAACAGAAACCATTTTAGCATTTCTAAGAGACTACTGTAAACCAAATACGAGATATTATTGTATATTCAATGATAATTTGTATCCAAATGTAAATGACACCCTACAAAAATACTTCTTACACAAAAGTATAGAATTAATCAGCCGTGACGTGACTACACAAGAACAGCAGATAGAGATAATGAAAATGTTTCACGAAAGTAAAACCAATCATCGAGGCATCTCTGAAACTTTAAAAAGAATTAAAGAAAAATATTATTGGCCTAAACTTCATTACTCAGTACAAAATTATAATACTTGTGACATTTGCCTTCAAAGCAAATACGAAAGAAATCCAATTCAATTAAATCTTCGAATAACACCAATAAGTAGTAAACCATTAGAGATAAAACATATGGATGTATAGGTAATATCCTTGAAAAGAAAAATATATTTAACTATAATAGATAGTTTTTCAAAATTTGCACAGGCCTATGAATTACAAAATATGACTTCAATTGAAATCGCGAATAAATTATTACAGTTCATATCGCAATAGGTCACGCCAGATAAGATAATTTGTGATAATGGGCAAGAATTTAACAATGCAGTTCTCAAAGAGTTTTTAGCTCTACATAAAATTAATATTCATTTTATAAGTTTAGATAATCCAAAGTCGAATGGACAGATAGAACGTTTTCATTCAACTTTAGTTGAACATTTAAGATTGTTAAATTTGCAAGGTACAAATTTAAATGAAAGAGTAAATTATGCGATAATAGGATACAATAATACAATACATTCCTCAACAAACTACAAACCACTTGACATATTAATCGGTCATTTTAAAACTAATGACATTAATTTAGATATTGAAAAACATCTTAGTCAAAATTACGGTCAAATCCATAAGGATAGAATGCAAATAGTTTATAAAGATATAAAACAAACATTAGGAAACAAAAAAGAGAACATCGCAGAAAAACGTAATAAAGATAAAATAGAAATTATTCCTGAAATATCAGATCAAGTTAAAATTAAACAAAATATAAGACATTCAGGTAAAATAACTAAACCTAAATATGTTCCACACACAGTAGCAAAATTACAACCACAATTCGGAACATTAATAACCACAAAAGATAAGAAATATAAAATCTCAAAGATAAAAAGACCAAGAAAGGTAACCAAAGAAACTGTTGTTTCAGATTCGTCCTGCTCGGATCAGGAACAGCTACCGAATACTTGACTGACATAACACACAACCCTGGCGCACTATTTAATAACCTAGGTAAAGCCAGAATCCATCTAAATAGACATATAATTCATTTCACTTACAACTTCGAAAACTTGTATGAAGAATATCTCAGTTTAAATAAACAAACTGAATTAGTAAAAGCAGAGATCAGTAAAACTAACAGCAAAGAAACACTTCGAGAATTTAATAATCATTTTAAGATAATAGATTATTATGAAAAAGATATAGGTACGAAATTTCAAAATTTAGAAGTGAAACCAAATAATAGAATAAAAAGGGGATTAATAAACGGTATAGGCACAATTATAAAAAGTATCTCCGGAAACTTAGATAATGAAGACGCGGAAAAATATGATAAATTAATTAATAAATTAAAAGAGAATCAACAAATAATAGAAAAAAATGTTTTAGAAAATTATAATACTAATACACAAATGATTAAACAATTTAATGAAACAATGGATAACGTTCAACATAATCAGTGAATCCTGAAATCTAGAATCCTTAATATGCAGTCCTTTTTAACTAATGAAGCTACCTTAATTGATCATTTGTTTGTGAAAGAAGTAATGAACCAGATTATTCATTTATATAAAATTATTCAAAATACTTTAAATAATATAATGATTTCTCTTAGTTTCTGTAATATGGGACAATTACATGAAAGTGTAATACCTCAAAATTTGTTGAAAGAAAATATTTTTAACAAAAATAAACATAAAGAGTTTGAGTTTCCAGATGAATTGAATTTTAATGAAATGAAACAATTAATTTCAACTTATTGCAAATTAGAAAATTATGAAATAGATTATTTAATCTTAGTGCCATTATACCTTGACAAGGAATTAGAATTGCTTCAATACACTCCTGTACCAACTGTTCAACATGGTGAAGTGTTAACAATATTTCGAAATGAACATCTACTGCTAAAAGAAAGTGATAAGTTGTACTTAGTGCAAGGTGATTGTAAGAAAATAAATAAACAATATTTTTGCAACCACGTAAACAATGAAGTCATTATTAAAACTGATTGTGATTATCACGTTATATTTAATCCAGATATCACTAATTGTAATTATATTAAGATAAGTAATAATATAAGTAATTTGTTAGAAATAAGTAATACTAATTAACTTATATTGTGTTATTTGAATAACAAAAAAGTAAAAATAAAGTGTAAAAATGAATATGAGGAATAAAAAAATTTAAAAGGCATATTTTTATTAAGAAATGATGAATGTAAAATAAATAATAAACAGTTGATTAATAATGTTGTTAGTAGAGAACCAATACTAGTTTCTGATTATAAATTTAATATTAGTTAGTCAAAATAAAAAGTTAAATTCTGATATAGAATTACAAAATATTAAAGAAATGAAAATAGTTCGTCATATGTTAGAACCTGTAAAAGAAATTCCTCATATAAATAATGATAATATTGTAAAGTATGTTATGATAGTAATAATTATTATTATATGGATTTTAATATTACTTAGAAGAAAGATTAACAACTGTATGTTGAATAAAAGAAATTTAGTAAGCATTCCTCTGAATTATAATTCGGAGATTATAATTATTGAAAAAAATCAAACACTTATTTTTTCAATATAGAATAATTTTCTTCAAGATGATGTTTACTTGTCGAGAATCAGTACAAGAGTGAGTTTTTTCTAACTAGGATACATGTTATATAATATCTTAAGATTAGTGCTTATACGTTGCTAAAAGTTATGGAAAACTACCACACACGTGTGGCAAATATGATGATATCTTACCTGGACTATTTCCTTTTTAATTTCTTCCTCGTTTAATTCGATGTTTTCCAGTTGTTTATTAAATTGTTCAGTTATTTCTTTAAGATTTTTGCAAAGTTTCTTTTAATTTTGAGATAGTAGATTTTCGTTATCTTTAATTATTTTGAAGAGGTTGTCGTATCTTTCTCCGTCGTTGCTATCTAGATTTCCAGATATCGATTTTATAATACTACCTAATCCGTTAATTAATCCTCTTTTTTGTCTTTTATTATATTTTAGTTTATCTAATTGTTTTTGTGTGTTTATGAATGTAATGTTCAGGAGTTTCATATAATTAGTGTTTAGGAATTGGATGGATTCTGTCTCTTGGAGTAGTGTTGTTATTGCGTTATGTATTTTATGGAAGTTTACGTATAGGAGTGTGACGTTGTAATTGAAATATGTGTGTATTCTTTCTTGTTCGAGATGTGTTAGTCCTAGTTGTGTGATATGGTATCCGTTGTTGTGGGATATGTCCAGTAACTATTGTCCGTGAGTTCTAAAAGAATTATTATTTCCTTATTCTACCTATTCGTATGTTACGAATTTTCATTAATTTTTTGCTACCATGTTGGTACGGTTTTTCGACTTTTGTTACGCCTATTTTTGGGTTGTATTACTTTACATTTTTGATATAGGGGTTTTTTGAATTTTTGTATTCGTCTGGTTGTTTCTTTGACATATACTTGTGGAGGTAATTCTAAAGGGTTTATATTTTCTTTGTTACGTTTTTCTCAATGGTATCGAGTCGGCCTGTGGATCTTGAGAATCCTGGTTCGATCCCCACAGCCGACAAACAATTTTCACCAATTTAAATTTACCCCTGTGGCTCCCTCTCCACTAATATCTTTGAGGGCCGTGATTTGACCTCTGGTAACCGCATTTCACGCGACAAAATATATCACTTACCGAGATCTGCTTAGGCAGAGTGCCACACCCAGTAATGGGTAAAAGGCGTGATGATATATTTATTTATTTATTTTACGTTTTTCTTTTTCCTTTTGGATTTTATCGTTGATTATTTTATGGAGTTCTTTTTGGTTATTTATATGTTGCTGTATTAGTTCTGATTCTGTTTTAATTTCTTTAGGATATTTGAATTCTTGATCTTTTCCAAAAATTATTTCAAAGAGGGTTTTATTAGTGATTGAATGTTTTGAGTTATTATAACTTACGATACAGGGGTCGATTTTATTATTTAATTTTAAATGTTTAAATTTATTATTATTTTCTACAATTCTCAAATGTTCAATAAGAGTAGAATGGAATCGTTCTACAGCGTTGCTTTTTGGGTTATTGATACAAGTGTAGTGGGGTTTGATATTTAGTGTTTTAAGGTAATCTTTCAAGAATTCATTGTTAAATTCAGTGCCGTTATCCATAATAATTATCTTGGGCACTGCGTACGATTTTAAGTATAGTTTTAAATAGTTTACGATATTAATAGAGTTTACTATTATGGGAGTTATCTGTCCTAATTTTGAAAATTGATCGAATATTGTTAAATATTTATGAGTTGATCAAGATAATATGACAAGATTGATAATTTCGAAAGGGCGTTCTGGAGTAGGGGTGAGATAATCGTGGGTTTTTATAAGTTGTCTTTCGTATTTATTGCTTTTGCAAATTTCGCAGTTAATTATATAATTTTGGATAATTTGTATCATTTTAGGCCAATAGTATCTTTCTTTCAAATTTCTAATTGTTTCTAGTATTCCTCTGTGTTTTCGGAAGCCGTTATGATCGACAGCGACTATTTGTTTCTGTTCGTTAATCTTAAGTATATCTTTTACGAATTTATTTGCTTCGATTATATTAATAGTGTTTGGTTCAAAATTTTTTGTAAGTGTTGTGATATCAATAAATCTAATTTGTTATAGAAAATTGCAAAATATCTTACTTTAGGTATTATATAATTTTTTAAGAAATTTAGTATTTCGTTATCTACATCTAGAACTGAGAATGAAACGTGAAATCTTTGTTTTTGGATATTGGGTTCGAAATATAATTTTTCTATTTTAATTTCATGTTGGTCTCCAAATTTAAATATAATTTGGTTGGCTGCTATGTTTAATCTATGTTCTTTGTATCTTATTCCATTTATAATATTTTCGGGTGAGCTATGTATCGTAGCATTTGAGTCGTCACTGATATAGACATTTTGGGTGTAAATGTTAATTAAAATATTTGTCTCATTAAAAATAATATTTAAATATTTTATTAAATCATCATATTTTTTTCTGTCTAATCCGCATCCTAATTTTGGGATGTTGATTTCGTAGATTTCATTTTTAATACAATAATTTCTAAGTTCTACTAAAGCTTTCTTAAAGTCTTTTACATTAGATAGGTCTACATGACTTTGTTTTGTTATTAAATTTAATATAGTTTTATTTTCATGAATTTGAGGTATTATTAAAGAGTTTTGGTCAGTGTAGTTTTTACAATACTCCTTGCTATTAAATTCTTCATTTATTTGTCGGGCTATTCCACTAGACATTTTGTAGTCTCTGGATATACAATGTGCGAAGATGTTAGTTTTTGTTACGTCACCTATTTTTTCCGTAATTTTGAAAGGATTTCTTTGCCTACTGAGGAAGTCTGCTATTTTATTTGTTTTTTTGCAGTAATGTATTCGATTTCGAAATTGTATTCACCCAGTTCTATCTTCCAGCGCATTAATTTTTGGGTGGCGTTTTTCTAATGGTCTATGGTCTGTTTTAATTTTGAATTTCTGTCCGTAGAGATAGGGTTTAAAGTTATTTATTGCCCATACTGTGCTTTTTAATTCTTTTTCAATAGTTGAGTAATTTTGCTCTGCGGAATTAAAGGTTTTTGACGCGTATGCTATGGGTTTTTCTTGTCCGTCGTGTATTTGAGTCAGTACGGATCCCATTGCAAAGTCCGAAGCGTCAGTTGTGAGGATGAATGTTTTGTAAAGTCTGGTGGCTTCAATATTGGGGGATTGGAAATTAGCTCTTTTGCAAGTTTTAATGTATTTTGATATTCTTAATTTTCTATGTTTATTATTTGGCCCTTTTTTAGGTAAGTAGTGAACAACTTAGTGAGTTTAGCAAAATTTGGAATAAACCTACGATACCACGAGAGTTTACCAAGAAAACTTTTGATTTCTTCTTCTTGTGTTTAAGTTTTGATCTCTAAACTGAATATAGGATAATTTATTATGGATTTCGCCTTGTGTAGTGAATTTCATTTTTCGGTTTTCAAAATGAATTTCGTTTGTTTTAGAATTTAGAGTAATATTTAATTCTTTTAATATTTCCATTCCAAATAGGAGATTACGAAGGTGATGAAAGGCTACTACATAAAATTTGAACAGTTTTTTATTTACTTTTAAGTTTACTGATTTTGTAAGGGGTTTTCTACCGCTAGCGGAGGAAAAGGTAATTTTATTTTGATCATTTACTGTCAAATTTCTTTCTTTCGCATATCTAGGGGATATAAAATTTATGTCAGATCCTGAGTCGATTAGTATTATAGAATCGTTATTGGGTAAAATAGAAATTGAGTTCTCGTGTCTTGTCATTACGTATTTTCGTTTTCTACGATGTTTTCCTGAAAATCCTCAATTTGGTGTTCGTTCTCTTCGTCTATAGGGTATTCGTATAATTCGTCGTTTGTTTCGTCCGGCGGGTTTGTTTCGTCGTTAGTATAGTTTTGGTAGTTATGATGTGGTACTATAGTTTGTGTGGACATTGGGTCGGTTTGTCTTGTTTGTTGTGTCATGGGTTTTGGTGTGAATGTCCTACGTGTATTTATGTCATTGATAATGTTTCGACGAGCAAAGTTATTTCTACCTTGTGGTTGGAATTGTCTTTGTATAGTGATTGGTCTGGAACGGAACGATTGTGCAGGGAATTTTTGTGGTGCGCTGAATTGTGGTGTGGTGATGTTCACTGTTTTAATTTGTGATTCAAATTTTTTGAGTGGAGATTGGTGTTGTACGTAGTTAAATTCATTTATTAACAGTTGTTCGCAATCCTCAAGTGTTTTGGGATTTTTTACGGTACAGGATTCGCGTATAATATGCGGTAAATAAGAAATAAAGTTTCTGATTTTCTGCTATTATTGAAGTTTTTACATGCAAATTATGTATTAATTTACCGTATATTAAATTAGATGATGTCATCTTACTGTAACCGTCTGGTACTTTTCCATTAGAGATAAGAGAAGTGTTGAAAAGACATGTAACGAAGATAAGGCCCTCACTTTGCTATTGTCTTGAGACAGCTTCACTTAGAAGCATATTTACTTACTGTATCAACTATATTAATCAATAAATATTTTGTATCACAAATAAAGAGATTTTTTTAAACGTTGACGCAAAGCTACGATACAAAATTGGCGCAGTCGGATCGGTTTCTTTTCGGACGCGTAAAAACACAAATTACGTTGCAGAATTTTAATTCTTTTACCGAAAACGAAAAATCGACAATTTAAAAGGCTTCTACCTAAGCCCATCAAGGTCTACCACGACCCATCTCTAAAACCATCTATAATACTGCAAGCTGCTGTGAGATCCACGTCAACCATCAAAGGAAAAATCATCAGAGTTCACGTCCCGTTCTGAACGAGTACCTGAGAAGACGATTCCAAGGAAGACTTGCTGTTTCCACACCACTTGAATATCAAGCAATTCTGAGTCCTGAGATGATCATCCAAGTCATCTTAGTAATATTAATAACACAGTAAGTAAGAATAATAACTAATAATAAAATACACTGTTGTAAAAATAATTGTACCAAATTACACGAAGGGGTATTTCTTGATTTATCAAGTAATAAAAATACCGAGACCCGGCACAGGTCAAACACACACACACACACACAAAAACTATTTTTGTAATAACTATATGACAGATAGTGAGAATTCATTAAGTTCAATAGAATCAAATAATTCTTACTTACTTACTTAATCCCGAGTCTTTTCTACCTTTACAGGTGTAAGGCCGTTGTTGGAGTTGAGTGAAACTTAGTGTGTTGGGTTCTTCTTCCAGCATTCTCTCCATGCCTTCCTATCTTTGGTTAAGTTTCTCACATGGTTCCATTGTATTTCTCTCTGTTCTGCTGCTTCTTTGACTTCTTTGGTCCAGGTTTTATCCGGACCACCTCTTCTTCTTATTCCTGTTGGTCTCGCTTCGTATACTCTCTTTGGTAATCTATTTTCTCCCATTCTATGCACATGCCCTAGCCATCTGAGTTGTCCTTCCTGTATCAATTGTTCCACGGGTTTTGTTTTGAGATTTGCCCTGAAAATTTCATTTCTTATTCGATCTTTTCTTGTCTTGCCCTCTATCTTTCTTAGGAATCTCATTTCTAAACTTCTTATTCTGCTTCTGGATTTTTCTGTGGTTGTCCAGGATTCACTCTCATATGTTAGGATAGGTAATGCTACCTTTTTGACGACTTCTACTTTTACTTCTTTTGGTATTTCTTTCTTTCCTAAAAACGTTGTTCTTATTGCGTTAAATAACCTTCCTGTTTTCCCTGTTCTTTCTAGTATTTCATCTTCTAGTTTTCCTTTATTGCTTATCATTACACCTAAGTATTTGTATGTATCCACTTGCTCTAGTTGTGTGTTGTTTATTTTAATCTCGTGTTTTTCGTCTTTGCCATGGATAATCATGGTTTATGTTTTTTCTCGGTTTATTGTTAGATTTATCTTTTCCATTTCTTCGTTGTATATATTTATGGTAAATTGGAGGTCCGCTTCGGTCTCTGCGGCAATAAATATATCGTCAGCATAGCAGAGTTCGCTGATGTTTACTTTGTTCATCTTCCAGTATCCCACGTTATATGGTTTTATTTTCTCTTTGCATCTCTTTACTACATCATCTAGTACTAATGTGAATAGTAATGGGCTTAGAACGCAGCCTTGTCTAAGGCCTTGTTTTTCTTCAAACATATCAAATAATTCACTAATATTAATACCTATAAATAATACTAGAGTAACATTAAGACCTTGTTTATTAAATTTTGTAAATCACAATACAATGGCTACCGCCACTACCCAAGAAGTAGAAATGTAATTACGTACTATCACTAGTTACAACGGAAATATTAACACACTTAATAGCTTTATTAGACAGACTGATAGAATTCAAGAAATATTTAATAATTTTGCATTAACCGAACCACAAAAAATGTTCGCGTTCTCAATGATAAAACTAAAATTAATAGAAAACGCTGCAGAAATTGTTAATAATATTGAATTCCTAGATTGGGAAGAAATGAAATTACATTTAACCACACACGGTCGCAACTTTAATGTTAGAAATAATGGAAACTAAATTTAATAAAAATCCAGAACAAACATTGAAAAATATTATTAACAGATTACGCGCAACCACAAAAAGACGCAATCCTTCGTGAAAATCAAAAATTCATTGTAAAAAAATTTATTGCTTTATTACCAAATCACATTAAAGGTTCATTTTTAATCAAAAACCCCACTTCATTGGAACAAATTGATTTAATGCTTAGAAATGAATTTAGTTTTGTTAACACAATTCATCAATCACCATTATTACGTAACACACCCCCTAAACCTAACCCCGAAACAAACTAATTCCCGAGGAGATTCCCTGCTCAAATGTCTCTCTCTCAACAATTTAACCCAAGAAGACCACCTAACCATCAACCCTTTGCCCCCAGACAAAACTGGCAAAATAATAACCGAGACAACAGAAAAACATTTATACCGAATAAACCTATGACGCAAATTTTTAATGATATGGACGAAAATTTTGAAGATCAAGAACCTTCAGAAAAATTTTATAATGAACAATCATATATTACCGATAGTGAATACCCTTGTACTTCAAATAACTCTACAATAAAATCAGAAAACCAAAATTTAGACTCTTTTTTAGAACTAGAGACAACCCCAACACTGAATTCGTAATGTCCTCTATTTCAAAAAACTTACCTAACTTAAAAATCGGACAATATAATATACTTTTCGATACAGGTTCCTCTATAATTTTTATTCACCCGGAAATTATAAAAAGAAATAACGTAAAAACTTATGATGAAAATTTAACTTTTAAAACTGTGAATGGAAAATCTAAATGTTCCAGTTTCGCAATAATAAAATTTCATAAAAAACCCGGATATGCTATGTATATAACTTTCATAAAAACTATAATATACTACTTGGCATCGAAGCATTCCTAATTCTAGTAGATATACAAATTAATTTTAAAATAAATGAGGTTAAAATCGGAAATGAAAAATATAAGTTGGAAGAAATAAATAAACCTAAATTAGAAATAAATAACGTCGAAATAAGAAATAACCTTTTAAATAATTTAAAAAAATTTGAACTTGAGAAATTAATTCACGAATATAACGACTTATTTCCAAAAGAAAAAGAAAATTTAACTTATACGAGTACAATTAAACATAAAATAGAAGTCAGTAATGAAACACCAATTTACACTAGAAATTATAGAATCTCACAAATATATGAGCAAGAAATTGACGAACAAGTCAATAAACTTTTAGAAAACAAAATTATAAGAAAATCTTTCTCCCCATGGTCATCCCCTATATGAATTGTCCCGAAAAAATTAGACGCCTCTGAAAAACAAAAATTTAGAATAATAATCGATTTTAAAAAACTAAATTCTGTGACTAATTACGATAAATATCCCCTACCGAACATCGACACTATATTAGATCATATCGCACCCTCTGAGAATTTCACAACAATTGATTTACACTCTGGCTTTCACCAAATTGAAATGCAGGAAAAAGATATAGAAAAAACCGCCTTTTCTACTAATTCAGGACATTTTGAATTTACCAATATCAATAGCTCATTGCATTTCTAAAGATTGCGTGATGACTAAAGGAATTGCAAAAGACATTAATGAAGAATTTAATTGTAAAGATTACTGTTTAAAAAAAAAATGATAAAAATATAATAATTCAAAATTGTAATGAAAAACAAATAATTCATATAATTACCACATTAAAATATGATGATAAACCTATTATAAAAGATTTAGATAAACCCTTAAAGGAATTACGAGATTTTATGATATTGAATGAAATAAATACAATTAACATCCCTAAATTAGGTTGCGGAAGAGATAGATTACAATGGACACAAGTAGAACAAAAATTAATTAAAATATTTGAAGACTCAAATCTAACTATAAATATATTTACTTTACCTGAAAATTATTATAATGGCAATGAAAATGAAAGCGAAGAGAATAATATAGATGAAAATGAAGATATTCAAACAGTACGTAGTTGTGATGAAAATGTAATTGCGGGAATAATATTTTTGGATAACAGAATAAATATTGCAGACAACCAAATAATATTTTACGAAACTAACGGAGGATCAGAAATAAAAATAAAGAAACTTTTTGACCGAAAAACACAAAGGTTTATTTGTAAAAAGATAATTTAGAACTAGATATTACTAACTTCATTAAAGATTATGTAATTCCAAAAATAAGATACTTAGCATTATTTGAAAAAGGATTAGATTTAAAAACAACAAAAATTTTACAAAAAAATTTCGAACCCAACACTATAAATATTATAGCTTGTAATAAATTAGTAAAGGATATAGAAAACGAGGAACAACAACTAGAAATAATCCATGATTTTCATATAGAAGTTACAAATCATAGAGGAATACTAGCTACCATTAGAGATTTAAAAGAAAAATATTATTGGTCAGGTATGAACAAAGATATTCAGGAGTATATAAATAATTGCGAAATATGTAAATGTAATAAATATGAAAGAAAACCAATGAAATGAAATGATAATCTAACACCCACACCAAATAGAGCTTTTGAGAAAATAAAAAGAAAAATTATTACAAAATTTAGGAAAACAGATAAATATTTTTACAACTTATGTTACCATTCTAGATTATAATTTCATATATCTTGAAAATCAAATTCAAAAATTATTCTTAAAAAGAAGTTTAAGGGCAATAATAAATGGATTAGGATCTGTAATCAAACTTATAACTGGAAACTTAGATTCTTCCGACGGTGAAAAATATGAGAAGATGTTTAATGACTTAAAAGAAAATCAAAAAATCTTACAAACACAAAATAATCAAATGCTTAAATATAATCGTGAAATGGTAGAAAATTTTAATATACAAATACATAATATAAAACATAATGAAAAATAATTAAAAATTCAAATAGAAGAGATTTTAATACAAATCCATAAAGACCTAGCCTGGAAATTCCAAATTGATATAGAAAATAAATTCCAAAAATTAAAATTAATAATTATGAATTTGAATGAATTAGTAAAACAAATTGAAACCAGTTTAACATTTTGTACCCTACATAAATTAGATGCCAGTATAATAAAGTTCGCAAATTTAAAAAAAATTACCGACAATAATGATATATGGAATTATAATGAAATAATTGAAACTCACTGCAAGTACTATGACGGACAAATACACTTTATAATCACAATTCCCACATTTTCATCCGAAACATACAAACTGACACAATTCACTCCTTTACCAATGAATATTATCTCAATTCAAAGAAATGAAGAATGCAAATACCATATTATTGAACAGAAGAATGACTTTAAAATTATTCAAAATACTAATGAATTAATCATTATTAGTCCTATAGAACAAAAATTTAAGATCTCTTGTGACGATAATACAATTAGTCAAATGATTAAAGGTATATTCAAAACCAAAATTAATAATAATTGTCAAATTAATAACTTTATATTTAAGAAAATACTTCAGAAATACAAAGAAGTAGAATTTGAAAATTTTGATGAGAAAATATTTAAAATAAATAATAAAGAAATGAAATTTAAAAATGTTTCAGAAATAATATTAAACGAACCAAAGTTAATAAAATGAAAAGAAATAGTAATTAATGATAGTAATCACCATACATTTATAGTTTATAGTTTAATATCCTTATTAATAAGTATATTTTTAATAAAAAAATATTTGTATCCAAGAATTAAGAATTGTAAAAGAAATAAAAATGTAGTTAGGAAAGATGTAGAATTAAATGATTTGTAAGAAGACATAATATAATTAAAAATAGTAGAAGGGGAGGAATTATGTATTAATTTACCGTATATTAAATTAGATGATGTCATCTTACTGTAACCGTCTAGTACTTTTCCATTAGAGATAAGAGAAATGTTAAAAAGACATGTAACGAAGATAAGGCACTCACTTTACTATTGTCTTGAGACAGCTTTACTTAGAAGCATATTTACTTACTGTATCAACTATATTAATCAATAAATATTTTTTATCACAAATAAAGAGTTTTTTTAAAACGTTTACGCAAAGCTACGATACAAAATTTGCATTTGATATTGTGTTAACATCATTTTATTTTTGTATTTATTATTTCTTTCAAAAAGTTTTCTGAATTATTATTTTTTGTATTGTAAATAATTTTTAGTAGTAATGTTTCAGGGGTTGTTTTGTCATCGAAATTTGTTTGGAGGAAGGTCTTTAAGGTGTGAAGGAAATGAAATGAATTTTCTGATAGGTATGTTTTTGCACTGCCTTTTAATTTGTTTTTAATTAATTGAAAAGTAAATATTTGTTGTATTTCAGTTAGAGTAATTCCTGTAAAGCAGGTGATAAACTCATCGACAGAATTTATGAAATAAGGCAGGTCTTTGGTGTTTCCATCGTATTCGGGGATGCCTTTTGACAGCATTTGAATGTCACTGTTTGTGGTAGTCATTATGTTTTGGTTATTAATAATATTAAGATAATTGGATCTTAATGTTAATTTTCTAATCTGATTTTGTACAGCGTTTACGAATTCTTCACTGTCTGAGTCAGATATAAATTTGTGTAAGTATGTGTTTCTCTGTGTCGGAGACCCGTTTCGATTCCTAAAAGCGTTAGCCTTTCCTCGAAACCCTGTGTTTAATTGTTACAAAAATATTGTACTTACACAGATATAATTGTTATGACCAATAATAAGATCATTGTTAAAAGGTGGGTGGAGTCAGCGAATTGATTTATCCTGGTCCTCCTGACGTCTTGACTGATGTTGATGAAGGGCAGCAACTGCAGTGTCTCGTTCTGGTTCCTCCTTGAATTGTTGTCCTTTGCAGAAACTTCGTGGTCATGGGACAGCAAGAAGTTCTTAGGGATTGCTTGATCTGATGGGCAACTGTTTATGCTTGAGCTGGGATACCCTTGCTGTTATCTTCGTGGTGATGCCAAATTAATCGATTCAATCGAAAAGACTTTTACTGTAACTGCGGTTACCACTTTTGTTGGCACTTTCAACAATTAACTTTGTTAAAGACTTTTTAGCATCCTACCGACTGCGCCAATTATAATTCGGAGATTATAATTATTGAAAAAAATCAAACACTTATTTTTTCAATATAGAAGAATTTTATTCAAGAAGATGTTTACTTGTCGAGAATCAGTAAAGAGTGAGTTTTTTCTAACTAGGATACATGTTATATAATATCTTAAGATTAGTGCTTATGTTGCTAAAAGTTATGGAAAACTACCGCGGTCAACTGAGGTTGACCGGTGTACACGTGTGGCGAATATGATGAAATCTTACCTGGAGTGTTATCATAATTCCAGCAAGAACTGAATCTTCCAGGTGACGCTCACATCTAATAGGGGAGGATTTATATAATTGATTTACTGATAACATATTAATCATCTGAGAACCCTTACTCAGCATGATTATATTTCCTTTGTTTTTAATCTTACTTCTAGGAATAAGATTATAAACTTCTACTGTTATATGTTAGATTGTATTTTGTTTGTCACTCTGAACTCAGCTCTCAACGAGTTAAGTCGCTCTTGTATCAAAATTAAAAGTCTTTTTAAAAAGGTTGTTTTTGGTTTTATTAACATAAATTATACCTTCTGGCAGGTGTCACAATTTATCTTGTATATCACATTTTGTCTTTAATTATTTGGAATTTATCTTTCAACTTAAAAAACAAATTATTAGTACAGTGATTGTTAGAGTTTGCTACCGCTATATTGGATTCCTGATATATTTTCTTGAGCCCAGAATTTATGGTTCCATTGTATGGTATTTTGCTGTAGTATATCTATTATTTTGGGCCAATGATTAGATCGAAAATAATCAATCTTTGAATTTTCTTTATGTATATGTTTTGATTTTATGCTGGCAGGTTCGCCTGCCGAAACGTCCGTAATATATTGAGTTACTCATTCAATTATATTCGGATCTTTTTATCGATGCACTTAAACACATATTTAAACTTAGAATCCAAACATTGATTTTTAAAACTAATATGTTAGCATACTCAATTTACATCCTACGTGCAATGGATGATAGATGCCAAGTGGATTTTATTTATACTAATTTTAGCAAAGCTTTTGATAAAATATATTACTACATAAACCAGCTGAAGTCGGTATTCATGGTAATTTACTGCATTCTCGAGTAGTTCTCAGTTTTTTGTAATCAATGGATACAAATCAGTTACTGTCACCATCTCTTTTGAGGTCCTCAATGATGTGGGGAATTGCGTTTTAACCTACATATAATTTTTTATTATATGCAAAGGATTTAAAAAAATAAAAATAACATCTAATGAAGATAGTATTGCACTGCAATCTGAATTTAGGTTTGATGCATATATATATATATATATATATATATATATATATATATATATATATATATATATATATACAAAAGTTATTAACTTAAGCATTAATACCGTTAAATGTTATCATATTAGTTTCACAAGAAACAGAAATATATTTGAAAATACTTATAAACTACTAGCACGAATGTAAAATAATTTAATTTAGATGTATAAGGCTTCACTTTCTTTAAATAATAACAATAGTAACATTGAATTTAGAAATAAAATAGAAACATATAATATGGAAAATGTTGACACTTTGAAGTTTGGAAGAAGAATAAAAATAAATAAATAGTTGACAGAAAAGTAAACATAAACAATAGAGCAATAATCAAAAGTTACTTGGAGACGAAATAATGTAACGTCGTTAAACTATTTGATAGCGACGCTACACGAATATCATTACATTCGACTTTGTTAACAAACTTGGAGTTACATTTGACAAAAAATGTGTACTAGCTATACATGTAGGTAATATTGTGAAAAAGTCATACAACATGCGCAGATTTCTCATGAGAATCGTACAAAATTTTAAAATTATATTTTTTACTTGCAAGAATTCAACTAGCATTTTTGATTATCTCTTGTTCTCCACAATATTCAATTTATATTGATCGTATTGAGAGTATTCGAGAAAATTTTACCGATATATGAATTATAGGTTTTTTGGTTTTTAATCTTCATATAATGTCGTTGGAAATAGGCGCGCTTTGTTAGATATGGGGTTCTAATGTAAGAGATTGACCAGAACTTTTGCCTGAAATATGTTTTCGTGTTAAGTCTCATACTATTAGCTTAAATAAATTATTTATTGTTAATTTCCAGAGAACGAATTCTACAATGAATAGATTTCCACTATTATATGTGAAATTTGTTAATAATATATTACCTCCTGATATTTTTTTCATATAATTCACAAAAATTTCCGACATGTATTTACTCGTATTATTTAAATAAATTTTTTATGATTATTATTATTACTTGAGACATTATTTGTACTTTATTCTAATTACATGTATTTATTAAATGTTATTCTGTTAAAATTTATTCTTATACTACTGTTACTATGCTTATTGCTATGTACTTGTTATATATATTGTGCTTCTCTGTTAAGGGGAACTAGGTACTATCGAGAATGCCTATTTGCGTTAAATAACCTAATTAAATTAGGTAACAGTCGTATAGTAGATAGTTTATTGTTTCTTCTGAAAACACAATCACAATAATTGGGCAACTATAGTTTTCAAATTCCAGTATAAAGCCATAGTATGGATAAAACCCTGTACACACGTTTATAAAACTATGACGATATTTAATAATATCAAAATATTGTTCTAATTCACATGTATGTGTTACTTACCACAAAATACTCAAGTTGCTGTTTTACAGTGTAGTTGCCTGGATTTACTGACATTCTTTCTTGGACTCTGGTAGAACTACAAGTGAGAGTGATGTTTATATCTGGAGCAGTAGGTCTGCATGGAACAGTGTAGTATACTAATCTTACATCATATATGTTCATTTTAGAAGTCTTTACAGCTAAATAATTGTCATCTAAAAAAAAACATATTTTAAATATTTTCGAATTCCAGGAAGTTCTTTCAATATTTTAACATAAAATTTGTCAATCTATACACATCTTGATGGTATTGGCGGTGCTAAGACGGGCCGAGAGGAACCCGTGGCTTTTATTTGCCCCCTTCCCAAGATATTTCAGAAAAATGTTTTTTATTTAAGTTCCATTATTTTGTTATCAACGATTTATATTTTTTATTATTTGTAGAATAATATAAATATTTTTAACAATCGCTGAAATCAGAGGTTTGTTTTTTCATACCGCGGGAGAGCTAAAAACTAACCTTGTAAAGATTTGCTAAAATCATTCTGCAAGTTCAAGGGGAAGCAAGCTGAAACCACTGAAATACAGTAATACTGGAACGTGCACTGCCCTATGCTTGCGGCGTACGAAAAGCGTGCCGACAGAGACAGGTAGTCGCGGGCGATTCTGTCGTTGTCTTACACTGCTGCGCATGCAGAATATTTTAAAGAATTAATGAATAATCTTAGCACGCAAGAAAAAATTGTGCACTTGAAATTTATTCACTATTTCCTTACAATATTCTTCAAAACCTTGTTCAACAAATATTACAACACTGTAAGAAACAAATGTCAAACTCTTTTAAAATATGTCAAATATTCAGTTCATTTGTTAAAATTAACCAACGCAATCTATAAAAAATTTGAATGCATTTTGAATTTCATTTAATTAATATCTCGTGAACTATTCACATTTATGTAATGAAATTTACTTTATAGGAAGCGTTTTTAATTTCAGAACAATTTTTGTATTTACGGTTTTGCTCTAAAGTGAATAGGTAAAGAGATACAGCAATATTTAAAAAATAACATTGATATCTCTATACGCCTCATTTCAATTCTACACCCTGTATATACCGGGTGTAACATGAAAACCTGGCCATAGGCGTTTAACATGGGAAATCAGTTTTTCCTTGCGCAAAAGTGGCCAATTGATTTTAGGCAAAAATGCTTCAAATAAAAGTTGTAGAGCTTGAAATTATGGATCTAAATCAGTTTTCAGATTTTATTTTGCACGTTTTGTAAGCGAAATAATCGCATTAATATTTTATAAGAATTTCTACTTTATAGTGATAGCCATGGAATTGAGACAAAATGATAAACAAATGTATGACGTTTTAACTGTCAGAAAAGTTTAGTTTTAAATGGATTTGTGATTTATTTAAGTGACAAAGGTGATTGTTGTTATAGCATTATTGAAAATGGATAATAACCCTTTTGTAATTTAATATTATTTCTAAATAAATAAAATAATTATTTGCGTAAAAATTCTATTATTTATTATAATAAATATTAAAAAATTATAAAATAAAATTATCCATTTTCAATAATGATATAACAACAATCACCTTTGTCACTTAAATAAATCACAAATCCATTTCAAACTAAACTTTTCTGACAGTTAAAACGTCATTCATTGTTTATCAAATTTTATTTGAAGCATTTTTGCCTAAAATCAATTGGCCACTTTTGCGCAAGGAAAAACTGATTTCCCATGTTAAACGCCTATGGCCAGGTTTTCATGTTACACCCTGTATATATATATATATATATAACTTAACTTTCTCAAACCACCAACTTAGTTTTAAAAAAAGATTTATTTAAGTATTACAATTACATGTGTTTCTACTTCTAAGTCTGAATCTGAACTGACTAACATTGTTACATCTACATACTAAATAACTTTACATATTACTATGTCACGTTCGGGGGAAGGTGTCTATGTCAGCAGTTTGGTGGTGAGTGGAACACTATAACTCCTCCCTCCTTAGAATTGAGCTCCCCCTGGAAGTTGAAGTTCGATGTCCTTTGGCTGAATTTCGAATGGTTTCCTTCTTGAGCAGGATCGTGCAGCTCTTTTTGTTCTTATCCATTTTATGGAAAAGTAGCCGGCGGTGATTGCAATCATGATATACAGCAGCAGAGACCAAATACTGGGAATATGAATGTTGATGGATTCTTCTTTTATAGGGACCATTGGGTTAATGGAGATATCATTATGTTTTAATGGATTTAGGTTAATGGAGAAGTTTGTAATATGTTGTATTTGAATTTTGAAGTTTAGTTTAGGTAATAGTAATGGTCGTCCTTGAATTTTATTTGAAAATACCTATTTTTGTTCTTTAAAGTAAATTTCACAATTATCCTCATTGTTTATTAAGTGGATTCCCACTAATGGTTTGATGCTAGTTTCTTGTAGGCATTTAATTACTACATTTTCTTCTTTAGGGAAGACGGCTAGGTATTTGTTGAGTTCTGGAATCACTTCAATGTGGTTTTCCATTAAATTTATTTTTGTGTAATAGCAGTGGTTAGATGTCTGCTCTTGGAATATTTCTTCCTCGCAGGTTGAAGAAAAGTGGGCGTGATATTTATTAGGACATTGGAATATTTTTGCTCGTATACACATGTCACTTAAAGGGATAATTTCCTTATCCGACTTTAGAAGATATTTTGTATTTGGAATGATTGTAACAAAATCTGAACCATATTTTGTTGGAATAGGATATAAATAAAATAATTCGAAATTTTTTTCAAAGTTGATTGGGGTGGAAATAAAATAAATTATTTGTGTAGGTTTCACTTTACAATTAATTTTTAATAAGGATTCAAAATCAAGTAAATTTTCTTGTCTAGGTTCGAATGGCAGTTGTGCATGTAAGAATTTAGATATTTTATTAAGTTCTGACAATAATTCAAGAGGGTGTATTATACTCGGGTGTAGGGTTCTTAATTTACAGAAGGTAATAGAGTTCTCAACATCTTGTAGAATATTGAGCACCGAGTTATATAGTATAATTAGTTGGTCGTAAATATTTTTGGCATAAAGAATGTCTTGGATATGCATATTATTTATTATTTCTGAAAGTTGTAAAATTTTAGATTTTAATATTTCTTCATTATGTTGAATGTCAATAATTGTTTTATTAAAATTTGTGATAATTTGGTGGTTTACTGAATACGCTAGTTTAATTGGATTTTCTAAATTATGCTCATTTTCTTGCATATGTGCTAACATGTCATTATATCTTTTACCGTCTTCGGCGTCCAAATTTCCGGTTAAGGATTTGAAAATAGTTCCCAATCCATCTATGAGGCCACGTTTATTTCGGTGACTAGCGTGTAATCCGATGTTGGTAATTTTAGTGTCTATGCTGGTTCGGATGAATTCTAATATTTTATCGTAATTATTGAGTTCATGAAGATACTGCGTGTTGTTGGAAATTGTTGATTTTAGTGTTTGGTATTATGTGTTTAGACTATCATGCTGATCTAGAAGAGGTTTGAGATTATAGTAGTGTATGAATGTGTGTGTAGTTTTTGCAAGCTTGGCAGGACCTAGGTTGATGGGAAGGATTCCAATGTTTTCTGTTATGTTTCTTATGATTGTTCCTCGCCCGCATGCGAACAGTCTGGAAGTGATTCAAATTGATAAGTTTTGTGTCGAGGTCGTTTTATGTTAGAAAGATGTATTTTTTCTACTGTATTACCATGAGTTGGCTTTAATTTGCCAGTTTTGAGTGTTTTATTTAATTTAGATAGTTTTTCGCGTTTGAATTTATTTCTGGTTTTTTGCTGTTTTTGTTTATTTTTGACATATACTGTATCCGATATCTCGGGTAAATTTTCTCTAATTTCATTAAATTTACCAATCACTTTTTCCTTGTTCTCTTTTAATTTATCGTTAATTGTTCCGTAAAGTAATTTAGGTTTTATTTTTATGATTTTCTATATAATTATTTATAAGCTGTTTATTTAAGTCGATATTAAAGGGTGATTCTGTATCTAGGTGACCGGTAATGATTTCACATGGTTTGAGTTTTGTGACTGAGTGATTTGTGTTGTTATACGCCAAAAGGGCGTAATTTACTTTGGATTCAATGGGTTCGGTTTTATATTCGTTTTGATTGTTAAACAATCGAACGTGTTCGATGAGGGTAGAATGAAAACGTTCAATCGTACCATTAGAATCAGGATGCTGCGAACTTATAAAATGGATGTCAATTTTGTGTAGTTGTAATAGTTCCTTAACGACAGAGTTTTAAAATTCTAATCCGTTGTCCGAAATGATTTGTTCTGGTATACAATGGTGTGTGAAATATTTAACTAAATTATTAACGACTTCTATACCTTGTCCGGAGTTTAATTTATAGGCTTGTGCGTATTTGGAAAATGAGTCTATTATAGTTAGGAATTTGACGTGTTCTAATGTAATGCTGTCGATATGCAAAATTTGGAAAGGTTTAGTAGCTGTGGGTGTGATATTGAATTTTAATTTTAATGGTTTTCTGTCGTACTTTGTTATTTGACACGTTTCGCAGCTATTAATAAATGTTTGTATAGATTTCCTTAATTTAGGCCAGTAGTATTGTTGTTTTATAAGTTTTTCTGTTTCGTCGATTCCCCGGTGATTAGTTTTACTGAGATGGTGATTTGTTATGATTTGTATGATTTCTTCTTCGTCGATTACGTCAGTTAGATATTGAGTGCATTTAACAAGTTTTATCTCAGAATTTTTAAAGTAATTTTGAAGTATTAAGCTTAGTTTTACATATAATTCATTTTTGAAATAAATGTGATATTTTACCTTAGAAACAATGTATTCTTTAAGAAATGTTATCATTTCGTTTCTGTAATTGTTTTTTGAAAATTCATCTAGAATCCTTTGTTTTGTTTGGTTATATAATTTAAGTATTTTAGGGTTATATTCGACTTCTGATATTATTATTTGATTTTTCCCATAATTAACTGGGCATTCTATAATCGGGATTCCGATAATGGGGTTTTTTCTGTTAGAGTGTACTGTGATATCGCTCTCGCTTGGAGTGTCGTCATCGCTTATCTGAGTAGATTGCGCGTCACCTACTTCTACTGCTAGGGATTGTGCATCGACATCGTTATTTCTATCTTTAGTCTTTTCTAATTCCTTATACAAATTTTCCATATGTTTGTTTAATTGTTCAATGTTATCTGATTCATTTATATTTAATTGAATTCGAGAAATTTCAGGAAGTTCGAAAACTGTTATCATTATATCAGTATTTTGAAAAATGTACTCTATTATTGATTTAACTTCATGCCAATTTAATTCGTTTTGGTCAGTAAGTTGTTCTTGTTAGTCACAATCATAATTTTCTAAATTATTAGCTTGTTCTATGTCTTCAATATTAAATAGTTCTTCTCTACGTACTTAGGTAAATTTGATCTGAATTGGTTTTGTCCGAAGGGCCTTTGTCCAAACTGATTTTGTCTCTGGGGAAACGGGATCGGTTGAGGACGGGATTGTTGAGTGTTTCGGGTGGAAATACTCATTGGAGTAGGTTTTGGATAATTTTGGCTGGTAGATGGGCCTTGGTTATTGTGTGGAATATTATTTCGTGGTGTAATTATTTGTTGATTATTAGGACGTACTGGAGCTCTGTTATATGGGTTGGAATTATTAGGAAAAGGATTTGTATAATATGTTGGTCTAGGAGAGAAATGCTTTATGTTATGTGTAGGTGGCTTGTGATTTGGTTTGAAATTGTTTGAGTTAATGCTCTTAGATGGTTTGGAGATATGTTCAAATTGAAAGTCGTTCGCTAACATGCCTAGCGCGGAATTTAAATCAGAAGAATTTTTTGCTCTCATAAGCTGACCGATAGGTTCCTTCAAACCGCATAGCAATATGCGTAGAGCATAGTTTTGGACATAATCATTCATGACAAGAGCTACGGCAGCTGTAGCATGAGTTGAAATATAAGAAATTTGTAAATTTAAAATGTGCTGCAATCTTCCGTAAAAATCGAAAACAGTTTCATTTGAATTTTGTTTAAGATCGGTCATTTCAATATTTAATGTAAACCAATCGCGTTTATCTGCGAACGCGTTCAATAATGTTTCTTTCAAATCGTCCCATGTTTTGACCGTACAACTTGCAATATTAATTGCAGCGTCGCCCTTCATTTTTGTTATTATACTATTCATCAGATATTCATTTTGGAAATCTGTCGGGTCGGCGACAATATAAAATTTATTTACTAGTTTCTCACAAATATCAATAAAACGGGGTAATAGTTCACGTTCGCCATGAAATTCAGGCAGCATATCAAGGTATTCTTTTTTTAGAACTGGCACTGCCAGTGTAAATTGGGGTTGTCTTATAATAAAATTTGTATTTAAATTAGTTTCAATAAAATCTTCAAGATCTGGTTCAGATTCTGAATTTGAGCTTGACTCAGAATTAATAAAAATAGTGTCTCTAAATGACATGTATGACTTACAGAAATATTAGTGTCCACTTCATGTGCCCTGAAGTCGTCCACGGGGTTAAGAATGACGGCCGAAGTTCTCTGATGTTCGTTCAGATGGTTACGGATGTCGAATCTTGGCTTCTGGTGTAGTCTCGAGTTGCTCTGATTGGTGTGGTTCGGAAAGGTTTTGATTTTTCTTTTTTTCTTTTTTCTTCTTCGATAGCCAATTTAATCACAATGTGAAACAAATTATATTCGTTAATTTGTATTGACTATCCTACCAGGACTGCGCCACTTAACTTTCTCAAACCACCAACTTAGTTTTTAAAAAAGATTTATTTAAGTATTACAATTACATGTGTTTCTACTTCTAAGTCTGAATCTGAACTGACTAACATTGTTACATCTACATACTAAATAACTTTACATATTACTATGTCACGTTCGGGGGAAAGTGTCTATGTCAGCAGTTTGGTGGTGTTTTCTCTTTATCTTGGTCCTCTACCTCAACTTGCCAGTATCCTGATGCCAAATCCAGTGTTGTAAACAGTTTTGCATCCCCTAACTGGTCCAAGGTCTCTTGCATATTAGCAACAGGAAAATAGTCCGTTTTTGTCACTTTATTTAGACCTCTAAAGTCTATGCAGACCCTGATTTTGCTTTCGCCATTTTCTGATTTTTTTTGGTACCATAACCACAGGCGCTGACCACGGTGAGTTCGACTGCTCAATAACCCCTGCTTCAAGCATCTTGTCCAGCTCCGTTTTCAATTTCTCTTTTTGACTAAACGGTACTCTATATGGTGCTTTTGCTATAGGCTGTGCATCTCCCGTGCTTATCTTGTGTTTTATATTATGTGTACATCCTAGTTTGCTGTCTTCCCATAGAAATACATCCTCGTATTCTCTCAATAAGACCAGTAACTCTTGTTTTATATCTTCTGGCAGATACTCTAACTGTAATTGTTTCTCAATATCGCGCGGACCCTTATTTTTGTGTATTCCGTATACATCTATTTTCCTTAACTTGCATTCTGCATCTCTATATTCTTCTTTTATCTTCTTTACATTGAATAATTCTGCTTTTCCCACAATCGTATTTTTCTGAATAACCATTTCCTTGTTGGTTATATTCACAAGCGTGATAGGTATTTCTTTTTGTGCTTTAGCTAGCACCCTTGCTGCTATAACGCCATGTATTTGGATCTCTACTGGTTCCATCAAAATATCGTGTTCCGTATTGCCCAGATTCCGAACGGCCGTACACATTATTTCGCAGTTTGGTCGAATCGTAACTGTATTCTTTAACCTAACCACTTCACTGGTTTTTGTGCCATTTTTTTCTTGTTTTAGGGTACTGATTTCTAACTTCTGAATTTTTGCGTTTATCGTCGGTATTTTACTATCAAGCTCTCCCATTTTTAAAGGTATCGGAATGTTGCTAGCTTGCACTTCCTGACCTTTCTCAACTGCGCTACTTGGCTCCGTGACGTTATCGTGCATTGTTTCCACTTTTGCTGCTGTCAGCACTTCTTGGTTCGAGTTGTGCGCTAACAGTTTTATACGCATATTACCTAACGTGATTTCATCCGTGTCGTAGTCTATGCTGGCTTTAAAACATTTAAAAAAATCACGACCCAAAAGACCGTCTGCTTCTAACTTTATGTTGTCTGAACAAGCCACACAATTAAATGCAATATTTGAATTTTCGAAACAGAAATTTACATTTGTTGTTCCGTAATATACTATCTCGCAACCTGTTCACGCTTCCACATGTTCCGCTTCTATTTGCCCCTTTGTGAATTTTCTTTTAATTAATGAAACAGCTGACCCTGTGTCTACTAACAGTTTTAAAATTTTATTGTTTACCAATGCTAATACAAAATTTGGAATATCTTTTAATTTGAAATCTGAATTTGGACTAATTTGTGTAATTACTGTTTGTTTACAATTTTGACCCGAATATACTAATACCTCCCGCGACGGGGCGCATGCGAGAGGGATTGCCCGTTTAAATGTGACTTATTAGACTGATAGCGTGAACTCTCTGTGAACCTGTTTGTGTTTTCTTCTCCTCGATATCCATTGTTCCAGTTATATCTATTGCTTCTTTCCGGTGGTGGATCTCGATATCTATGTGTATTGTTGTAGCTCCTGTTATAATTGTTCTTGTTTGTTCTTTTCCAACATTCAGCAATGTTGTGGCCTGGCTTTCCACAATAGTTACACGTTTCCATTTGTTTGCAGTCTCTTTTGAAATGGCCTGTAGCTCCGCAATTATAGCATTTTTTCACTTCCTTGCCGTTGGTTGTTCTTCTGTCTACAGCTCCGATTTCTACATTTTCCATTTTTACTCGCGCTATTTCCATTTCTTCTCGTTCAGCCATTGTTACCGCTTGCTCGAATGTGAGGTCATCTCGGGAGTTCATCACGGTTCTAATGTATCTACGGATTTCTTGACGTAGCCCTATTTTGAATTGTTCTAAACATATCTTCGCCACCGCTTCTTCTTCTATATTTTCTTCCGATATCAGTTCTTTCTTAAGTTTTCTTAGCCTTTGTGCAAAATTTTGGACGTTTTCACCGATCTTCTGTTTGCAATTCGTCAAGTCGCGATAGATCTGGCCTGGATGTCGTTTTTTCGAGAATCGCTCAGTCAATATTTTACTAAATTGTTTCAATGTTACCGTTTTACTGTGTAATTCTGGAGTCAACATGTAAAAGTCAAATGCGTCGTCTGTCAGTTTTAGTCTTACCAAGTCTACTGTGTTTGTGTCCGACCAATTTTCAATTTCCGAATTTTAAGTTTAGCGAAATATTCTGAAGGATTTTGCCCTGTAAAGTTATCTAATACGTTCGCCGCCACACTGTATTGAAACCTGTTTGCAGCGAACAATGTCTCTAGTTCTGTTTTAATCGCCGTCTGTATTGTGGTTCGGTCCGACGCGCTGCTACCTCCCGATATATCCCCGGGTTTACCCATGTTATAATAAGTCATAAAGACGGACAATACCAGACACAGAAAATACACAACGAAAACTTATAATACCTGGCCACCGCGAATGTAACAAAAAAAAATATTTTTTCTTCTTTTTGTCCACCCTGATCTGACACGATATCCCAAACCGCTGCCACCAATTTGTAACCCTCCTCGTTATGACGAGAGTTAGCAAATAATATACGGGTTCTTGTCAGATTGAAGGACGAAAGTATTTAAGTATAAAAGTATAAATATATTTAATAAATAGTTTTACATACATTTACACAGCACTACTCGATACAGCCTTGATGTGTTGACTCTAACGGATTACACTATACTCTGCTGGCCCAACCGGTCAGCCCTTTCTCACTAACTATCCCCCCGAGTATAATATTCATTCCTTATATAATATTGGAACAATGCTAAGTCAGCAAAATAAGTATTACTCTTTACTATCATGTTTATATATTACACATGTCACACCATGACCCAGTGATTGAAGTTACTTAATATGTATGTCTTAATTGTGCTGACTTAGACTTGTTACACTAAGACTAACTTAAAACATACAATAATATTTCATGGCTAAACTACAACTACGTATAATATAATATGATAATTCTACATAAAGTCACGTTCTTAAATATTATCTGTCTATGTCAGCACTATTCCACCCTATAACATATATATATATATATATATATATATATATATATATATATATATATATATATATTTCTCTTAGCAAAATATATATATATATATATATATATATATATATATATTTGTCTTCACGGAACTTCGAGTCCCGCGGCGCCTGTGCTCAGGGACCTACCAGGTCCGAGTGGAAGTTTGAGACGGACCTTAATCTGCCATCTTTAAAACCTAATTTTCCAGCGATTCCTGGCTTTCACAATGATGATTTTATATCAAACTTATAATGTTTTATCGCTCTTTGAATAACCATTCTTAGTTTGTTCAAATTTTATTTAGTTCAGCGAAAAATGACATTTCAATTTTGACTGAAACTTCCTCGAAATAAACAGTGGCCATTTAAGGAACTAAAATACTGCATACATATATTTAGCAACAGATGGCTCTGGTACTACAAAAGATAAAATATTTTGAGACGAGAGAAAATTTATTTAGGAACAAAACGTTACCTACTATAATCATTTTAGGCATTGTTTATTAAGGCGAAAGCAACGCTTGAATGAAGGGAAAAACGAAAAATGACTGTTAATTTTAATAACAAATATAACAATAAAATCAAATATAATAAATTATGCTTATTTGTAGTTACAGAGTCAAAATTAATAATAATAATAATCAAAATTCCATTTTCATAAAACAATAATGAATATTATAACAATTCATTTCTTAACATAACTACAAATTAAGTAGAAAAAATAAATTGTGTCATCAAAATAAGGACAAAAGATTAATAATCATCATTTTATTAGTTTGTCGAATTGAAAGCAAATTAAAAAGAGATATAAATATAGGTTTTATGTTTTAATGTATGGAGATCCGTTCAACTTAGAATTGGTAGTTCTTTGAGCGTAGGCACTGCGGGACTTCACTTCCGTGTAGATACACTATTATTGATTGTTGTCTATATATTACTTACGAATATTTTCAATTTAGTTTAGCACTAGTTTATAAAATGATACTATAAATAAGATAAAATTTAGGAATTAATTTGAGATTCAACCCATACAATAAAGTCATAATGTCGAACAAATTTCTAAGTGAATTTTGAATAAAAAAAGGTCAATTAAATTAATTAAGTACACATTGTTTGTTTCTTTGAAGATGAAAAAAGTAAAATTTTATATTCACAGTATCTTTTTGGGTTGTGTGACCTCTGTGAATTTTGAAGAAACAAATTATTTTAAAAAAAACTATAATTAATTATTATAAATAAAATAAATATATCACCACTGTGTGGCCCTCTGCCTAAGCAGATCTCGGTAAGTGATATATTTTTACTCGTGACATGCGGTTACCAGCCATCAAATCACGGCCCCCAAAGATATTAGTGGCGGGGAAGCCACAGGGGTCGAGTCGATACCACTGAGCCACCTATCCCATTATTATTATTTCCGATAATAATAAAAACTATATATAAATGTATAATATTATAATGCTATGAGTAAATATCATAAAATAAAAATTATGGCGCCTTCTGTGTTGTCGGCATGGCCAGAATAGCTAAAATGTTAGAGGACACGTTATCGATTGATCGTTGGTCGTTGCACGAAACAATGTTTCTTGCAACAATGTTATATGGCGTTCACTAGTAAAACACTTCTATAAAATCAATGTAAAATAACATTGGGGCCAATATAGTAAAGTTTTATAATACATATGGTATATTTCGCAGTTTCCGTTTGTCTATTATAGTAGATTTAATTTTTTTCAATTTCTATTAATATTTAATGTTTTATAAACATGATTTATATGCCATTACATGAAACAAATAATACTAAAAATCATTTTAAATGTTACTCTGTAGTTGACAACCATATATTATTTTCAGACTTGTTTTGTTTGTTATTGGTTCGTTACATTTAAGGTTATTAAATATCCGTGTTGACAAAGGATGAATATAAGTTTCTAGATTTAAATTTTTTGTATTTCTATTTCCGAAGAATTATTTTATAAAAAATTAATTTTATTCACAACTTCACTATTTATTTTCTGAGAAACTATACAATATAAGATTTTTGAACACCTGGTAACATAGAAATACCTGTTATTAATCATACATATTATGTTTGTGATTCTATATCAAAAATTACAAGCTGTATTATGGAAACAAAGTACCATATTTTCGAAAATAATTCAATATCTACCAAGCCCTAGTAACGAGGCGGGTGGGTACGGATCCCAGGCGGATGTAGTGGGGGATACATTTCGGTCCACGCGCTATCCTGGTTGAACGCGGTCAATGTAACATTCTTATTGTTGTTGTTGGTAGAAAATAGAATCACCTCACCGTAAATTTAATCATGTCTAGCAGACACGGAAATAAAAGCAGATTGTTTCAATCCAAATACAGGCTAAGAAAGAAGGGCGAAGCTTTCAAAAATTATTGGAGAAATTTAAAATAAAATTTAGTTATTAACTTGATATTTTATTACGCCATTTACCCATTTTTGAATTTGGCACTCTGCTAGTGTCAAGGCTAGAGAAGATCTCGGTAATTGATATATTTTTGCGGAAGAAGTGCGATTACCAGTCGTCAATTCAGGACTTTTATTTTTTTATTGAACAAAATATTCATTCCTGCTCTCTTAAATTGCTAAAAGAAAATTAAAATTAGAAACTGGAAATGATAGTGACGGTAATTCATCATCAATTCCGAAGAGTACATCAATATTTCCTGACTGTGACAATATAAATAGTGCTGGCAGTGACACGAACACACTTTCTGATTTATCTATTCCTAAAGGATGAATTAGAAGAGTTTGTTGGAGCTGTCATAGAAGGAAGAAGAATATTTGATGCAAACTATTTATTTCAACAATTTTATGAAATTATTCATCATGATCCTTTTGACTGCAATTTTAGTAATATGACGCTAGTTAAAGAATTGAGACATGAATATTACTGAGAGTTGAATTTCAAATGTAAAATGTGTAATCAAAAGGCATTTATATATTCAGAAAAAAAAACTATGCAATCTAAAGCTAAACATTAATTTAGATGTAGTACGCGGTACAATATGCACTGGCCAAGGATTTGAGCAATTATCGGAACAAAGTGCCGTTATAAATATGTCTGGATTAAAATAAAATTTATAATTATATAGGATGTCCCATTTTAAACGATCCACTCAAATATCTCGTTTTCTACGGGGGAAAACATAAAACTTTTGATTGAAAAAATTATTTCAGTTTTAAAAAATTTATGATATTGAATAATTTTTTATTCGATTTTTTTTAAACTGTAGAGAAAAATTATAAGAGGAAAAAATATATGCTTTTATTTCATTAAAAAATCATTTTATTAAATTAATTATTTTTAGTTTATTTTATTTTTGTTGTTTATTTATTTTATTTTTCCTGTAACCCTGAAAAAGTCTGTTTAAATGCCTAAAAAATGTAAAAAACTGAAAAAATTAAGGCAAGGAAATATATTTTTCAAACAAAAGTTTCATGTTTTTTCCCGTAGAATATGATTATCGAAAAGAAAATATAAGTTTCTATTTAAAAAATGGAGTTGACCTTGAAATGACTGAATATTAGTTCCTAGATCAAATTTGAGTTCCCATGGCGATTTCCCCCATTGAGATCTACAACTTTTATAGAAGTAATTTTTTTTATAGGAGACTTCTCTGACGAGATATTTGAGTGGTTCGTTTAAAATGGGACACTTGTATATGTGTATATTAAAGTACAGACTTTTTATCCTTGATAACTTTTGTGTTGTTAAGAATATTCGTTTACGAATAATTCGTAAACGAATTCCGGTAGTATAATTAATTATTTTGCTCTTGAATTAAAAAAGGTTTATTTTCATTCATTTATGGTGTAGTCATAAAATTTAAAATTCACTTAAATTTAAGTTTCAAATGTGAAAGCGTATGCACCAAAAAGAAATGAAATAAAATATATAAAGTATTCGTATATTCAAATTAACTGTAAAAAGTTACGCTTATAAAGCAAAAGTAGATTTAGAATCCAGTCACCCAGTGCACTGATGCAACGTTTGAAGTATTTACTTTGGTTACTGTAAACGCGAAGAGCTAACCATTCCCTTACGGCACTACACACGGCACTCCTCTTCAGGCATGATGCGTTTCGTATCGCAGTTCGGCATAGCGCGGGCGATTCCCGTAATTTAATTTATAATATAAGAACCTTACAAAAAGCAGGCCCGTCTTAAGCATATTCAGCGCCGGGGTGCGGGGTGATCAGCCTGCGCCCCGGCTCTTGTCAACCAAAAAAACGCAATTTAATTTTTAATATATCTTTTATTTATTTCTTAAAATTCTTAAATTATAGAAATAAAACAATAAATTATCCGAATTAAAAATCAACACATTTTTTTCTCAATTTAAAAGCCCGGTAAAAATACATCAGTAATGTTTTATTTTATATTATTATTTAATAGGTACCAATTTATTCTGATTATTATTATTTATAATATATATATTTAAAAAAGGAAAAAGGATTCAATTATATAATATATTAAATAAAGAAAACGCTTCAGAATCCAATGTTTTTATTAAATATTTATTTGTGGACGTTTCGAGCATAAATATTAGCTCATCATCAGCACCTTAATATATAAATACAATAATTATAATATAAAACTAGTAAATTAATCAAAATGTCAAACTTTTAAAAAACGTAAAAATATAAAACAATATTTGTAAAATGTCAATAATAATAAAAAAGAAAAAAGATACATATGAAAAATAAAAATAGAAAAAACAAAAAATAATAAATAATTAAAATAAAATATATAAAAATTCAATTGTTCAATTCCCTACAAAAATTTGAGCATATTTTAAATTATTATACGCATCAGTTTGATAATTAATCGAGGTATCATGGTGTAAATTCATATGTAAAGTTTCTAGAATAAGTCTATGCTTTTTATGATCCATAACATCAATAATTTTGGTCTCAAAAAAATTAAAAATATGTATTTATTTTTTGCTATATGTAAATCAATAAGAGAAATTAAGTTACGTCAATATCGAATATTTATATTTTGAACCTTTTAAAATAAGGATAAATGATTAAAAATTTAAATAATTTAAAAATATTCTTATAAATAGTAAAACAAATGTACGCTGTAACAGACTGCTCGTTTAAACTTATGGAATTTATTTTATCGCTATATTATGTAAAACAATAAGAGAAATTTACTGTCGTTAATATCTAATATACACATCGCAAAAAAATAAAACGCTTTGCAAACTCCCAAAAAACGTGATCCGTGATAAGTTAATGTTCTAACCTTCAACGGGTAAAGGGGTTGTACTCAGGGACAATTTTGTAGTAGTCGGGATCATGGCCTCCATTTTTGATATGTAGGTATTGAAGCTAAAAACTAGGAAAAAAGTTTGTTTAAAAAAAGGCGCCAAATCCTTCCATTTGTTGAATCGGAACGTATAATAGGGCAAATTTATTGCAAAAAAAAGATGAACTTTTTGATTTTATTGCAAAAATTAACTTGCGACCACAATTGCGTTATGTGCTTGTTTGTAAAGTTGATACTTTTTTCGTATTTTTTTTGTGGTAAACATCCGGTTGTAGCTAAAGCACTTCTCTAACAATGTTCGTATCGTAACAATTTGCTTACAAAATTGTACCATGGTAACATAGGTAACTAAGTAAAAAATGCTCTGGGATAATTGTACATATTTCTACGAGTAATAAATTTCTTACAATTGAATAGTAATTCTACCGGTAACGAAAAGAACAATTTCTGAAATTGTTGTCAGAATCGAGGAAGATAAGATATCGCAGAACTAGATGAAATAACTTCACCAACTTGTAATTTTGTTTATATTTGTATTTATTTAATATGATTCTAACTCCGCTGTCTCTTGGTAGCCTTTGCTACCACCACTTCAGGATAATTATTGATAGTGGGAGTGTGATGAAGGGATGCCGCGTCAACAATTGTTTTAATAGATATTGCTACCATTGAAAAAATTAATCTACGAATTGGAATAAATATAAATATATAAATAAAAGTAGATAAGTTATCTTTACTGCAGTTTTACTTTCCACATGCTTGTGTGACGTTAGGAAATAAAAATTATTATTTTGTTTGATTGACGTTTTTTGTTTTCTATATTATGTGCGTTCGTTGTTCCATGTCCAAAATTTTGTTCCTTTTCCATTTTTCATATTGTTTATGGTTAACTTGTCACTTTATATTTTATATTTTTTAAATCACTGTATACACTTTGTACAAGAGTTTATAGGATTTAATTCTCTACTCTATTTTTCTCTTATAATAATAATAATTACTATTATTAATTACTGAATACTCTATACTTATTTTAACATATATTTCTATATTTTAATAGTAAATTAAATATTTCAACAGGTAGAGGTAACTAATGACTTATAGGATTATATATCATTGCAGGTAACTAATCTACTTTTATACCAACAATATATGCCTTAACTGCGTGTCATATTTATTATTATCCACTAAGAGAAAATTGACAGTTATTTATAATGTAGCAAATAGTATAGTGTAATTAAAATTAACACTTTGTTTGACGTGCAATAATTTTGCCGAGCAAATAGGGATAACGTTTAATCCAAATAACATGTACAATTTTATCTCCATCCGAGTCCGTTATAAATATTATCAAACTTCACTGGTTTCACAATTTTGCAATGAAGTTCTTATGATATAAAATCAAGACGATTTTGTGTTACATGTTCAGATGATATTTTGTAAATTAATTACATTTAAGAAACGTTTTTCAAGTAAATCTCAGCATTCAGTATACCATACATCAGCATAATTTATTCTGTTCCTGCGTTTTTGTTACGAAAAATAGAATATTATATTTAAATATATTTAAATCAAATAAATTTATGGGGTAGGTGGCTCAGTGGTATTGGGTCGGTCTGTGGATCTTGAGAACCCTGGTTCGATCCCCACAGCCGACAAACAATTTTTACCAATTTAAATCTACCCCTGTGGCTCCCTCCCCACTAATATCTTTGAGGGCGTGATTTGACGGCTGATAACCGCACTTCACGTGAAAAAAATATATCACTTACCGAGATCTGCTTCGGCAGAGTGCTACACCCAGTAATGGGTAAAATGCGTGATGATATATTTATATTTATTTATATAAATCAAAGATACATGTTTTCTAAATTAACTAAATGAACTAATAATGTAAAATATTAAAAAGTTCTTTTTTTCCTAGAAGCAGTCGAAAGCAATTAAAAAAGGAAGTTAACTTTGAACATAATCCGACTTTTCGACATCAAATATGTCTTCTTCAGAGACAATGTTAATTGTAATAAAATTGAATTTTTATTACAATTAGGTGAGGTAACCTGGTAAACCCAGCAAGAATAATTACAAAAATATGTATTTCCAAAATTGAAAATTCAGCAAATATAGTGATTTGCCTTACGTTAATATTTATTTTAACGATCACGTAACTGTAAAAACATATTAACGAATACATTACAAAATATTTAAAATTGGGGGCAACTGGAATATCTCGCACGGTCACAGGAGGGTTATAAATGTTTAAAAATTAATTTTAACGCTTGTAAACTTCGGATCTCCTTTTAATAATACTAATTAAAGAATAACAAATGATAAATAATATAAACATTTCTGTTCCGCTGAGTTGTTTACCTCATTTTCTGGATTTTCGTCATAACATAGTTTTCGTGTTCTTTGTGGTTTCTTATCATGTGTATAAATGAATTATACAATATATTTCCGTATTTAGAGAATATTGACTATTCGTCCTCTCTAATCTCTTTTCCCCATATTGTTAATAACAATACAAATTCAAATGTATCTATATTCAATATTTTTTATTACTACTTTTTACATAAACATAAAAATTTAAAAGACAATTAGGTACTTTTAACCGCGGTTACATTAGATTCATATTTTTTAATAAATAGGTCATTTCAGTGTTATTTCCGCTTTATAAAATGGTACATAGGTCACTAGACGACGAAATTATGTATATATATATATTTGGTATTATCATGGTTATTACACATTTAAATCATCATAATGTAGCGCGTCGCATTAGATGAGTACACGACCATCCAAGCAGCGGCAGGTGGGCTAATTGCGCAAAATTGACTGTGCGCGGTGAAGTGGGGTAGGAGTGTGGGATGAATGTGTGTACGCTCGCGACTCACGAAACTTGTAAGTAGGTCGGAGATGACCTTCACCATCGGTTTTGGCAGAGGGTGGGGAGCTTACAAACGAAATTTTAAAATATAGGGAAGGTTGGGAAGTAATTCTTATTGGAAATCAAAATTAGACTGTAAGTGTAAAGGTAAAGAAAAACTACATATTATTATGGCAACTGCTCGAGAATTGAATGAACAAATCTAAAACTATTATAGTGTATCATAAATAATGTGAAATCTATTATTTCAAACATAAAACCGCCGTAAAACAAAAAAAAAATGTAATATGACTTAAAGAGTTGTTACAATAATAATACCTTGTTCCTGTTCCTCATAGTGGAGCATAGGGTCAGAATTCCACCTGTTTCAATAATAGAAGCGCATTAAATTAAGCGCTCTAAACCGTTTGACCATAGTGGTAGTAAAAAGTTATAACAATAGCACTACAATAATTCTTCGTCATCTACGACTTCGGTTAAACGGGAGTTAATATCCGCCTCGAACGATATATAATCATAAAATATTAATTTTGTTAAATATTTGTTTAAATAAATTTCAAAATGTTGCATATGTTTTTAAAAAAGTGTAGATGCTTGTAACGTATTGTATGTGGGAAGATAATTAATTTTTTCTGCAGCACATCTGAGATATGACACAAACTTATGGTTTTTTTTAAATGAAAACCATATTTGATTTTTATCTCAAATATGTTTTTTTCTTTTTCAAAGATATAAAATTTTAAGATTTAAAAAAAATATTTTTACTAAATGATATTGGATATTTTATACTAAAAGTATGTAACTTTTATTTAAAACTTTTTTCTAATATGTAACTGTTTAGTACTTATTTTAGAAACAAAAAAAATTCAAATTAGTTTTTCGTTAATATCTAGTGATCTATAATTTTTATTATGATTTTTTTTTAAACAAATATCTGAGTTGAACTTTCAGAGGCACACAAAAATCCTATTTTGCTCTTATAGTTTTCGAGATCCCAATAGTGGCAAACGAATATGAGACAACCAATATATTGTATAAAGTAAACGTTGGAAAATGTAATTTTTATATAATGTTGAAAAAAATAGTACGTATTGATACACATTTTATGTATCATTGTTATTACTAGAGCTGGGATTTTAGTTAAAAAAACCTACACATGTACTTTCACAATATTCTTGTTTTTACCCAACTATAATTTGATTCATGATAAATTATTTTATATAAACCTTGTTTGTTAGCACCTTTTTTCCTTAAATTCAAGAAAATTAACTATACTTATAAGTTTACCTAATTGCAATTTTATATTACCTAATTTACTTTTATTTACATAAATATATTTTTTATTTTGAACAAATAATTAAATGTATGTACAAACGAACACAGCTAAGATAGTTGGAAGTATGGCGTAAAACCAACGCACCTCTTGGCTGTCATTCGAATCTGCTTGCACCGATTTGATGTACGATTATTGAGGTTTGTTCTCTACCGATTATAAAATGCCGAAAATAGAGCAATCGAGGTGTGCACATTTAACAGAGTGGTTAAAGGGAAACGAAACACATTTTCGCATAGACGGAAACACGATATTCTGCCGAATATGTTCAAAGATTGTAAGTTACACATATTAAGTAAGGTTATATTCTTTTGTAATTTACATTAACAAAAATTATTTTGTTTTACAGATATCTTGTGATCAGAAATCACAGTTAAAACATGTTGAAAGCAAAGGACACAAAAAAATATGCATAAATGGAAGCAAATGCAAATAAACGAAGAATCATCTATAAATGAAAAATCTTTGTATTTGGATTTATGTAACGCATTAGTAGCTGCCAACATATCTTGGGCAAAATTGGATTGTCCACAACTTAAGAGATTCTTGGAAAAATATTGTGGAAAGACATTTCCAGATAGAACAACTATCTACAAATTATTTACAATGAAGTATACTTTAACTACCTATATTATTTATAGTTATACATGAATTTGTTGAATCTACTTTTCAGGTCATAGAAAATATTCGTAATGATATAGGAAACTGTGATAAATGGATTTGTGCAGATGACACCAACGATGCTATTGATGGATATATCTCAAATTTAATTGTAGGAAAAGTTTTTCTTGATGGGCGGAGTATTCCACATTTTCTTTCGTCCAAAGTACTAGGAAAAACTAATGCGACAATAGCGCGATTTATTATTGATTCCCTTTGTAAGTAAATCTTAAATGATAAAAAAATCAATAATTTAAATAGGTTTTTTATCTTCCGTTTCAGCTATTTTAAGGCCAGACGGAATCAATCATGATCGAATATTTTATTTCGATGCAGCAACATATATGCTTAAATGTGCCACGAGAAAAAAAAATTCCAAGATAATTCATTTCACTTGTTTGGCACATGCACTAAATCGTGTCGCCATTTTTTATTCTCATAATTTAAGAACATAAAACAGGTTTGATTTCTAGCCTACTGATGTAATTTTGTAAAAAATATAACCAACTATATTTCAGCTGGTAATGGAGTGCGATGTTGAACGATCTTTTTCACTCTACAAAAATATTTTGACTGACAAAGGTCATATTTTAAACCCTGAGAATATAGAAACAAATTTGATATGCTACAGTAATAATAAAAATAAAAACAGCTAATGCAACATTATATCCATTAATTTATTGTAATATTTAGTTATGACAAAAGAATAATCTTAAAATATGTTTATGAATAAAAATGGTAGATATTATAATATAAATATTTTGTATTTATTTTATAATTTTTTTTTAACGTAATTTCACTTTATTGTAGCTAATATAAGGAAAAACGTATCTATTTTACTGGTTTTGTGTGAAAAAGTAATTTTTTTCAATATGTATTGAAAGAAAAAATTAAAATAAAATAATTAAAACAAAAAATAAATTTAATTTTATAAAAATTTTAATAAGATGTTACAAAAACATATTGTCTGACAAATTCCTTGGATATGTTGACTATTAAAAATCATTACTTCGTGTCATAAGTGTAATTTCTAAAATCAGTCAATTTTAATGTTAAAAAATTGTATATACAAAAATTATGTGTAATGTTCCCTCTGAGATAATCCGCAAACTCTGCAATTCACGCTTGTATGTGGTTTTACCTATTTTGAAAAAAAAAAGTATATAAACCTATATTACAGAATATCTACTATACCGACTTGTCACAATAAATTTTCAAGGCGCCCTCGGACTTCAAAGTTCCTTATACAGTTCATATAGATAATATCTCGAATATATATAAAAAGAACAAAAAAATCCTGTCATTATACTCTTAAGTAAACTATAAAGCATTAAATTATAATAGAATTATTTACAAAACTTCAAAAATAAAGCCGGGTCTTAAACTTCCGGACCTCACAGTTCCGCCGGGACACATATATATATATATATATATATATATATAAGTTCCTGTAACTCCTACGCGGAGTATAGGGCCTCAATAAAGGTTTTCCATCTGGTTCTGTTTAATGCAAGGGCTTTGATCTCAGCCCACGTCTTGCCCGCTTTCCTAGCTTCTTCTAGAATAGACCGCCTCCATGTAGTAGCTGGTCTGCCCCTTCTCCGGGATCCCTGCGGGTTCCATTCGAGTGCCTGCTTAGTTATATTGTCATTTGGTTTTCTAAGCGTATGGCCAATCCATCTCCATTTACGTAGAAATATATCCTCTGCTATTTGACTCTGTCTTGTGAGGCTCCACAGAACTGTGTTTGCCATACGGTCTGGCCAGAAGATGCGAAGTATTCTCCGTAAACAACGGTTTACGAATACTTGCAGTCTTGAGGAGATGTCTTTCGTCACTTTCCACGTCTCACATCCGTAAAGCAATACGGGCATAACATTAGATCTGAAAATCCGTAATTTAGTCTGTGTGGAGTACTGGCAGGAGGCCCAGATCTTGTTTAGCATGCCAAATGATTGTCTAGCTTTGTTTAGTCTGCTGGTAACATCCGCAGAGGCACCACCATCTACTGTGATTACGCTTCCTAGGTATGTAAATTCGTTGGTGTTCTTTACGGGGATGTCACTGATGGTGAAAGGTTGATCGTTGTTAGCAAGAATCCTCATTGATTCTGTCTTAGATATATTGATTTTCAGTCCAACTCTATTAGCTTCGTCCACTAGGCGCGCAAGTTTCATTTCCATGTCTCTGAATGTGTGGGCCATAAGGCAGATATCGTCGGCATAGTCTAAGTCTTCAAGCGAGGAGTAGAGTGTCCACCGTATTCCGTTAGTGGTCATAGTTGCCTTCCTCATCACTGAGTCGAGTAGGATATTAAAGAGCAGTGGAGAGAGGGCACAACCTTGTTTAACACCAGTTCGAATTGCGAAGTTATTACTTTTTGATCCTTTGTGAAGGACGCTAAGCCTTGAGTTGAGTTCCTTTATTATATTGATTATTTTAGGAGGTACCCCTTTAAGGTGAAGAGTGTCCCATATTGCTGAGTGAACAACGCTGTCGAACGCTTTTTCGAAATCGACGAAAATCAAATACAGTGATGAGCGCCATTCTACAGACTGTTGTATAATAATGCGTAATGAGTTTATGTGATCTACACACGACCTATTTGGTCTGAATCCCCCTTGTTCTTGTCGCGTAAGCGGCTCCATAATGGGGCACAGCCTATGAAGAATGACGATTGCAATAATTTTGTTGATTGTATTTTGAAGCGTTCTACCACGCCAATTTCTGCATTCTGATAAATTCCCTTTCTTAGGGAGTTTTATAATGATTCCTTCTTTCCATGAATCGGGTATGGAGTTTTTATCCCAGGCGTCTTTAATAATAGGATGTATGAGTTCGGCACTCGTGTTTGGGTCTGTTTTAAGTATCTCAGCCGGGAGATCATCTGGACCCGCCGCTTTGTTGTTCTTAAGGTGTTTTATGGCAAGTCTGATTTCTAGTTTACTTGGAGCTTCGCAATTAATTCTTAGATATCTATTGGGGTCTTCTACGTTATTGTGCTCTATATCTGTTTCTTCCAAACCAGATACGTTACCTAGGACTTCTTCGAAGTGTTCTTTCCATCTCTTGAGCTGGTCGTCTTTATTAGTCAGTTACTCACCATTTTTACTGGTTACTGGTTTATCAGCGTTAAATTCTTTGTTTGCTAATTTCTTTGTGATTCTATAGAGCTCTCTGCTATTGTGGAGTTCTGCGGCCATTTGGGCATCTTGAGCTAGTGATTCTATCCATCGTCTTTTGTCTTTCCTAGCGCTCCTCTGGACGCGTTTGTTTAGTTGTGCGTAGTTTCTGGTTATACGCTGTTTATCTATTGTTGTACCAGCTCTGTTCAGGTTCTCTTTTTCTTGTTTCCTTATTGTTATTAAGTTCCATGTGTCATCGCTAATCCATTCTTTTCTTTTCACTTCTTTTCTGCCAAGTGTTTTCTCAGTTATTTCCAGTAGTTTTTCGCTTATGGTATTACAGTTATTTTCTTTGTTTATAATAAATTTGTTTGCCTCTAGCTTGTATGTCTCCTTAAAATTTTCTAGTTCTTTAGGATTGTTCAGTTTGTATAGATTGAATTTCTTACGTTTTGCGTTTTGTTTCGGATTATTGTTCGACATCAGCTTAATCTTTATAGTAGCTAGTAATAGGTGGTGGTCAGTGAATAAGTCTGCGCTCCGCTTATTCCTTACGTCGAGTAACGATCGTCTCCATTTCCTTGATATCATGAAGTGGTCGATTTGGTTCTCGGTACGATGATCCGGAGATGACCAGGTAATTTTGTGAATGTGTTTGTGGGGGAAGATGGTCCCTCCTATTACTAGGTTATTGGCTGAGCAGAGTTCTTGGAGAATTTCGCCGTTGAGGTTCCGTGTACCTATTCCATGTCGCCCCATAATAAGTTCTTAGTGTTGTCGTTACCAACTTTGGCATTAAAGTCGCCAGTTAAGACGACAATGTCTCCTTTGGGTACATGATGTAGGGTGGAGGACAATTGATCGTAGAACTCCTCTTTTGATTCTATTGGAGCAGGTTCGGTAGGTGCATAGCACTGGATAAACGAAAGATTTCTGGCATGAGTTCGGAAGCGAGCCGTTATAATCCTGTCAGATATTGGTTTCCACGCGAGTAGGCAGTTCCTTGTCTTCTTGTTTATGAGTATTCCTACACCGCTTTCATGTGGATTGCCAGCTGCTTTGCCTGAGTACACAAGCATTTCTCCGCCAGCGGAGATAAATTCTCCTGTGTCCAGCCATCGCAGCTCACTAAGGCCTAGTATTTCTATTATATTGGTTCATTTGTCTGATGAGTTGCGCTAGTCTAGAGGTTTCGAGTAGTGTTCTGATATTCCATGAAGCTATTCTTGTCCTTTTCTTTGCCAGGGTTGTCTTCGATGTAGCCATCCGGTTTGTCTTTGTTGAGGTTTCAGTAATCAGGGGTTTTAGGGTGTGCGAATGATTAGTCCACAGCATCCGATTCTGGTGGTGGGGCTGCCAACTAAGGCCACCAGACTGGCCTGGAAAGGTTATACCGCCTTTTCGGTCGCCAGAGCCTCGTTAGTAGAAACAGGGAGTACCACGTGTAGGTGAGGTTGACAGTTGGAAGCATAAGATGGCCGACTTCCCTTACTTACTTATCAAAATAGTATATAGAAGATTTTTTGTCATATACGAGCACTTCCGGTCGTGGAAAAAATAATTATACATTTCACGTGCATAAAATGCTTTTGCCAGCCTCATGCATTCGTAGACCTCGACAAACCTCAGTCTGCAGTTTCTTCACTATTGCGTCACACTGTCACTTGTGATCGCTACACAAATAATTATATTTACGTCACCATTTTCACTACTGAATATTTTCACTGTGATATGATTGGCTCTATCCAGTAAAATATGTCTATATAATACATCATAATGCAGTATTGTCGTTAAAAAATTTTATGTTTTACGTTGTGAGATTAAAAAATATATATAATATAGTAAATGCTTGGTTTATTCCTAAGTTTATAAAAGTCGCTAAATTATGAACATCTAGCTACAGTTGTAATGTTTCTTTTAATGAAACCGCTAGTGAGAATATCTTTAGAAAAATATTATTTCCTAGTTTGAGATCATAAATTTGCATTAAAAGTTTTTGTGTTTTAACCAGGAATAGGACATACAATCGTACATGAAGAATGTGTAATATAAGTGAGGTACAAACCATGAACGAAGACGTATATCCTGTTGGATCTCCTGGGGGTGTCGAAGTCCACCTTTGTTCCGTGGCAATAGTAGAAGCCTACATTGTCTCCAGAAACGTTATACACTGTTAATATAGTCTCGTGTTTATAATCTACTTCTTTGTCATTGTAGATATCAATTATTTGTATCTTAGAAGTGTTGAAATACTGTAAATAATATGGACAATTATTAAGTACACTTATATATTATGAAATAATACAACCTATAAAAAAATATGTTAGTTGCTAACTAAACGTGTTAAAGCTGTGTTGTGTAAAAAATATTAGATTTACTGACACGTAATAATTTGTATATTTAAATAAACTCTCAATTTCAGCCTTTGCGGTTTTAATATCAACTTCATATTTGCTGCCAAATAAAGCCAATATAAATTAAACAAATTTAAATACATTTTTCAATTTAAAAAATTCTATCGCATCTTACAATATTTTTCTCATCTTTTATAATTGTATTCAATATAATTTTGTTGTCGTTATTTTGTATAAATATAGAACAAATCCAATTAAATTATTATAATATTATTGTGGTTCATTAACAAAATAAATTATTTTTTCCTTCTCTCCGTACATGAAAACCGTTTATGACAATTTATACTCGAAGTTGATGCACTTTCTAATTTGAAATCTTGAATTAAGCCTTGGTGTGGATACCGTTACGGAATTCGAATCCGAAGATCCCGAGTTCAAATCGCACTCAAGCTAAAAATTATATGAACTACCACACTGTGTCTCGTTAAATCCGGAGCCTGTACTGTAATTGGGATTAAGTTCCTGTTGTACAGCGTAACATAAATTTATAATAAAATAGTTCAATCTGTATTACAGTCCAGACTAGAAATATGCGGTTTATTTTAAACCGAAACATCGAAAAATGACAAACACATTACTTCAAATCGAGATATAGAAAGCCCTTAGGTATTTGACAGCTACGTTAAGGGTTGCTTCTACAGCAAACTGTTCACATGACATTTGGACAAGAAAACAGTTCTTACAAATATAGGTGGATAAGAACACAGTAGAAACTGTACTTACATAAAGAAACTTGAAGTGGAACCAGAAGTGAACAATATAATAACATCTTATAATAATCATCATGGTTTTGTAGATAAAATTATAATTTGCCTTAGATAATACATAAAGACTGGCGTCTATCAATGGGACATAATAAAAAGTGAAATAAAATTTGGAGGAGTATTTCAAATATTTGCCAGTAGGTAGCTGCTGTAAAAGCAAAATGTCAGCAAGTCAGCTCTGAATTGAATTGAAAAAGATTTGTTATTTATGTACGCTCCAAAAACAATATTTAAATTTTAAACTTCGTTTATATAAATAAAAGCAAATCGAATGTTTAATCGCAATGTCATTTATTGCATATAACGTGTAACATCTATTTGTATAGTTCTGTGTTGTGTTTCTTTTAGAATTTAAACTGCGGTATCGTTGCTTCGTCAGTAAATGCGCAGAACGAGGACTATGTTCATGGATATCGCTGTTTTTATTAGAGATTAGATCTATGTGTTGACCATGAAACAAAATAGGACCGGCACCTTGAAAAATCAATAGACTTAAATATTAAACATTGTAGGATATGTTAAAAAATTTCAATGAAATTAAATTAATTTTTGCGAATTTTAGGAAAAAAAATTAAAACACCCTCTATAACTTAAATTAATGAATATAATTTTTATGCAATAAAAGGTTATATGCATTCATAAAATTCTAATTGAAAAAAATAAATAAAAAACAACAAAGACAACATTAATTGTCTTTAAATGCTCACTTGGTGAAACTAGGTTTAATAATAAAATATCAAAATAAACACTTGTCTAAGGCTCACAAAATTCAGCCTCCAAGTCACCTTATGAGGGCATCGTCAGAGGCTGGCCAGCACAGTTGGTTTTACCAAAAATCATTTCGCGGTTCTTGGCAATAGAAGAATCGTAAACTCCTTTTATATCTCAAATTTTCATAGTTATGTAAATCTATTTTTTTCATTATTGTAACATTCCAAAAAATATCAAACCATTTATATGAAACATGCGAATTAGGTTTCATTACACATTTTGTTAATAATCGTAGTTTCAAAAAGTAATATATCGTTGTCAAGTAATTATGAAGAATAAAGTAGTCTGCATTTTTTATTTTTCTGAAATATTGTTGATGATGCAATATTTTTTGAAGACTTAAATATATGAGATACTTTTCCATTCAAAATAAAATAGTTCTTACTGTCTCTTCAATATGAAGTTAGATACATTTTACCTTTTTATACAAACATTCACGTTTTTCTGACGCCAATGAAATCTAGTAGTTTTTATTACGTTTATCACTAAAAGCATTTTATATGGGTGCACAAATCAAACTTTGATGAGAGTATTTATGTATGTAAGTGTATATGTTGTGTAATTTAATAAGTTTTTTTTGCATAAGATACGGCAAGTTATTATACAAAAAAAATACAAGAGTATTGTGTATGCTGCTGCAATGTAAATGGGAATCGTAGGTGAGACTCACCGGGCCGTTGTCTGCGTCGTTGAACGTCCACTTTATCGGCTCGGCGCCGCGGCAGCCCAGCGTCAAGTCCGTGGCCGCGTCCACCGTCACCTCGGGGCGCTGCGGGTAGATCAGCGCCACACTCGCAAACTGCAGCGCCACCGAACCTGGAACAAACACGTCAATATCAACGTTAAATATGGTTGTATATATCAAGGCATATTAATTAGTATCTTGATTAGACTAATCGTGAATAACGTGTGCCATGCTGAAGTTCCTCCCGTTTTTACCATAAGAGTTACCTAAGTTCTAAATTTAAAGTTTAAAGTCAGATATATTGTTTATAACTCTCTAACGATAAATACATATCCGATTAGCTTATTCGTTGTGTAGCGACATAATGACTAATAATAACGAAATACAAATTAATTAAATACTGATTGTAAACAATTACCGTAACTTAAATTTTTTTACAGTGTCTACTGTTATTGTAACATATGGAGTTTTTAAAACATGTTAGACGCACTTTTCAAATTTATAATATTGTAATGTTTATTACAATTTCGGGTTCGGTGAAGTTTATTATTAAATAAAACACGAGCAGTGAAAATACTACCAAAATATTTATTTAAATCTAAAATAATGTAGTACAACTACTAAGACATATATTTATTTAGAACACGTATTTATATTCACATTAAAGTATCTAGCAACGACTTGCACTGTTCACACTTCAAATACAGGAATGAATCTTGCTGGCCCAAACTCTCCCTTATATACTGGAACAAGATATTCTAGACTATTCGAGAGCTTCTGGAACACTGTACAAGCATGACGCAGAGCGAACAGGTTCGGACTTGTCTCTGTATTGCGTATGAGACAGCAGTGAACGCGCTGTAGACTGTTCCAGACGGAACAGGGCCGTACTCGCTACAATATATTTATTTCATATTTAATATGGAAAATAGGTTCCAAAATTATTTTAGACAAAATAGCTTCAAATAAATGTTTTAGAGAATTAAACGTTATAAGAATAGCCATGGAATATAAACAAATTTACAAACAATTATATGACATTTTTATTTTTCTTCATTTTATTCATCTGATTTACATCACAACTTAGGGGAGCACTGCACAACAGTCATGTACGCAGACGATACATCACTGATAATTTCAAATAAAGACGACGTGGTATTACGAGATATGTGTAACTATAGCATCCAGCAATTATCCAATTGGTTTGGTGTGAATAATTTGTTTTTAAATGAAGAGAAGACTATATTAATTTGTTTTCACAATTACCAAAATAAGAAAAACCTTCAACTCAATATGAAAATTCTCGAGAAAGCTATAGAAAATTCAGATTATACTGAATTTTTAGGTTTAAATATAGAGGATACACTTTTGTGGAAAATGCAATGTGGGAAACTCACCAAGCAATTGAATGCGGCATGTTATCAAGTTAGATATTTAACTAATATCCTTCAATCACGTCAGTTTTCTGTTTTTTATCATGCGTGTGTAGTGTCGCGTCTAAGATACGGGATATGTTTCTGGGGCTCTTCAGCTGCAGTACATAATGTGTTTATGGCACAAAAACGGATTGTCCGGTATTTGGCAGGCATTTCAAGATACACATTTTGCAAGGAACTGTTTGTTAATTTAAAAATTCTTACGCTTACTGGACTCTACATCTTTGAAATGACTTGTTACATTTACAATAAAAGAACAAATTTAGAATTAAATTGTAACGTGCATGGTTATAATACTAGACAAAAGAACGATATCAAAATCCCTGTTTTTAAATTGAACAACGTTAAAAGCTCTCCAAATAGAATAGGCCTGAATATCTTCAATAAATTGCCAGAATTAATTAAAACTAAACGTACTCCTGCTAGTTTAAAAAAAACACTCAAAAATTATTTAATTGAGAAAAATTTTTATACACTCAATGAATTTTTATAAGACTAAATTGGATATGTACCATGTACCTATATTATTATTAATATCTACCTGACTATTTTCTATACATATTTGTGTCAAAAGAAATGTATATATAAATAAGTAAATAAATAACTTTTAACTATCCAAACAGTTTATGTTTTGCGAATTTGCCCAAAGTAGAACCATTTTATGATTGAAAGAGTTTCCTCATGAGAACATTTTTTCATACTTAAAAAAAAATATCTATTATTGATCAAAAATTGTATAATACCATTTTTTTACCGTTACAATGTCATACAATTGTGGCAATTTCAATTAAAAATCTGTTTAAAAAAAGCTTTAAACTTGCATTTTTGCAGTTAAAATGTTATAAATTAAATCTGATTGCTAATTTCTATGCAAAATTTAATTGCTCACAACATTTATTTGAAGTATATTTCTGTACAATTATTTTGAAAATTTTGTGGAATGAAAAACTGATTTTCATATTAAAAGTTTATGACCAGTTTTATAATGGACACTTTATATATTTATAAACTTTATGCTATGTAAATAATATTAACTTATATTTTAATTGATTAAAAAACATACTCAAACTTAATAGTATACTAGGTAATTTCAACTAAATATATTTATTCAAAAAGTTCACTCTAGAATTCATTCAAACACGCGCCAGAACTAAACGACTGTTAGCCGCAGTCAGTCGTGACTGGAAATTTAGCAGGATGTGTAAATACCAAACTTGTTCAACAAATATTACAACACTGTAACAAACAAATGTCAAACTGTTTTACAATATGTCAAATATTCAGTTCATTTCTTTAATTTTCCAACGCAATCTACAAAAAATTTGAATACATTTTGAATTTCATTTAATTAATATCTCGTGAACTATTCACATTTATGCAATGAATTTTTTTCATAGGAAGCGTTTTTAATTTCTGAACAATTTTTGTATTTACGCTTTTGCTCTAAAGTGAATAGGAAAAGAGATACAGCAATATTTAAAAAATAACATTGAAATCCCTATACTCTACATTTCAATTCTACACCCTGTATGTAGTATTGGTCATTTATTAAGTTTTCTAAAGAATGAAGCACTGTTAAAAAAGTCACAAATAGTTTATGCTTTAATTAACAACCCAATATACCATTAATTTTATTATTCATATAATTAAGTTAGATTTGAAGTTAATTATATGTACAAAGCATAACGTGAATAATTTATTTAATTTGTTTCCTGAAATATTAAAACCCCTAGATTTTAAATCGTAATTCGCGAATTTTCAGTCGCTAACGCTGCTGTATCACTAGGGTTAGCATAATAATAAAGAGTTATTAATATTTGTTAAATAGTAAAACTTGCAAATTTAAATAATTTTAAGTGACCTTGTTTCACTAAATTTTGCGACTGCGAAACACTTCATGTGATGCGAAAGGGATAATATATCATTCACGTACACGTCTCAAATTTCAAAAATGAATTTGTACAATTTCATAAAAATAATTTAATTCTGGAATTGTAAATAATTTCATTGCCAATTGTTAAACAGTCCAAATCTCAATTGTGTGTGGATAAGTGATAACTACCTTGATTTGAGTTCACTACTTCGTAACCATGAAATAGCGCAATTTCGTTAAATTTTTAAGGTTTGATTTCAACTACAATTTCGTTTGTAACTTCATTTCCACTATTTGGGGGCATAGATCTTATAATATGACTACGAGTAATAACATGTGAAGACTGGGGAATGCTTAGGATTGAGACAGAAGCTTTCATTTGAATAAAATTTCCTATTTGAACCATACTTCGATATCAACAATTGATAGATAATGGTAACCAGAAGGAAAATTATATATACAAATTATATGATCGTGGCCGATATATAATAAAAAAAAAATATTTTGATTTCAACAGTAAAAAGGATAACATGTCTTTGTTTCACACGTATTTATAGCGTGTCTTATCAGAAAGGTTCTTATTACAACGTGAGAGATTCCGTTAGACATTCATCACATATTTGTTATGTCGTCATCTAATAGGGTTACATAATATACATAATGTGATATTAAAAATTTAACTACTTTCGATATTTTTATTTTTTTTTTATTTTGTATTACCTACACAACAAAAACACAAACTGGGAAAAGTTCAGAGCCCAAATAAACAACAACTTGAATATAAAAATTTCTCTCAAAACTCCAAAAGAAATCGAAGATGCGGTAGAAGATCTAACGATCCAAATCCAACAATCAGCCTGGCACTCAACGCCCACATCAAACAAACAAAACCACGTAAACAATTACCCTAAGTTTGTTAAACAACAAATTGAAGAAAAAAGAAAATTAAGAAAAAAATGGCAACGAACAAGACACCCGGAAGATAAGAAAGAATTAAATAATCTGACCAAGGAAATCAAATCAAGAATACAAGAGATAAAAAACTACACCTTCACAGACTACATTACCAGCCTCTCATATTACGCAGAGAACGACTACTCGCTATGGAAAGCGACAAAAAATCTAGGAAGACCACAACATCACATACCACCAATAAAAAAAGAAGACGGCACGTGGGCCAGGGAAGATAAAGAGAAAGCAAACGAATTCGGTAAACACTTATCTAAAGTCTTTCAACCAAACCCTCAAACAATTACAGACGAAGAAAACAAAGATATCGAAGACTCTCTAACGAGTCCGCCACAATTATCAACACCTATAAAATTCTTCACACCTGCAGAAGTCGCAAATGAAATAAAACTATTAAACAACAAAAAAAGTCCAGGCTATGATCTAATAGACGCAAAAATCCTGAAGGAACTGCCAAGAAAAGCCCTTGCTGTAATAACGCAAATATTTAATGCGACCATAAGACTCTCCTACTTTCCAGTACAATGGAAATACGCACAGGTAATATTAATATACAAAAAAGGCAAACCTGCTCATGAAATCACCTCATATCGACCAATATCACTATTACCCCTACATGCAAAACTACTTGAAAAACTGTTCCTAAAAAGACTAAAAACACTAATTGTAGAGAAGAACCTAATCCCATCTCATCAATTTGGCTTTAGAGAGGGTCATTCAACAATCCAACAAATCCACCGTGTAGTCAACGAAGTGGAACACAGCCTCCAACACGGTAAAATATGCTCGGGACTCTTCATAGATATAGCCAAAGCCTTCGATAAAGTCTGGCACAACGGACTACTTCACAAGATAAAAACCAAACTACCTCAACAGTATTATTCGCTGATAAAATCATACTTAGAAGAAAGACACTTTCAAGTAAAATATGAAGAGAGCTTATACGAACTACAAGAAATAAAAGCAGGAGTACCACAAGGTAGTGTTCTCGGTCCTATACTGTACCAATTATATACTGCCGACATACCAAGCTCGGACAACGTGATAATCGCAACTTATGCTGACGACACAGCTATTCTTGCGTCCAATGAAGATCCTAGCATAGCAACTGCATTACTGCAAGAATCAACGAATCTGCTAGAACAATGGGCAAAAAAATGGCGCATAGAAATCAGCGAAGAAAAGTCCACATACATTACGTTTACAACAAAAAAAGTATCATGCCCACCAATTAAACTAAACAACTCGCAACTAGAAACAAAAAACGAAGTGAAATATCTAGGAATGTATCTGGACAAAAATTAACATGGCGAAAACACATCCTGTCCAAGAAAAAACAGTTAAACATAAAAGTAAAGCAGATGCACTGGCTCATCGGTCGAAAATCAAAGCTCTCACTATACAACAAACTACTACTATACAAAACAATCCTAGTTCCTATATGGACCTATGGTATAGAGCTATGGGGCTGCGCAAAAAAGACGAATATAAACATAATACAGAGAATCCAAAATAAAACCCTACGCATGATTACCGATGTCCCCTGGTTCGTAAGTAACCATACGATACATAAAGATTTCAAAATAAAACATGTAAGAGAACAAATAAAAAAATTCGCAACATCCCACGAAAAGAAGTTAAACACACATCAAAACGAACTAGCTGTCAATCTACTCAACAATGAAGACAACACCAGAAGACTCAACAGAACCGACCCACTAGACCTGAGATACATTCAAATCACATAAAACTCAATTATAAACCAAATGTAAACTTAAGAGGAAACTCTACTGGGAGTTCTCCTCTCCCCTGTCAAACAACTGTATCAGATTTGCTTGTTGGCCTGAATTGGCCAGTTGTAAATAAAAATATAAATATATAAAAAAAAATAAAAAATTGTATTATTATCAGTTTATCATATTTCTTACTACTATTTTTTTTAAAAAGACTATCGTTTATTATTATATTTCATTATTTGTAATAAAAGATAATAATTTTGTGAATTGTCATACAATTACAATAGACTGAGTATTCGGCTTTAAAATTATCATTTTGTCGGTATGGAAGTTATTATTTATATATAAATAAATGAATCAAGATAAATATATTTAACATTTACAGAGAAATTATACATAAAAAAATGTTTGACTTTTAATGTACGAATTTATTTTATTAATAACTTGACAATGAAAAATAACTAAACAAAATATCATTGAAATTAATAAATACTTTTTTAGAATGTAAATATAATTAACAAATTACTCGTAGAAAGAAACTAGTACGATTTTAGGAATTCTATAGTAGTGTGGTTTAAGAAAATTTGTAAACTTGTTAAAATATCGACATAACATTAATAGTATTTATTTACAAAATATACACAAAATAAATTTAAACAAATAACACAATAAAGCTAGTGTTACAAATTGTAAGAATGTAAATAGAAATTTTGCTTTCCAATTAATATCAGCTAAATAAATGCATTAGAATTTGACATAGAAACTCACTTGATTTCTGATGCTTCTGTAACTCGTAACCATGTAATACTTCAATTTGTTTACCAACATTATTGACTTACAATTTGAATTAATTTATTTGCTTCTTAATGTTGTTCACGTTAAGTAACTAAAGTAAAGCTTAACATATACGATTTATTTGACCAGTACGCATGAAGAAACTTTTGCCTGTATCGTTCTTTCATTTCAGTTGTACATCAAATTAGTAATAATCTTTGTAGCGCTATTTCATGCTAAATGAGAAAACGGACCCTGCATCTGAATCTGTTATCAAATGTAAATTTGCTCATTCAATCATTTTTTAAATGGAGTTTAAAAGATATTAAAAATGTAATTAATATATTTGGAAACAATGACATCGAAATTGAAGTAAGGGAAAACTTTATTGTCAATTAAATAAAATCGAAAAAAATGCAATTATTCTGAGCTAAATGTTGCAAATATTAAACTTTATTACAATTTCAATTAGGATGAATGCGTTTGAGAAAAAATAAAAAAAATACAATTACGTTATTACATATAATATTCGCATGTCGATCCTCTCCCATGGTTAACTAGGAATATATTTATTTTAAACAATTTTAAATCCAGGTTTTACAGTCACTAATTAGTAATCAAGTTCAGCAAAATATATCAAACGCAGAAGTTTATTCTCTATCATTCTAATTTGTGGTAAGTGGTCACTGAAATATGACACGGTAGAGTACTACATCCAGTAATGGGTAAAATGCGTGATAATATATTTATTTATTTATTCTTATTTGAAATAATATGGAAAGCAAGCATTATGTAAAACCTGCTTTTCCACGTAAAACAGTTATGGTCCGCTGTTCACTTGAGAGACTCTATAATCTTCATGATTTCTTCTCACTTCTCTTCTCGTGTTTGTATTTAATTTTAAAAACATTTACTTGTATTATTGTAATTCTTTCTCACTAGTATCACTAACCGAAGTCAACAACGGAACAGTGTCGCAGTTATCTACCTATATAAGTAAAATGACGTGATGCCATTATATTTATTTTCGTTTTTCAAATCGCAAAAAAGATAGTTTTTACTAAATTCCGATTTTAACAATAATAATTTAAATAAAATGTTATTAATTTACCTTAAATGATCACTAAAAGTATTGCAACAATGTATGTTGCGTCTAACATTTTTATTGATAATAATTTGAGCGATACAAACACAAACACTACGAAACTTGAGAGTTTTGTCCACGAAACAAAAATCGAAACTGATTGATATGTTATCAGTTTATGAGTAAGTTTCTCAAAACTTTTTCTTACATTATTCCTTTACAGTTATAAATGATTATCAAACAGTGGTTAAATTTTATCAACAAGTTAGTTGACATGCACATGTTATGGTGGTTTCACAAACAACGTGCTAACCAATTGTTTTATCGTTTTTGCGTTTTAAAATAACAATTATTTGTATCGGTTTTGAGGTAATCCGAATTTCTATTTTTATAATATTAACTTTTCATCACAAGTAACAACACCTGACCTGACTTTATGAATAAATTTCTGTTATGAACAAAATATTGTAAGGCGATAGTTATATTCAATTTATCTAACACTCTAAAATGTGTATGGCCATACTTGTAATGTTGGATTTTGTGAGAATAGTTATGTAGATACTAATATCCAATCAGAAGATGCATTTTTTTAGTTTTTTTGATTAAGTGTGGTCGACTCATGTGATTGAGGGATATTTAAAGCCCGGTGCGAAAAAGGTTTTGTTTGTAAAAACCTTTGGATATGAGGGATTTTTAAAATCTGTAATAATTACATACATTAAAGATACAACAAAACAAAATCATGTTTTCCAACAGGTTGCGACGCAACAAAACGAGCGAGGTTGCGTTGTTAAATTCCAGTACCAGATACATAAAATACTATTTAAATGAAGTATATTTGTTGGAACTGATCAATGCGATAACGCGAGTTAAGCAACGTTGCGCGCGGGGAGTATTTGGATGGGTGACCGTCCCGAGAAACCCGCGTTGCTGTTGACTCTAAAATCTAAAACGCAGGATCAGGGCGTAATGGCGGCGTATGACCTTAGTAGTTGGTCCGCCAGGAAGCCAGAATAAAAAAAAAAATGAAGTATAAATATAGTATAATCAAAATAATTTTATATTATTTATTTTACTAGTAAATTAGTATTGATAGTAGTTAGTATCCAATAGTTATTTTAAATTTTTCTAAAAAAAAATAAATATAGGACGGGCAACAAGTCAAAGGGGCGGCCCAGCACGCCTTGCGACTAGGGAATGCAATACCGGGATCCTGGACATAAGTTGTCCGGTATTGAAACCGATGTTTAGCATAAAAATACCGATTTTTCGGTATTTTTTCAATTGAAGTATAAGATACAATTTAGCGGAATGTTATTATTATTTATTACTTTACCGTTTAACTCTTTTTAAAATTATGTTATTGAAGAGTTGGCAAGCTTGTTGCGGGGAATCCCAAATAATGGAACAGTGGAACGTTGCGTATTTGTCAAGTATTATCATGCCGATCGCCAATTCGTAGTTGTCTCGTAGTCGTTCGTTAGCAAATAGCAAAAAGCAAGGAGTTGAGCAATTAATCAGGAAGGAAATTATATTTTTTGAAGAGGAAAGTATTAAGGGCGTGAATTTACAATTAACATACGATTATTTACAAACAGTAGCACCAACAAGTGTGAAATCAGAAACGGCATTTTCAGCCGCATCTCAAATATGCACAAGAATAAGATCCAGATTACATTACGACACACTTGATCATATTTGTTTACTAAAATCTGATTTAAATTCCATCGAAGCAAAAAAACGTTTATGTTGTTTATTTTACATATATAGAATTACCTATCTTTATTTTTTGATGTTGTTCAATTTTATTTATATTTTATAATTATTAAAAGATAATGATTATTTTTTATTAAATTTGACATTCCCTTAATCTATATACCACACGCACACACCACACCCTATCAATACCGGTATTAATATCGGTATCCCGAGTCTCAAAACGTAAATACCGAGATACCGGTATTGCATTCCCTACTTACGACTCTGTAAGCGTTTAATATAAGAAATAATTTTTTTAATGCATAAAAAATCCTACATTTTTTAGATAAAAATACTTTAAATAAATGTTGCAGATAATTAAATTCTGCACATAAATTAGCAATCAAAGTTATTTTAAACAAAAAACCAAGTTTAAAGTTTTTTGACAACACATACGTTAAAAGAATAGACAAAATTTAAACAAATTTACAATTGCATGTCAATGTAACTGTCAAAAAGTTAGTGTTTTGCGAATTTGTCCAAAGTAGAACCATTTTATGACCTGAAGAATTTCTTTATGAGAAAATTGTTTCATAATTTGAATTGTAAAATAAAAATAAAATACATATATCATCACGTCTTTTACGCATTACTAGGTGTGGCACTCTGCTATAGCTAATTTCGATAAATGATATATTTATGCGCGTGAAATGCGGTTACCAGCCGTAGATTTTCGGCCTTCAAATATGTTAGTTATGGAGGAGCCACAAGGGTTATTTTAGTGTGATGAAAACTGTTTGTCGGCTGTGGGAAGCGAACCCAAGTTCTCAGATTTACAATTGTGGTTATTTCAATAAAGTATGGTTTAAAAAAACTTTAAACTTGAACTTTTGCAGTTATGAAATGTTAAAAATTAATCTGACTTCTAAATTACGTGCAGAATTTAATTGCCTCAACATTAATTTAAAGTCTACAAAAAACTGATTTCCCATTTTAAACTTTTATGATCAATTTTTTAATTAACACCCTGTATAACTTTTTATTAACGCTATGCTATGTAAATAAATTTAACTTATAATTTAATTTATTCAAAAAGCATACATACATACATACATAACATCACGCTATAACCCATTAAATGGGGTAGCACGAACCCGTCAACATTCTCATCCTGACACACGATACTCGATTCGACCACATTAACACTTCCTCCATACAAACTCTTTCTTTTCTCACAACCAAAATCCATCAACAGACAACAAACATTCATCCATTCGCTAGTGTACACTGCGCTTGTTTCTGAAGATGGTCTCCGCACAATTGCAGGTAAACACTCAAAACAACTAACCAATTAATCTAAAATCAAGAATCATACGCTTGTCTTCATTCATCATATTTATCCCGCAATTAATTTTCTCCAAACATTCCTATCCTGACACACCACTTTTGCTTCAACCACATTCATAATTCTTTTCATACAAGCTCGTTTATTCTTCACGCTCAGAATCTTTCGCTCACGCAACAACCCTTCAATCATATTCAAAAAGAACCAGAATTAATTGATTAATGGGTAATTTCAAGTCTGACTGAGACTGACAGTTGTTTGAGTGAATTTAATAAATTAGATTATAAGCTAATCTTATTTCCAAAACATAACAGTAATAATGTGTTTAATTTTTTTACCAAAATATTAAAACGCCTGTATTTTTAGTCGCGATTTCCTATTCTTCAGTCGCGAGCGCTGGTATCGTCTCACTAGGGTTAGCATCATAACAAAGAGTTATTAATATTTGTGATATAGGAGGAAGTGTAGTAGAACTTGCAACATAAAATAATTCTAAGTGATCTTGTGTTACGAAGTTTTGCGACTAACAATATTTTCTACGAAATACTTCATGTGATAAATCTTGAAAAAGGTTATATTTTCACGTACATGTGTCTAATTTCTAAAACGAATTTGTGCTTTTTCTTTAAAATAATTTAATTCAGGAATAGAATAATTTCATGCCATATTTTTTAACAGACAAATTGTAAATCGTGCATGGAAATATGATAACTATCATGATTTGAGTGCATTACTTCGTAACCTTGCAATATTTTTGTTTGCATTTAACTACTATATCGTTTGCAACTTCATTTTCACTATTTGCGACTATAGACTTTATAGTATGACTAACTTGATGTAAAAACTCGGGAACGCTTAGGATTGAGAGAGAAGCTACTGTCATTTGAATATAATTTCCAATTTTAATCATATTTTGATCTCATTGAGTGATAGCTAATAATAAGGAGAAAGATAATTAAATATGCAAACTGTGTTATTAAATATTTAACTAATTTTGATTTTTTTTCACTTATCTGGACTTATAATCAGTTTGTTATATTTTTTGATACTGCTTTTGTAAAAAAGCTTGTCGTTTATTATTATATTTCATTATTTTCAATAAAAGACAATGATTTTTTGAATTGTCATGATTTCAAAAAACAGACTACTAAATAAAAAAAAAAATTATCATGACAATAAGCTCTTGCAATTTTTTAGTTATGTAAAATATTATTTATCTCTTAATAAATGCAATATTTAATTAGTATTTTTCTAAGTAAATAGAGAGAAAAATTGGAATAAAACCAGATTTTAATCACAAACGGCCGTGACTTCATATGACTAAAGGTCCCAGGTTCAAGTCCTAGCGGTATCACAATTTTTATGTTTATAATTTAATTTAATAATTAATAAATTAAGATTTATACATTTAAACATTTATATTTACAAAAACAGATATTTCAAATTATTAGCTAAAGACAGAATGAAAGTTATATTTACATTCTTATTAATACATGGGGTATCCTAACGTCAATGGTTAGTAAAATGACTTAATTATTATAATTATCGTTTTTCTCCGTTCCTCTTACGGCGCAGTATAGAGGGGAGTTACCAAAATCGTATTTAAGAGAATTGTTGTTTTCATTAATCAGCCCGAATTTATACGAAAATTAATGTTTGTGCCTGTAGGCAGAGCCGTTCCTAGCGGGCGTGCAGAGCGTGTTTCATCTATCGCAGAACATTTTATTTCTATTGCATTTCGCATTTCAGACTAGGAAATAATATAATATAAATAATACATAGTTTAGAAATACACAATGTTGGAATTACGAGAAACTTTTAAATAATGCTTATGGGATAACGGATGTTCCTCAAACGAGGAGACGTAGTTAGAGGTTTATTATGTATTAAGTATTGATACTGTTCAGTTAGAGACTAATCAAGAAAAATAAGCTGTGCATTTTCAATTTGCAGTGTAGCCCTGTGTTACTTTGTGTTTTCTGTATCTACAGTATAATTATTATTCTTTAACGAAATGGAAAACGCAAAAGGTAAGCAATTTAACTGATTAGGTAACAAAAAATATAATAATTAAATTTGATATATGTCAAGTTCTGAAAGAAAAACAGACACTATGTCTGACGCATAATTATTAGTTCTAATTTGTTTTGTATTATTATAGGTACAATTATTTTGTATGTTATCGTTGATTATTTACATAAAAAATAATTTGTCTATTAAAAAAAATAATTGTATATAAATTAAAAATTGTTTTGTTGCATAATTACCACGGGAGGCGGGTTTAATGATTGCACGCAGGCGGTAGTACTCCCTAGGACCGGCTCTGTCTGTAGTTTAATGCTTTATGAACATTTCTCTTCACAAGTTTACCCTCGCAAATAACCACATGCGTTTTATGTCACTTTATAATAAGATAATGTAAAAAGTACGATTTAGGAAACCTATCTCCCAAATCGTACTGCCGTTTCCAAAATATATTAGCAATGAGATTTATACAAACTTTGTTTTATAGTACGAATTTATTTTACTTATAATTTGACAATGAAACATAACTAAATAAAATATTATTCAAATTTATGTAGGTATTTGCTCCCGAAACACACAAAATTTTTTTCTACAGTCGCTACAACAAATGTTTCCATTTTAAATATTTAATTTTACAAGTTTACAGCGTTACAGGACATCAGAAATGAAAATGGTCTATTTGCTGTCACTGGTTGTTATCGTAACATTGAAGCTAGTTTTTACTAATTAAAATATAAACGGTATAAATAACATATTATGAACTTACCTTGAATTGACAAAAGTATTGCAATGATATATGTTAAATCTAACATTTTTATTGAAGAAACCGATACAAAGACAAACACAATTAAACTTGGTAGTCCTATCGCGAAACCAAAGACCGAACAGATTCACTAATTCAAAGTTTATGAGTAAATTTATCTTCCTCAAAACTTTTCCTTGCATTTTTTCCTGTTCAGTTCGAAATAATTATCAAATAGTGGTTAGCCGTGCATAATAACATCAGCCAGATATTGAAATATTATCAATAAGTTGGTTGACATGCACTTTTTTGTGGTTTCATGATAAATGTGTTATCGTCATCCATTTGTTTTATCGTGTTTAGTTTTTGCGTTGTAAAATAACTATTGTTTGTATTGTTTTTAAGGAAATCAGCAATTCTATTTTTATAATATTAGCTTTTTGTCGCTACTAACAGCACCAGACCTGATTTTATTAATCAATTTCTGTTATGAGGAAAATATTGTAAAGATTGTACAATGCCCATAACTGTATTGCTTTTTATGCGAATTGTTATGTAGGAACTAATATCTAAACAGACGATGCATTTGTTTCAGGGTTGTCAACTCGTGGTATTGATGATTATTTAAAGCCCTGCGCGAAAATTTTTTTTTTGTAAAAATTCTGGGATATGAGGGTTTTCCATATATTTACATACATATTTTATTGAAAATACTAATAGTTTGCTGCTATATTTCATGTTAAGCACTGTTTTCAAGAACGGTAGATATTATAATGTTATTTTCACATGCGCAGCGGAACTGCGTATGAATAAGCATAATTATAAATGCATAGTTAGTTAAAAGTATTGACAGTATTTACCCGACATTGGCAGTATATTTGAATTGTATGTATAATTTTTTGTCGACATTATAATGGATTTTCCGAAAAAAATGGTCACTCCTCCCCACCAATTATTTTTAACGTAATTATATTTATGTTACAGATTTACAAACTATTTTAAAAAGCACGTCAAACTACATAAATAGTGAAAATATTATATTTTCAGTGTGACTCACTCTTTCTTATTTTAAATAGAACAGCCTGTACGTCTGTCAAAATAAAAAGAAAACTAAATTCATTAGACTATTTATTTAAATACTTATCTAAGTTAACACGTTGCCTAGATAAAAAAAAAACATGAAGAAAGATATTAATAAACACAAATTTTTAACCAAATTTTTACAATATCCGCCATTTTATTAACTCTTGATATAAAAACTAAATTAACAATATGACATAGACACTAGAATAGTGGAATTTGGTTTATTTTGTGCATTGTTTCCAGAAGCAAACGAGCATTTGAATTAAAAGTCTATTGAATTGGGGTTTTTTTTACGCTGCTTTATAATGGAACTTGCATTTATTATGCTATATGTGGTTGAATTCGGAATGTCAGGCAGAACTCAAATTTTGAAAACCTTAGCTTAAGTGTTGGTGTATTTCAAACATTTTCGAAAACTGTAATAATAAAGCCTGTCCACAAAAAGAGATTAAAAACGCAAGTAATTATAGACCTATTGCTATTGTGTCAATTTGCTCGATAGTTTTGGAAAAATAAATTATTAAATTCTTAACTAAAAATAATGTATTAACTGATAGTAAATTTAGATTTAAGGAATGTCGTTCAACTAAAATGTGAGCTTTTAAATATTAAAACATCTGTTTGACGGATCTCAGCATACCATTAGGATTTTTGCCGACATTTCTAAAGCATTTGTTTGTGTTAATTTCGACATGTTACTAAACAAATTAGAGACACTTGGCAAACGTGGCGTGACTTAAAATTGGATAGAAATATAATTTAAAACTCGCAGTCAAATTGATGAAATAAGTAATGTCAGATCTAATAAAGTTATCATTAAGACTGGCTTCTTCGCGACTACCTTGGGTTCAGTACTAAAATCATTTTCAAAGGGTATTTTTATAGGTTCTCGAGATTGTTTTTGAAAGTGTAAATATCTTTACATAATTTCGTGATACAGACTCCAATTCTCCTATTCCGGCAAATTTGAATTTAAAATATTTTTCATATCGTTATCAACAACGGTTAGATATGTCTCGTTTGTCACTGTTACGTAAACGAATTAAAATTTCAGAGGATATTAATACCATTTTAAAATTTTTATCCATTTTTAATTTTTAATTAAACTATTTAATTCGCGATTCAAGCTAAGCGATACGCACCATGCGGCAAAATTTTTAACTAAAAATTGTGACGTCACGTCGGTTATACAATTACTGTCATTACACTTTATTTGCGTATGTAGACATGTAAAGTTTATTGTTATACAATTTTACTGCTTTGCTATTAAAAAGTTTGGCATAAAAAATGGAAAAACAACCAAAAGTTAGTAAGAGCAATGTTAATTGTTGTGTATTTGGTTACAAATCAGTTAGAAATAAAGATAATATAGTATGTCACACATTTCCAAAACATGGCGAGAAAATAGGTGTAGTTGAAAATTCTGAAAATACACTTTTACAACATTCCTTTAATTTAACTGAAACTGACGAAATATGTAATATAATAGTAGACTGCACACTATGATTTAAAATTTCTTCAAAATATTAAAATCCAGGGGTACTTTTGGTTGAAGAGGACATATTTGTTTGCATAATAATAACATTTCTACCAATTCTAACAAATTCAAATAGACATACATGTATATAATAAAAGAAAAATTATGTTTCGATAATGCACAGTTTGGGTTAGTTCTTTCTAAAATTTCACGAAATTTTTCCGTTTGAAAACTATCCATTTCAAAATTAATTTTTGTACGAATATTTTTATAACACGGAGTTTCCAATAATGGTAAAGTATTATAGTTTTCAATTACTGATTGTTTTTTACATGCCAAAACACATTTCACATCAGTTTGGGAAATTAAATTTAGTTCAGACACATCATTCCTAAAATGAAAACAAACCCAAGCAAGAAAATAAGTGTAATCTAAGATTATAACAAACGAAGGGATTCTGCAAGTCTAATCAATTTAATCAGAAAAAACTATGTTTTTTTGTTTTAACGTTAACATTAGGCACTGAGTTGCGAAATCCCTAAAATATAAATCGTTAGTTATTGATAGAGGTTGTGAATTTTGATTTCGAGAATACGAAATTTTTTGTACCTGTACCCGAGATACTCTAAAATTAATGAGAATAAAAAGAACTGTTATAATAAATATAAAATAGTACCTAAGTAATAAGGTTTTTTATTACACAACTTTTTTAACCATAAGTAAATAAAATATTACAATTTTTGAAATTATATTTTTAAGAAACGAGAACACATTTCTAGGAGTTCTTGCGAAATCTCAATCACAATCTGTAGCTCCTGATAAGTTTTATTTATTGATATAGAATTAAAAATAACAAAAAATACACCTAGTGCAGTATATAAGAACGGCAGATGCATGTATACATCTTCCACTTTGCCCAGCTTTACATGAACAAGCCATTTTTTGCACGGATATATTTGTACTTGGTTGATCATTTTGTATAACTAATACTCCTTGTACTTCATGTGGACTTGCGTTCAAGGCAGATGTTTGCAAACATAGAGCATATATGTGTATGCTCTTTTCAGTTTTTTTTTTATCACACCACATGAAATAATGTGCCCTGCATTGATAATTTCCTGTTCTTCTGCAACACATCTCGAATTGTGCTGTGCACGTAAATATTCAAAATATTGCTGAAACTGTAATCTCATGATAACCTAGAATTAAATTTACATGCTTAATAAACTTATGAAAGTTATATGTATCAACTACAAATTAGATATATTACACTTACCTGTAATAAGTATTATTAATAAAACAACTTGTTAAATAACAATAATCAAGTTAAACAAGATTTACTAAGTGAATGACAGATACTGCCATATGAAAACACCAGACAATAATAATTTATCCCCGACATGACGTCACTGCAATGCAAGTTGCATATACATAAATCTTAATTTGAATCGCGAATACTCCTGTTATAAGCGGTGCCAACAAAAATGGTAAAAATGCTCTCCCGGATTGTACTAATACGCGTTTCTTCTGCTTCCAGTTTTCACCGCTTTTCGTAAGTTTTCTTGTTTTTGTCTTTTAAGCTCCGACTGTTGTTTTCTATTAAGACAAATTTGAGCATGTAAAATATTATAAACACATTCGCAGATACATTTAACTGAATTACAGTCAGTGTTTTTTAATAATGCTAACCTACATTTAGGTTTCAACTTATGTAAAGCCCACAATAGTTCAATATTGCTAGTTATACTTGTACTCATTTTTATGATATAAACTCGAGCATATTTGTACTACGATATTTATACTTTTATCCGAAGCATCCCACGCCACCGAATCCCATGCCACCGATATTCCACGCGCCCCATTTTCCACGCCGCCTAAAGTCCACCCGGCCGAAATAGTCTCCCACCACTTTTGTCCACAACACCGAATGTAGTTCTGTCTCACTTTATCATGTACTACGTCAGAACGATGACGATTTTTGGTGATGTCACGGGTGGCGTCACTTAGTCAGTACAAAATTTATCTCATAGATGGCGCGGTATACTACAATAAACCAAATAAATAACAAATATGACAATTTATGAATTAGTTAATACTAATTTAACTGATGATTTCAGTTTTATTTTAATTGAACATGTAAATTTGACATTAAACTGACGGAAATGCATCAAATGAAATAGGTAGGTATCAAAGAAAAAAATATATATTTATTATTTTCAAAAAGGTTATAATTTCAACAAGTTGTATTCGTTGATAATAAGTTTGATTTGTAAACCGCTATATGAGAATAATTTCGAAGTACCTTTAAATTCCTTAGGGCCAACTGGCCCTAAGTTATTCATTATTTAGCATTAAGTCAGAATTGTGTTATAGCAAATTAAATTAAAATAATTGACTATTTTGGACAATGAAATTATTTAAAGAGAGATTAAATATTAACAAAAGTTAGGTTATTCAGTAGTTTCACATATTATAATTGTTTAATTGTGTACTTTGTCTTAATTATATTATTATTATTAATATATAATATGTCATCGTTTTCATTAGACTCCAATTCAGGATTAAAATTAAACGTAATAAATATACCCAAAAACTACGTTTAATAAAACAACGAAATAATTCGTATGAAAAAAATATTTATAATGAAATTTAATTTAATTTAAGAATATCCTATTCGAACCGGCTCTTTTTCTTGAACCTGGAACCGAACGATCATGTAGTATCAAACCGACCATGTGAACCGGTTCAAACAGATATTAACTAAATGTTTACAGCAAATGAGTATATGTACATTTAAATTGAAAATGTCAGTTTCAGCTCTGAATCTTTCAAACAATTTTGCGAGATTATTTAAACGACCATAAATCAACCACATGTAGAATTATTTATTTATTTATTTATTTATGTTACTCTGTACAACAGGAACTTAATCCCAATTACAGTACACGGTCCGCACTCCCCGAGCCGCAGTGTAGTAGTTTATATAATTTCTAGCTTGAGTGAGATTCGAACTCGGGATCTCCGGATTCGAATTCCATATTGCTATCCACACCACCGTACTGACTAAAGTACCTGTGTACATAACAGGACTGCGATAACAGTATATTAACTTTGACATTTACTTGTTTACTTAATGTATCTCTAATTAAATTACTTTGTTTTCTAAGATTGACCATTAATCTACAATTAGTTTGACGCACTGAACTTTATTTCATAATGTTATTATCTAATAGACAATTAGTATTATTTTAATGTAACTAGTCCTTATACTAGCTAATGTGAACTGGTTTCTGTAAATTCGGAGTGAAGTAACACGTATCAAAATTAACATGTGAACAGGAATATTAAAAAAGGAAAGGATGCAGTAAGAAGTGAAATATTTTTAAGAAAAGTTTCGTTATTTTAATAATAAATACATTCTATAACAAATAAATAAATATATCTTCACGCCTTTGACCCATTACTGGGTGTAGCACTCTACCATAACAGATCTCGGTAAGTGGTATATTTCTTCGCGTGAAGTGCGGTTACCAGCCGTCAAATCACGGCTCACAAAGATGTTAGTGGAGGGGGAGCCACAGTGGCAGATTTAAATTGAGCAAAATTGTTTGTCGGCTGTGGGAATCTAACCAGAGTTCTTAAGATCCTCAGGCCGACTTGATACCACTGAGACACCTATCCCATATTCTATAACAAATAAAAATAAATATATATTCTAAATTAACAAACACCTTTCTGTAATATTATATTATACATATAGGGAAAGACATAAAAGACATTTCATTAAGTGTATTTTATAGCCCGAGAGCTACAGAACACCAAGGGAAAAATAACATTCTCTCCCGAGGTATATATACTATTTTTTTACGACCTAAGTAAGATTAAAAACGAAAAAAATAATTTTAAAATATAATTTATTTTTTTGACATTTATTAATTTTAAAATTATAAGTAGTTTTTAACAGAAACATAAAATGCCTAGTAAACTTATGTTTGTTTGTCAAATTACATTTTATTTCTAAATTGGAATACCAAGATGTTCTTAGGTTTTTATTTGTTTCATTACACACTATTGTCCTGATTTTTTTAGCATAGAAACGGTCAAATCCTTTCGGTAGTGTAAAAACAGTTTTTACTTCAAAATATAATGTCCTATATAGTACAAAGAAAATGTCAGGCGTCAGGCACTATCACATAAGATCCACATTTCTACTCGAGATATTTTGCTACTATCGTTTGAAAAAGTATTTAATTTTCGTACGTTATTTGTGAAAGAGATACTTTCAGAAAAAAAATTCTTTATTAGAATTACTTTGTAATCGTGTATTTGGTTGGATTAGAACAGCCTGCCAATGTAGCTGAAAGACCGGTAATGAATTTTTATCGGACTATTTACAAATAAGTTTAATTTTGCGGGCCGAATTGTGTCCGTAAATGTCAAATTTATTTGATAGTTGCGTGAAAACTGCAATCTTTGCATATTTATCAGAAAATAGGCATTTTTAACGAAAAATCTATTTTAAAAATAGAGAAAAAACAAAATATGGACAGTAAGTAACGAATTGGTTTAATGATTTCACTATTTTTATTTATCTTCTTTTCCAATGTAATATAGAATTTTGTAAAACCAATCAAAGATCAATATACAAAAAAATATGTGTACAAGTAATAAAAGCATCTGGTATTACTCTCATTACTAGTTGTACAAATAATTAATTTTGCATATTGATCATGAAAATCAGTATGTTTAAACGCAAAATCTTTTAGAAAGTAATACATTTATCAACTACTTTTTAAATGGTGTAAAATAAATCAGTTTCATTGGTTTAATTTTACTCTTTTTCACTCTCTTCATTTTTAATTATCATCTTGAAGAACGTTAAAAAATGTTTCAACGTAATATTGAAATTTTGACATAATATAAAAATACTTTTCCATATTTATCTTCATAATAGCTATTTATGTGATAAGTATAAAAACTTAGTTCTTGTATATAATTATGTCAAATTTGTTAAAATAAAAATGAAAAAATAAAAGTTGCAACCAAATACAATCAACAAACGTCTGAGTTATTTTGTTTATGGTTTTATCCGTTTTGTTACACGCCGGTAAATTTTTCAGTCTTATCGGTAAGAAAAAATTAATTTATTGTAGATTGTAATTTGTAAAATAAACAACTGAACAAATTTAACAATGAATATAAATCTAAAAAAAGTTGTCTAATAAATTATATTTGTTGACTTTCTATTTTCTAATTAGTTTGTAGATAAAAAATTGTATGATACGAGTGTGTGAAAGGCTTAACTATTTTTTCCGATAGTTTAAAATTAATGTTAATTTCGTGATATTAAAACAGATTTGACGTTTACAACTTTATAAATGCCATTCTGTTTTTTGTTACTGTCAATCAGTATTTATTTGTATATTAATTAAATTTACAATATATAATGGAAAGTAGCCAAGGAATGTTAACCCCAGCTGAGATTAAAGAACGTCGCGTTTGGATGTATTTATATTAAATAAAGTAAATTAAATGTCTTTTCTCTTTATTTTGGGTTAGTCTTTCTACTTTTGGATAAACTTCCTTATAACTATCGGCAAAATAAACTGAATAAAATCTCAACAAAAACATAATAAAAATGATAAAAACTGTAGTGAATGTCATTTATTGATAAGATATTTTTTTCAATTTATCCCATCGAGAGTTATCCTCTAATTACTTATCAAATACTATTTGAATTCTACAAAAACAAATATAATTACAATGAATGCCGTTTCTTTCAACTCGGGTGGTGTTGACAACTCGTTCATCATTTCCATTATATACTGTAAGTTTAATTAACCGATCAACTAAAAATAAACGTAATCACTAAGTCTTAAATCATTAAAAGACAATCTTGACTACTAACTTGATTTTTCCCTTTTACTGATGATGATAACTTTTATTTTTTATTACTTTTTAGCCTTACAATGTTTACATTAATTTTAATATACATGCAGATAACATGAAAAATATTGCAAATAATCACAAAATTAATATTAATTTCAAACAATCGGAAAAAAAACTATTGAGCAAAACGTTGAACAAATATATATATCCGTACACGACATGCTTTAAATTTCGGCTACTGCTCGATTAAATTTTTTTAGGCTAATACGAAAAAATGAAGTTTTTCTTTACTGATCGCATAAATAACTATATCCAAATATCTCTTTTTAAAAGTATATTTCTTCTTCGACAGTTTTTCTTTTCTTATAAAATATTGTCTTGTTACTTTCAGATGAAGCCTTTATTTGTGTTGACGCTGTAGATGATAAAATAGTCATGATGTCTCCTTAAAAATAGTAATTCCGAACGAATGTTGTTACGTTCATTTTTTGTCATCTGTCATAATTTCATTCTGTTTAAATTATTTTTGTGTATCTTCACCTGAAACTAATTATCCATTTACTATTGACCGATTAAATTCCCTCATACGTAGCTTAATTTAGATTTCCCGCTTGCAGTATTCATTTAGTAGTAAAACTTAAATTCATTTCCCTTGTTTCGTTGCTTTTTTTTGGTTAAGTACGTTGTTTTGTTTTGTTTAGCTGTCACCCAATTAGTGGTCGTTCGCAGCGAAGTTAGCTCTGGTTTAAATGTTCGAGTTCATTAAATAAATAGTTTATTTGTTTTCTTCTTTAGGTAAGTACAATATTTATTTTACGCTTATTTATTTATTTCAAATTTGTCATTTCTTTGCTAAATAATAACAATCATCATGTCTCGGTCGATAATAGTGTTTCCTAGTTTTGTTTCCTTACCGACACCTCTCAGAAGTCAGACTGAGGCTATCTTCGTCTTCGCGCATCGCTCTCTCTTTTTGGCAGACTTTTGCAGGTTTTGACTTAGAATGACGATTTTCTTTTTTTGTCTTTCGAACGACGTTTCGTTGCTGAGGTTGTGAGATTTTGAATATTGGAAGTTGGACTAGTTCAGTTATATTTCGGCAAACCTGTTTTGTTTGCGAATACCCTTATGGGGATTACCGATCTAGTTCCATTTAGGGAATATTGCATTAGTGGTTATTGCATTATTCCGCGGAGTTGTTCCGGATTAAGTTTCCAATAGGAAAAGTCACATATCTCATTCACGTGAAAGCCGCCCAAGAACTCAGGTAAAAAGAAAATCGTCTTATTTTGGTCATAAAATATTGCGAAATTATAAATTAAACAAAGGCGTAAAGCTTGAATATATTTATTTTAAAACCAGAATTTTGTTTAATAAAAATCGCTATCTTTTACTTAATGGTTGTTAATTTTTCATATAATCACCTAAGTTTTCAAGAGCATCACCTGCATTTCCAGCTTGAGCAAGAACATCGTCTAGAGCTGCGATAGCAGGAACAGCAATAGGTGCTATTGCTAGGGCTGCGACATCTTGAGCTAGTATTTAAGCGAAATAATAATTATACAAATGTTTAATTAGCGGTACCATCAAGACAAAATGTAAGTAGAATTTAAATATTTTTTAAAAAACAAAGTTAAAGTAAACGGGGGACAATAGCCTAAATATATTTATTTCATAACACCGAAACTTGTTTACTAATTAATTTATTATTATTTTAAGCTTGTTTTCACCTGGCATTCGATTCAAAACTCTTTCGAGGCGCACTAAACCATAGCCCATATAGAGTAAGAAGCGCCTTATATTTCCGTCTAAAGCCAATCGTTCTTCTGCTCTGCGGATCCTTTGATCTAATACAATATAGCGACGACGGCGTCGGGCAGGTAACATCACTCCGTCACGTAATCGCACAAAATCATTGGCTTTGGCATGCTCCATGGATTGGAGTTTTTCTGTAAAGGCCCAAATATTTGGGTGTGGTCGCTCCATGAATCTAAGATATAGAAAGATAATATTTTGAACAGTGCTGAGCTTGGATCTAGAGCAGGCATTTTGATGTCGGAGCGAAGCAGTAAAAGAATTGGACTGCTCCAAATAACTGCTTTTGAATCCAAGATAATAGATTTTAGACAACCAACCTGTACAGTGTCCTATGAAACGCTTCAACGCTGTTATTGGTACGATGGTATTGACCATTGACACTAATTTGTAGCGGAAGCCATTGTCGCCGAAGGTACTGCTCAAAGCGAGTAATATTTATGTTGGCTTCTTCGGCTAATACTACAATAGTATCGATACCATTTGCCAGCATGTCCAAAGGCAGAAGTGGCAAAACCATAGCCGCACGCACAATTTGCCTTGAAGCTGGTCGCACGGCTTGTTGCTGCAGTCCAAGTTCTTGCGATTTTTTGTATACTGCTCGTGCATAGTGAAACCAACATCCTCGCAGATTGCTTCCTCGGAATGTAGTTACAACTGCTGCCCTCATGGCTGATTCATAATCCGCCATTACGCTGGTAACCACAGTACGTTGTAAAAGCCGTCGTGTATATTCGAATACGGCAGTGTACGCCAATCGTGTTTTCCGTTCCATTAGAGCGTACATCATAGGAAATGTCTAAACCAATAATCGAATAAAAATGTATATGATTTAAAATGTTATATTTTTATTTTACCATATCGTCGTGCAGTAAGTGGATGGTAAATAATTGCATCGCTCTGCCTGCCCTTGGAACAACTTTAAACGTAGCGTCCATATGAATATTTATATTGTCAGTTGTTAGTGCAAACTGCAATATCGTATGCGATACAAAAATTGCAGAGATGCTCCCATCTCCACTAATAATATGGCCTCTAAAAAAATCATTTGTTTGCGGACTCAAATCCCTTCCATACCGTTCAAACCATCTAAAATGAATAAGTTAACTACTGTAAAAATATATAACACAAAACTACATACTGTCGCTGCCTGGTGATATTAGAATATTCGACAAGAGTATGAGGTATATTTGGGGTACCGCTCTTACGACTTCTGGCCATTGTGGAACGTACACTCGATAAACCAGCAATTAGTCCTGCTGCTAGCGGAAACCTACGTTCTTCCTCACGAAAAATGGCCTCGAAGGATGTATTTATATATGTATGTATTTTATCTTATTAGTTTCAAGAATGAATTAAACCATACAAAATTATATTCAGTATGGTGCATTGCTCATAATCCTTCAGCAACCAATCATTTTTTTCAGTTTTATAAATTTTTAATCCACGTTCGGAAAGAACAGAAATGAAGTTCTATAACTTTAGCCAAATTTTTCACTAAAAAACAGTAAAAGTACATATTTTCTTATTACATTTCATTATTAACAAATTAATTTTAATCTGAAACAAAAACAGTAAAATAATAATGATTTTCTTCTGCATAATTTGAACTCTTGTATATTATGATGAAACATTCGGCCTGACATTGACTTACGACAAAATGTTTTCCTGTATATGGGATTTCTTGTGGTCCCGACAAAAATATAAATCTGACCAATCACGAGACCTGGATAATTCAATATAAAATATTGGAAAGGATATTGGCGCGCGTTTTAAAACTATACAAACATGAAAATTTGTAAGTAATTTATTTCAAATCATTTCTATATTATATTACAATACAATAAATAATAAAATTAAACAAACAGTTTTATTTCAGTTGTACATAATTATATACTAAATTAATTTAATAAATTTTGTCAAAAAAGTGACGTTTTTTAGTTATATATGTTTACGAAAAACTAACTTTCACCTGGCTTTATGTAAAATTAGTTTAAGTGTTGCTCCCATTATCAAATCGAAACTGAATATAAATATTGTTAAAAGTACAATGAAAAACAAATAATTGTAAAATTTAAAATAATTTTAATCTTCGGCTTTTTTCAACAGTAAATCAAACATAATTTGGCAAGCAACACATCCGTCGTATGATTTGCATCTTTCAGACAGTAAAATATACAATGTGAAATCTGGTACTGGGCGATATTTTATGATCTTATCTAGGAATATAATATGAGTAATGTATGTAAAATTTCACCTTATAATATAATTAAATTATGTTGATTATTGTGTCGCATAAGCGTCGGTAGCGAATCATGTCACTTTTAGTTTCTCGGGACGCATCCACTTCTACCTAGGTGTGCTACTGAATCACGGTAACTGTTTGTATCCAGTTGCAAGTAATTATTACAAACCGTAGTGATTTTGAAAAATCGGCTTTGTAGATGATGTACAGTATAGTTGAAAGAACGTCACTTTGGAGATCTTCTCGCTGGGTAAAAGGTTTCAGGTTGCTGAATCAGTTTCATTGGTTGGCGTCAGCATATCATAGATCTTGACATTTCAAGCGATCTATGTTCAAGAATACGGCAGCGCTACGTTAACAAAATTCAATGTATTGAAAACACATTCAGTTATGCAGCGATTACTGCGAAAAGTTATGAATGTTAAAATACATATAGCATATACGATATATACAATTAGTTATGTTAAAATGAACAGAGAAATCAAATATAGCCTCACAACGAACTTTTTTTAAGAATAACGAGGTATTTATACAGATTTCAATTTTTTCTTTTAGGGCTTCCTTGATGTAATTTGGTATGTTGTGGGTTGTTCTCTGGCGGTTGTATTTGGTACACTCTGTGATATTATACGTTTTACAGTTATCTTCGTATTACAGGTGTCACAGGTTGGTTGTGTTGATTTTTCTAGTATGTATTTGTGTGGTTTTGGTGTGTCCTATTCGTAATCTTGTGTAGATTACTTGGTTGCGTCTTGTCGCTTCCATTTTCCAGGGTTCCAGTTTTTCTTTTATATCTCTTAGTTTATTGTTTCAGGTTTCCGTGCATACTTGTTTTCTTCTTGACTTATTTTACGTACTGTAATCCTAAAATGTATTGAAAACCTGTAAACGCTTCAATTAAACAAAATACATGCACAATCAGAGTTGTAGATGCTTTTTTTTATATATCCAAATATGAAAATAATTTTTTCCACAAGCATTTGTTTATAAATTTATGTACGTATATTTAATTTTGGATCGACGAGGTATATTTGTTCTGTTTTATGTTATCATTCATCTTAGAATCAGTAAACAATAAAAATACATTCCTACTTCCTTTTGTGCAATATTTAAGGTTAGAATAACAATTGTTGTCTATAAACGTTAAATTAAAAACTTTGTTAAAAATATCGGTTTTTAAAACAAATAATCCATTTCAATATTACTAACCATACTGTTCTACTAAAATTGATCAAATGTTTGCAGTAAAACCTGTTGTATCGTAATGACAACTTTGAATATTAGTGTAATATAATACGAAAAATAAAATAGATATATGTCAAACCACAAATTCTGAAATACTCATTCATAACATGTATATATCTACATAGTGAAATATATCATTATGGATGACAGCTGTCAATCTAGATGTTCATTTTAGCGCTGAGTGTACGACAAAGCACACATCAAGTGTGTAAAATGAGTATTTCGTCAAGTTGCTGCAATAAATTCAAATTTCAAAAAAATATTTTATATACTTATTCTCATCTAATTGAAGGAACAAGTAGTGCAGAATAATCTCACAACATTCTACTTTTTGATATATATAATAAAAAGAATGTGAAATTTCTATAAAACAAACAAATTTGAATTGATATGCAGCAGGTCAAGATATCAAAATTTCGAGTCTGAATTTCTCAAAAATGCCGAGTACGATTTTGTTTAAAAAATTCTGTATATTTAAGAACATAGTTTTCTATAACACATAATTTTTGTAGCCAATTTGAATGTGTAACTTTTGAAAAAAAAAACAAAAATATCCGAAAAAGCCTGCTTTTGAGCGGTTTTTCGCATGTTTATTTTTTTTTTAAAAGTTACAAATTCAAATTGGATAAAAATTGTATATGTTATAGAGGACCATATTCTAAAATATACAAAAAAATTTAAAGAAAATTGTACTCGGCATTTTGGAGATATTCAAGTCCATTTTTGAACCGTTTTCTATCAATTAATTGTACATAAATTTAATAATATGTATATTATTACTACACCTTGAAGTATTGGCTTTAAAATTATGTACAATTCATCGTAAGTTTCATTCATAAAAACAAAGATATCTTATTTGAAATATTTAATTAAGCGGATGCTTCACCGTAACAAATTAAGTAACAAGAAAATATTTTAAATAGGCATGATTAAGGAAACATTTGCATATGTATTTATAGGATAATAAGACGTTTCGAGCCTAAAACATGGTCCAGCTTCAACTAGGTAACAGAGTTGAAAAGAATACAATAAATTTCAAGAAAATTTGGCCCAATTTAAACATAAACTGAAACTTTAAATACCAAAAACGGTACCATATCTTCAAACAACAATTTCCAGTGTGTTTTGTAGCCAGAGGGGTCCTATTACATACCTATTTTTGGCAAAAAAGTGTTTATTAATTTAGAATATGTTTTTATTTGTTATAGAATGTATTTATTATTAAAATAAACTTATCTTGAAAATATTTCACTTCTAACTGCATCCTTTTGGTTCACATGTTAATTTTGATAATATTTTTCATTAGCAACTACAATGCAATTACAGAAACCAGTTAACAATAGCTGGTCTAAGGACCGGTTACATCGAAACAATACTAATTGTCTATTAGATAATAACTTTATGAAATAAAGTTAAGTTGTACCAAAATAATTAAGGGTCAATCTTATAAAAGAAAATAATCTATGATTATATTTTACTTGGCAACTACATTAATTTTATTGGAGATACATTAAGTAATCAAGTAAGTCTGACAATGATAGTAACTGTCAAAATTTATATACTGTTGTCACAGGCCTGCTATATATACAAGTACATTAGGAATACTTCTACATGTTGGTTGATTTATGGTCGTTTAAATAATCTCCCAAATTGTTTGAAAGATTCAGAGCTGAAACTGACATTTTCAATTTAAATGTACATACTCATTTGCTGTAAACATTTAGTTAATATCTGTTTGAACCGGCTCACATGGTCGGTTTGATACTACATGATCGTTCGGTTCCAGGTTCAAGAAAAAGAGCCGGTTCGAATTGGAAAATTAGATATTCTAAAATTAAATTCAATTTCATTATATATATTTTTTTCATACGAATTATTTCGTTGTCTTATTAAACGTAGTTTTTGGGTATATTTATTACGTTTAACTTTAATCCTGAATTGGAGTCTAATGAAAACGATGACATATTATATATTAATAATAATAATATAATTAAGACAAAGTACACAATTAAACAATTATAATATGTCAAATTACTGAATAATCTTTATTTAAATAATATCATTGTCCAAAATAGTCAATTATTTTAATTTAATTTGCTATAACACAATTCTGACTTAATGCTAAATAATGAATAACTTAGGGCCAGTTGGCCCTAAGGAATTTAAAGGTACTTCGAAATTATTCTCATATAGCGGTTTACAAATCAAACTTATTATCAACGAATACAACTTGTTGAAATTATAACCTTTTTGAAAATAAAAAATATATATTTTTTTCTTTGATACCTACCTATTTCATTTGATGCATTTCCGTCAGTTTAATGTCAAATTTACATGCTCAATTAAAATAAAACTGAAATCATCAGTTAAATTAGTAAACTAAATCATAAATTGTCATATTTGTTATTTATTTGGTTTATTGTAGTATACCGCGCCATCTATGCCACCCGTGACATCACCAAAAATCGTCATCGTTCTGACGTAGTACATGATAAAGTGAGACAGAACTACATTCGGTGTTGTGGACAAAAGTGGTGGGGGACTATTTCGGCCGGGTGGACTTTAGGTGGCGTGGAAAATCGGGCGCGTGGAATATCGGTGGAGTGGGATTCGGTGGCGTGGGATGCTTCGGCCTCGAGGTTCCTCGCCACCAAACACCGCTGGGAACGATTGATATTTTAGTTTGGTACATTACGCTCTTAAAGGACGTAAAATTAACTTCTTAGAAGCATTTGAAATTCAGAAAGCTATTCATAGCGGCTTAAATGTCCTCAATGACCAGTTGGATTTGTTTCATTCAGATACTATTAAGATCTTTGTAAATGAACTTTACCGTTAATCACTGTACTATATAAACTGTGTGTAACTTGTATTTTAACCAGTCAACGTTCTGAAGATGGCCTAATAAGCCGAAATCGATCAACTTATTGTTAATAAATAATTTTTGTGAAACTACATCAAGTGTCTAGTAGACACTGTCTACGTTCAGTATTCTTATTCATAATGTTTCACCAATTGCCAACAGCTCATACTTTTGATATTATAATTATGTATTTTTTAAATGTTTATTGAAAACAGATATTTTTGAAATGACAGTACACCATGAAGTTTTCAACATTTGCTCAAATATTTTTTTAGACTACTTTCAAAATATTTAAAACTAAATAAATAAATATATCATCACGCCTTTTACCTATTACTGGGTGTGGCACTCTGCCTTAGCAGATCTCGGTAAGTGATATATTTTTTCGCGTGAAGTGCGGTTACCAGCCGTCAATTCACGATCCCCAAACATATTATTGGAGGGGGAGCCACAGGGATAGATTTAAATTGTCGAAATATTTGACGCATATTATAGGATTGAAGGGACGTTTTATTATAATTATATATTTTTGAAATGTTTATTTAAAAAAAAATTTTTGACATGAATTTGTCTACTTTTGAAATATATTTAGGTATAGGTATATAATAGAACCAAATAAAAATATGTCCTCGGTGATAATAATATACAGTAAAACCAAGTAAAATATGATGAAAAGATAACTTGAATAAAAGATTAGGTCAACAGTTGTTAAATATGTATTTTAGCAAATTATTCAATGTCTGCATTACATTCCATTCTAATACCGGCAAACGACTCTATAGGTTACGCATTAAAAATTTAAAAATTTGCGGAATTTTTGCATAACATTTTTATAAAACAGAGATAAAAGGCATAATTTTATACACATAAGTACATATATACGTACATACGGTCTAACCGTGTTTTAACATATCCTATACAAATTTCTAAAAAAATGTCAAATATGGGAAAAATAGTGACATGTGGAGATAGACCTTGAAACCACAGTTTGTTTCCATTTACCATAAAAATGCGTTCTGTACTAGGTCAGGCATGGTTAGGTTTTTTTTTCACAGTTTATCACTTTTACTTTATGTATATTTCTTTTTACCATAAAAATGCGTTCTGTACTAGGTTAGGCATGGTTATTGGTTTTTTTTTTCACAGTTTATCACTTTTACTTTACGTTTATTACGTTTTACCATAAAAATGCGTTCTGTTCTAGGTTAAGCATGGTTATTGGTGTTTTTTACTTCCTTGTACGAAGTAAATGAAGTATTGTAATCGCGAAAATTTTCGGTTTTTAGATTTCAGTGGAAATACGCATTTTGGCCCTCCCTGAGTCCATTTTGACTAATTTCGTCGTGACGTCTGTACGTACGTACCTATGTATCTCACATATCTCAAAAGCGGTAAGCCGTAGAAAATTTAAATTTTATATTTATGATTGTTAGAACATCTAGTTGTGCACCTCCCTTTTTGGTCATTATATAACTTCCGGTAGTGGTACTTGAAGCCTATAATAGATTTTCATGAAAAACTATATTCAAATATAATTTAAAACTTTCCAAATTTGGTATATAAGACTACTATATCAATGAAAATAACATAATAGATTTCGGTTAAAATACACTAACCGGAAGTGACACATTACATGAAGCTGCTAACAGTTTGCCTTGAAAAAATGGTATTATTTTTATTTTAGAAATAAATGCTGCAAATAAAAGTTTTAGAAAATTAAATTCTGCGTCCTAGCACATTAAAAAATTTTAAATTAACCTTTTTCATAAACGAGATTTATAAATTTAAATATTATATATATATATATATATATATATATATATATATATATATATATATATATATATATATATTTAAATTAAGTTTGCTATGGTTTAGAACAAAACATAAAAAATAAAAGATTTGATGTCAAATATGTGCAATTAAAAAAAATATTTATAGTTTAATACGCGTACAAGGAAGTCATGTGGTGTCCACATCAGATTTTTTTTCACAGTTTAACACTTTTACTTTACGTTTATTAGTTTATACTATAAAAATGCGTTCTGTACTAGGTTAGGCATAGTTATTGTTGTTTTTTTTCACAGTTTATTACTTTTACTTTACGTTTATTACTTTTAACATAAAAATTCGTACTGTACTAGGTTAGGCATGGTTAGGAGTATTTTTATCACAATTTATCACTTTTACTTTATGTTTATTACTTTATACCGTAAAAATGCGTTCTGTACTAGGTCAGGCATGGTTATGGGTGTATTTTAGGTGAACCAGCTCCAAAATTGATGACACTTTGTCAAAAACACCTAAAAAATATTAAATATGTATTTGGGGAAAATAGTGACAGTAGAGGGTCAGATTTGGTTGACTGTAAAATCACAGTTTAGTATACCAGAATAACTAAAAATTATAATTTATTGATTGTCAATTGTATTTCCTAAAAGTCATTAGAAATATATCATGTTTGGAATCAAACTAAAGGGTTTAAAAAGAAATATCGAATAGAATGGGCTAAATTACAATCGGTTGATTATCAATTGTTTTTTCTAAAAATCGTTTGAAACCACATAGAGTTTGCTATCAAATTTGAAGTTTTGAGGAGGCATATCCGATGTAAGTGATAGCCAAAAATTGTAACTGATTGAGTGACAATTGTTTTGATCTAAAAATTATAGAAAGTATACTTAATTTATAGTTTTCATGAAAAATTAATCAAAAACAAGTTGAAAGCAAATCATTTAGAAAAAATTATTAAATAATATTTTTTTCAATTGCAATACTTGACCAGGTGGTGTATAAAATAACAAGTTTAAAAAATACTTTTCTTCAAGGGCTGCGGAGCCTAGCTGGGTTATTTACTAAAATCGATTATTATTATTGTGTGTGTAAAGTGTGCATTCAATAGGTTAGGGTTTCTATGTTTACTTTGTTGATAGAACCAAAACCAATCTTGTTAATATATTTTAATATGAAAATAAATGATAAAATTTTTTTTTATTAGAAATTTATTCGATTGCTTGGCATTCCATAGTTTGACTGATCTAGGTATCAAAAACATATTCTTAACAGGAATATTATAATTAGCTTTTCTATCTACTAGATTTAGCTTTAGTTGAATAGTTTATCTCTTTAATAATAATTTTAGATAAGAAAATTGAATTATCATTACATTTTCAAATAAAACATATATTTTACCCATAGTATGCTTATAAAATTAGCTATACAATCTTCTATATCAGATCCTATGACATAAAGAATACCATTGCTGTACATTGTAGTCTGAATTTTTCTCTACATAGTTCTGATACTGGCACATCTCTAAAAGTAATGTTTTGGATCGCTTGTAATAGTATCCGGATTGCTTCATATATATACTGGAAATAATTATTATGGGTCTGTTTAATTAACAACTATAAGTAAATTAAATTGGCAACTAAAGCCGTGTTGTAGTGGTGTGATGAACAGTGGAAGTGCGAGGCAGGATGTCCAGAGCTATCCAGTCCGGCGTGGCTGTGTGGTTAGCCTGACCGGCAGCGAGCATGCTGGCTGCGGCGCTAGATGACGCACACTCCACTTCAGCAGACAAGCGCTGCAACATACCAACACGTTCACAAAGTACTGCAAAATATTCACATAAGTTACCCTTAGTTTAAAACAGTGAATTTATATGTTTATTTATGCTGCTCTGTACAACTTGAACTTTACCCAAATTACAGTAAAGGAAAGGGCGAGAGAACAGATTCAATAATGACATATGTCCAACCACTGGCCGTAACTCATTTACTGTTTGAATTAAGTAAGTAAATAAGTAAGTATTATAGGAGACTTCTTGTTCTTCATCATCATTCTCAATATAGTGTGAAACCCGTTGAAGTGAAGATGTCGGAAGAAAAGAATTGCAATGTTTGTGATTCTACGGTAAGTCTTTTATATTATTTATTTTATTATTTGAAAGTTTATGAAGTATATCATTAGTAAGTCATATGTGGTATGTATAAGTATTTATCATCATCAAAAATCAATCCTATGACACTGTTCTAAGCTTAAAATAATACATGTTCGTATAAAGTATGATATTATTCACAATGTCAGTATGGGGTACATTCAATCACCTCACTCCGGGTACTTTCAACCGCTGGTTAATTTAGCTTCATACCTTGGTCAGCAAAAAGTTAAATTTATTGAACTACATATCATATTTCAGTTTGTAAGAAAATATAAAAAAAGACTAATAGAGCGAATATACATATAGATGAAAGTAGTATTAAAAATGTGAATGTGGTGAAAACTGTTTGTCGATTGTAGGAATCAAACTCAGGTTTTCAAATCCACAGACCGACTCGATACCACTCAGCTACCTACCCCATCATACGTTATCTAAGTATGTATTTAAGTGCAAAATTAATTGACATTCTGAGCTCTCGTTTAAAGTTCTGGTTAATTAGTTTAGACTCTGCCGTATATTTGACAACGTAACATTAACTGTCAATTCAGGGAAATAATTCCGCTATATTGTCTATGTATTTTAAAATTTTGTAGTGTTTTATACGTCAAAAAAATTTAATATTATTGAAGTATTGATGTCAATGTTTAATGTATAGTTCGCATTTTAATAAATATACAATAACTTTGTTTGTTTTTAGGGTCCCTGGCTAGATCAGCGTTGCTATTAAACATCCATTTTACAAACTGAAATTATCTAACTAAGGTTAATTTTATACACAGTCGTAAATAAAACATAATTAATCGACTTAAATATTGTTATTACCAATCTAAAGGTAGGTTGTTTACCTCATTTAGATTCTGTAGCAAGTCTTGGAGCGTGCGAACAAGACACGAGAACGTGGGTCTGCTTGAAGGCCGCTCGCACCAGCACTCGCGCATCACTTGGTAGCTGCACACAGAAACACCGCTCATACAATGTCACACACACTATGTACTCGGCTCTTACATTTCCCTTGTGGAGTACTCGGGCCGCTCCAAGCGGTAGCCACTCGCCAGCTTCCGGTAAAAGCGGAAGTCCGCCTCCAGCTCGGCGTACGGGGTCCGCGCTAGGCTGAAGAGCTCCCACAGCACCACGCCGAATGCCCACACGTCGGACTGCGTGGAGATCGGCTTGTCTCGGATTGACTCGATCGCCATCCACTTGACCGGCAGCGGCCACTGTTGGAACACATACAATACTTGCAGCTGCACACAAATAACACTATACAACTATTGCTCACTTGAGATGTCTTCTTGTAATAACCACTAGAGCTTAAAGTCTTCGACAGCCCGAAGTCACTAATCTTCACCACGTAATTCTCGTCCAGCAGAACATTTCTCACCGCTAGGTCTCCGTGCAGGATCTGTTTGAAGGCGAGGAACTCCATGCCTCGCGCCACTTGCAGCGCCCAGCGCAGCAGCTGCAGCGTGCTAACGCCGCCCGAGCCACGACTAGCCGCGTCTAATGCACACACACACAACTCTTGCATAGATGAATATTTAATATTTAAACTTAAACAAATCAATTCTAAAAGAGTTTTTTTAGCTAATCTTCAATTTTGGCTAAACTAACCTTACTCAACTACGACATTGAAAAGTTTTTCTAAATCCCATTTTAAAAAGTTAACTGTAACAGAATTATATTTAGGTTTATTTAAATTATTTAAAGAATATGGTTTAGCATAATTTATCTTCATCAAAATTTAAGAATAACTAAAACTTTTTAAAGAATCGTGCTGAATATGAATACCTTGTAGGGAATCGTTGTCATCATCGGGGAAACAAATGAGTTCCGTTCTGGATCTATTACATTAACAACATTAGAACGATTTGCCCTGAGATAGTTGCTGAGGCTGCCATGTTCACAATATTCAATTACAACAAGCAGATTTCCTGAAAAAGTTATTGTGAAATTTGAAATATTTATATGAAATTGAATTTTTGTTTACCTTCCGTAAGTTTGTCGCTCCCAACAGATTGATTAAGTTGACGGGTTTTTCAAGATGACTCATTATTTTAAGTTCACATATTAAAGAATTTAATTCAATGATGTTACAGTTCCGGTGAAGCATCTTTTTTTTGATTCTCCGTCAAAAAAATTTGTAACTGTTGCTTCGACCACAAGTCCAAAATAACCTGAGTCCAAATTACATCCTGCAAATAAATTAGTTTTCGTTGTTTGTTATAAATTAATATATAATTGCTTACCTAGTACAATTAAACTTCTTGGAATTTCCCATTTTGTATCATAGGAGAGCAGCGCTTGCTCGGATATGTTTAAATATGGATTTACACGTTGTAATTCTCCAGCTTTAACCTTAATGAAACCAGCTTCATTTAATACTTTTCGCAATTTCTGTACAATAAATAAACATTCAGGTAAGTATCACTAATTACAAATTAATTTGAAAACTGTACCTTGTGTTTATATGTCCTTCTTGCTAGTAAAACTGATGAGACAATAATCAGAATAATCAAAAAAAATTACTATTCCATAATAGGGAATGAATGAAACTGAAAATAAACATGCAAATCCTTGATTTTAGAGAACTGATAGCATAAACCGAATTATTAAATATTTTAAAAGTAGTTTCAGTATTTACAAGGTTACGGTCAATGCATGCGCCTGCTAACATTTGCACGCTTAGTTCGCGGAATATAAATATTATTTTGAAAACGAATGTATTCTGATGATAAAACAAAAAGTAAGATATAGTTTGGTCATGCATTTAATCAAATTTATTATACGTACTACAAATATTTTGATTGCGCGCGAGTTTTCACAGTACCTGGCTGCAAACGTAAGTTGGCGGTGCGAGAATCTCGTCCAAATGGATTTTCTGCTATGCAAGTGTAGAGTCCAGCGTCAGACCGCTGTACATAGTAAATAGTAAGTTCTGAATTGTCAGCAGTGAAGCCAATGTGCTGACCAAGTCTTTGTACTTCAGTGGTATTCTGTAAAGGTAATTATTACTGTTAGAGATTGAATGTATCGGGACTGGTTGGTGTACCTTCATCCAGGTGATCACGGGTTTCGGATCACCGGCAGCAGAACATGTCAGGTTCACGGTGTCCTGGGGTACCACGGTGATTTTTTCTTGCTCTTTGAAGCTACTCGTTACAATTCTGGGCTTTTCTCCTTCTAAAATTACCACAATTATTTATTATTAATGTTAGTTAGTATTTCATGAAGCTAGAATATTACTTTTAACCAAAATATGTTTCGTTGTATAATTTCCTCTATTTGTAGAATAAAATACATTACATGAATAATTTCCTTGATTCTCCTCCGTTATGTTGTACATTTTTAAAATGATTTCACCAGTTGTATTCCTGACATCTCGGATATATTCTATGTTCAAGTTCTGTGCGATATAAAATACATTAGAGGAATCATAAAATGATTATTATAAGCAGAACCATTACTTGAATATCTGTAACATTTGGAAGCCAATATTGTGGTTAACAGTCACTTTACATCGTAGAGCTAATGGTTGTCCAATGTATGCATAGTCGTATGTCAAATTTAGTATGACTGGTCTTCTTACACCATATTGATCTACAAATGTATCTACTGAGTGTTGGGCGACACCTCCATGGACTGATGCTCGGAAGACCGGTATAGGCCCGATTAATCAGGCGCACAAATTCCATTTGTTTGTAATGTATGTAAGTTGAAAGTGTATGCTCACAAATATTCAGTTTAGTGTATTATTAAATATGCATACCTACTTCTTTTATAATGTAACAGTTAGAAGCCAAGTTACATTGTATTTTGCACCACATTTCTTTCTAAGATGAGTTTCATATTAAATGTAAATATACAAGAATACTCGAAATTATTTTTTTTTTATTTTGTGGAGGTAAATAAGTATATTATTTGTTCAAAATAAATAGAAACATGGACATTTAACATGGAATAATATATTGTAATTACAATTGAAGTTGTGAAAGAATTCACTTACTTGAGTCAATTACTGAGCTTCCAACAAAAAACAGAGTTAGAAGTACAGAGAAGAATAAACTACGGATGGAAAAAATTCTGGGGCCTCGGAGAAATACTCAAAGGATGATTCTCGTCGCAACTAAAAGCCAAAGTCTTCAATCAGTGTGTCTTACCTACCTTCATATACGGCTGCCAAACATGGTCCCTAACAAAGAAAAACATCTTATCCCTACAAACTACCCAACGGAAAATGGAAAGAATAATGGTGGGAGTAAATCGCAGAGACAGTCACTAATGTAAATTTAAGAAAGAAGTCGCAAGTTCAAGATATTTGAATCTCTATAACAAGACTAAAATGGCGCTGGGCTGGACACCTTCAACGGTTCACCGACAACAGATGGACAGTAAACACAACGAACTGGATCCTCAGAAACAAGAAAAGAAGGAGAGGCAGACAAGCTCGCAGATGGGAAGACGGCATCATGAAAACAACAAAGCTTTGGGGAAGAATAGCCCGAAATAGAAGATCTTGGCAGGAGTTGGAAGAGGCCTATGTCCGCTCGGGCATGTTTTAGGCTAAATTTATTATTATTTATAATATATTGTAATATTTGTGAGGAAAGAGTGTTGCAATGGCCCTAGCCGACGCGTGTTACATACAAATTTTTTCAACATTAAACGTGAAATAGTTATTTATATATTAAGAGCGTAAAGTGTTTCTTTGTTACTCGAACACAGTAACTGCAGGGCTAGCTGAAGGGCGAGTGAGGAAATTGTCATTTTCACAAGTAATGTTGACAAAAATAGATTTTTTGCAAATAAAGATATCCGGCAAACATTTATGCTACCTAATTGCACATGATAATAATAAATCTCATCGACACACCTTAGTCACTACAGATTACCTAATTTTATGTTTACAAATGATAGCAAATCGACTGTGGCTATAAATGAGGTAGGTAATCTATATTAAAGAAAGTGTCTAAATAATGCTAATGATAATTTAAAATATTGTGATAAAAAAAATGCTCTAATTTTTTATATTTACAATAAATCCAGAGTTGCTAGCCGAAACCGGAATCGAAACTGTTAACCGAAAAAACAAAAACAAAATAATAACAGAAACTAAAACGTGCAAAAATTTGAAACCAATACGAACCCGCAATCGAAAGTAAAACCATTTTCATTTATCGATTAACCGCATTATATTTTTCTTTGTAATTGAAGGTAAATTGTAAATTTGAATGTTTAAAATAATTTACAAGTATTAACTTTATTGCATAATGATTGAATTCATCCCGCGACCTTGACATGTTGTATATTTTTGTTTGTTGCTGTACCTGGGAAAGAATAAAACGCTGATTAGTGCTGATCGCTGACCGACGTTGAAGAACGCTGAAACCCGCTGCCCATAATTGATAATATCAAATTAAGTCAAACAAGTAATATTTAGTATATTTTATCATTCCATCATGACCCGCCGACACATGGTTAATACCCACTGATTTGTGATGATGCTAATTACAGTACTGTAAATGGTGACATCCGTCTCATAAACTGTATGAACGTGTTTTGTATTATTAAATGTAAAATAGACCTGGGCAAAAGTTTCCAAATTAGTTTAGACCCAAAATACCTCAGATCCATGTTATAAAGATTAAATAAGTTAGCATCAGATTTCATTTTAACATATCATAAATGAGAAAAATCAGGTTTAAAGTTTATTGAAAATACGGGTGGGTCTCTAACAGATCAACATTGACATGATAAACATGCGTTGCTTATCGGCCTAGTTTGATTTACACCATTTTGAACAGAGACGCTGAACCCACTAACTGGAAATACAACCTTCAGTATCGCAGAAATTGTAAACACTATAAACTACTTGAAGTAAGTAGTTTTATTAACAAAAACAAATAAATAAAACAAAAACTAATATTATTGTGTAAAGTTTGAAACATTCATATAACAAAACACTAAAATAATTAAATAATTAAAAGTTTAGTTTGAGAAAATAATTATTAATAAACAGATAGATTAGGCAAGGAAAATTTCAAATAGTTTATAAGTTCAAAAGAAAAATTATAAAAAGTTACGAATGTACAGGCGTCAAAAATGTAGCTGAGACAGGTGTTAAATCCTCGAATTAAGCAGATTTCTCTTTCTTTGCGGGTGGTGAAAGGATACATGAATGCTGGCTACTAATATATAACATTGCCAAATAAGTAACATTGAAAGAAATTAGTGAATTAGTTAATCTAATTTGTTTTATTTCTCATGGCACTCTAATAATTCATTTAAAGCGTGTATTTTGTTTTGCTTCTAACTCGGACATAAGAAACAATTGAACAACAAACTTAAACTCTATGAATGCAGTTTTTCATTCTGAACATTTTTCTTCAGTACACTTTTGTTCTAAAATTAATAAGTAAAGAGATATCGCTAAATCAAAATTGTAACATTGAATTTCCTATGTTCGGAAAAAATTAAATACCCGGTATATATATATATATATATATATATATATATATATATATATATATATATATATATATATATAATAAATATTTATTTATTATAGTTATCAATTCCGTGTATAACGACGTAAACATAATAACTCCAAAATTAACTGTCAGATAGACGAAGACAGAAGACATGAATGGTAGAAAATTTTTTGTATAGACTAGATGTGCGAGAGAGATGGTTAAAGGAAGATGGCAATGCTATGACGTCAGACTTAATGGTATTAAAACTTTCTAGTATGAAATTATTGGGTCTAGTCTCAATATGAATGATAAATTTACAAGTTTGTGGCAATAATGGAAGATACCATTTGAATAAAAAAAATAATTTAATTTGAAATTGTTGTCCTTGATATCTGTTGAGGTTATGTTTTATATAGAGTCCGTGGTGTAGTGGTTATCACATCCGCCTAGCACATTGCAACATTATTTCTAATTTTTTAAATAATCTTTCTCGAAATAATCAGTGCAGGATTTACATATAAGCTACACAAGCTATAGCTTAGAGCCCCCACTCTCTTAAGAGCTCCTAAAAAAAATTGTCCGTGTAAGGAAGTGGCATATTTGGTGCTGATATAGAATATCTGTATTTATAAAGGGCCCAATATCGAAAATAGCTTAGGGTCTTATCAAGTCTAAATCCGGCCCTGGACATAATTGTTATACGACCTTATACAATATTTATGCCAGTTAAATTAAAAGAAAATTCTGTATCTAATAGACTAAAAATTATATAGGTTGTCATATATGTCAGAAACACTGATTGACTATAAGCTTTGTTATTACTGATAAATAAGTTCTATATTTATGATCATTTTATGTATACAATTTTTTTTGCCCAAAAAAAAGAACTGGTTGTTTTATGGAAATATCCTGTATACAGAATGTTTAAAAATTATTGCAAAAAACATTAAAGGTTATGTGGTGAATACAACGCAAAAAGAATGTTTCAAAAATTCAACCAAATAAGTTTCGACTCACTAGATTAATAGGTAATGAGTAAAAATTAGTAAACATTAAAATTAATCTAATTAAAGTTGTGTAACAGTTCTTTCAATGTTGAATGTTTACTCATTTTTATTCATTTGTTTTAAGTAATGAGCAATAATTTTTTTCTACAACTGTCAAAAAATGTTAATTTTTATCACTAATATCAATAAACGAAGTACGTGATTATTTTATGATTTACATTACCATGACAACGCGTATTTTGCGCATCATTTTGCACCCTAGAGCGCAAAATGAGTATTTCGCACACTGTTTCGTATTCTAGTGCGCAAAATGAGTATCTCGCGCAAGCTCCCAAAGTATTTATTATCAGGTTTCATTAGTTACAACACATCAATAGTATCAAATTCATATTATTGTTGATTGTTTTTCTTCACTATACTTCAATAAATCAATAATTATTGTATCATTCTTTATTTACAGTTGTAGAAAAAATTATGTTTGTATTTCGTGCGCAAAATTCTTGTTTTTTGACGCGTTCGAATCACTTATTGTCTCGACCTACGGTCTCGACTAAAAGTAACATTCTCACGCGCAACAAAAAAACACTCATTTTGCACGCTTCATACAAAAATAACTATTGTGAATTTCGGAAAAACAGTTTTTGTAATCAGTACATACATTAATATACATATGTAATTTTTTTGCAAATAATTTAGAATCACCTGTATATAGTTTTTTCTTATGCGGTCGTGTGACCTGCGGAAAGAACTAATACACCTTTCTACCATGTTTATACATAGTTACTATCTCTGCTAGCAATACATAATACATTGAATTAAATTTAGTTGCACTATTAAATTTATAAATTTGTACTCGTCTGAATAGCTTTATCTATCCGGTATGGTCTAGTGGCTAGGATATCTGGCTTTCACCCAGGAGGCTCGGGTTCGATTCCTGGTACCGGAATATTTTACTTTTTATCACTAACATTATTTATTCATAATAATTTTTACTTATGCTCGATTGCATCCATAAAAACTTAAGTTTTATGTTTGACTTAAATGACAAAAACAAATCGGAGTAAAAATATCATATGAAGACATGTCATATGTCAAACATTTGAATTACGCAACTGTCAGTTTATATGATTTTAAAATGAAACAGGAGTTGCTTAATTTACATCGGTTCCATGGTGTAATGGTTAGCACTCTGTAATGTGCTGCGTCTTTATATGTGCTATGTATTAATTGGAACAATAAATATAATTTCTAACAAAAAAAACTCTGGACTTTGAATCCAGCGATCCGAGTTCAAATCTCGGTGGAACCTACATTTTGCTTCTCTGTTACTGTTCTGTTAAACATAGTGTTGTATCAAAAATGAGTTTCCCAGACGGGGAATTAAACCCCTGTCCTACTCCTGGCCTAGTGGCCTTATTAGCTAGTTTAGGTATCTTTATACATTTGTTTATAATAATGACCGTGTGCGTGTAATGAGGCGAGGATGGTTTTATGAATGATCGTGTGCGTGTATTTTTAGGAAAAATTGTGACAAAAAACCTACTTTAACAAAATTGTGCTTAAAACTAACTTACGTACTAAATGAGTGACGATGTGCTATTTACAATGAGGTTATGACACTTTTAATTTAATGTGATACCGATGGTGTAATTTTATGAGCTGCATGTTATGGCTTAAAATTAGATGATTGATTTTAATGATATATACAGTGCGGCTATGATGCACACATTATTACATAGGGTTTGGATATATTAAATATGGCAGTAAGGTAGTTTCAATTAAAATCGATCTTGCCAGGATTCGAACCTGGAATCTTCTGATCCGTAGTCAGACGCGTTATCCGTTGCGCCACAAGACCATGTATTGAGCGTAGTTATAGTTTTTATTTTAACTTGCTCACTGCTTTTGTATATTAAAATGTTTCCGCCCGGGATCGAACCGGGGATCTTCCGCGTGTTAGGCGGATGTGATAACCACTACACCACGGAAACTATATTAGACATAACCTCAACAGCTTTCAAGAATTTAAATATTTATTATTTTTCAGTGGCATCGAATCAGTCTGTAAATTTGAGAACTCGTCCTCAATCCGGACTAGAGATAGATACTAAGTTTTCAAAGCGGGTGGATTACGGAACTCGGTGGACATACGTGTTATACAACCTAGTGTTTGACACAATATATTCGACATGATCTAAAAAACCTAGTTTCGGCTGAATATAACACCGAGGTCTTTTACCTGGGTTACCGCTTCTAACGAATGCTCATTAATCCTGTATGGATAAAAAATAATATTATTCTTTCTCGCGAATTTCATGCACATACATTTTTTGATATTCAACGTCAGATTTTTGTCTTTGTATTACGGCACTAACAAATTTATATCGATTTGGAGTTCGTTTGGATATTCGATTGAATAAATTTCTCTGTACAACTTTAAGTCATCGGCGAACAATAAAAAATTGCAGTTTGGTAGAGATTGTTTGATGTCGCCATTAACGGCTAACAATGCCAAAACCTGTAAACAAATTCTCGATAAACATTATTTAATTATATTATTCACAATTCAATATCAAATAATAAACCTGTATCTGTGAAACTGAAACAGTATATTTTGTTTTCCATGACATTTTGTAATTAGCTTTAAATTGTAAATTTTATTTTGCGTTTATTTCGTGAAAAATAACTAAATTAATTAATAATTGTAATGTCATTAGACGCAGTTTTACACTGTGAACATTTTTTTTATTTACACTTTGGTTCTTAAATTAATAAGGCCTCAAGTACCACCATATAAATATTCTACCACTGTATTTCCTATAATCTATTTAAAAAAATCCATTGTTGACTGCATATTGTTGCATATGATTTACTTATTAAATTTATAACATAATTTTCCCCAAAAATAGTATTCGTGGTAGCAACGTACTTTTTGTCCCACTGCAAACGAGTTCAACAGCATTTAATTCGCAGTGACAACTTGTTGGGAACTGCTGACGTTACTTAAAATTTACAAGTTTCACCTTTGTATACTAACATTTTATTATGAAATACTAATACTGTAATGATAAAGTGTTACAAGCTTGAAGAATAACTGATATACCAACAATAATGTAAGTAGACACTTTGCAACAAGGCTGAGGTTACTACGAAAAAAAATACATTGCTTGTGTTCCCAACGTGGTGCTTCACAATTTTTTTAGGATTTTTTCATGAAACTTAATTTAAAAAATAAAAACTATAACTACGGTTGGTATATGGTCTTGTGGCGCAACGGATAACGCGTCTGACTACGGATCAGAAGATTCCAGGTTCGAATCCTGGCAAGATCGATTTTAATTAAAACTACCTTACTTCCATATTTAATATATGCAAACCAGATGTAATAATATGTGCACTATAGCTATATTTACAATTAAAGTAATTAATCTACAGTCAACATTTTAAAATGGTGGGGGACAATACAATGCAAGAATAGGGGAGAGTTCAGTGCCTCGTGAGGCGCATGATGGACTTCGACGTGTCCGTGATCACGCTGTAGACACATAGTGGACAGTATCGCCGCCTGTCACGCGGGAGACCGGGGTTCAATTACCCGTCGGGGAGACTCATTTTTGATACAACACTATGTTTAAAAGTACAGCAACAGAGAAGCAAAATGTAGGTCCCACCGAGATTTGAACTCGGATCGCTGGATTCAGAGTCCAGAGTGCTAACCATTACACCATGGAACCGATGTAAATTATGCTACTCCTGTTTCATTTTAAAATTCAAATGTTTTGTCTTGAAGTATCGAACTTCTCACATCCAAATATTGAAATATGTCCCGAAAATCATCAACATTCCGAATTCTAATTAAAGACGCCCTGGCGAAAATATAAATACGCTAATTTAAGAATGAATTTGGTTCATATTTTATTTGTTATACACGTGCCAGTTTCATTGAACTTATTGGTTTCTCCAAACCGCTCCACATCCGTAGAATTATAATAATAAATTTCTTTTATTATCAAATGGAAACCAAATTCTTCAGTGATAACGAGCATGTCAGTGGCGTTCGTTTGCTATTGGTGAGAGAATGTTTCACAGAAAAATTAAGACGTTATTTTTTAAATTAGACTATACAGAGTGTTTCAAAATGATTGCAAAAATAAAGATATATATTATTGTTTGTACTAGTTACAACGAAACAAGAATTTCCCCAAAATTCGCAAAAAAATAATTGGACATTACTTGAAACGAACATTTTTCGTGCCACTGATCTGATAGGTTACAGTAATGAATAAAATTTAGTAAACATTGAAAGCACTGTTACACAACTTTAATTAAATTGAATTTAAAGATTACTAATTAGTATTCATTTCTATAAATAAATATAAATATATAAATAAATAAATAAATATATCATCACGTGTTTTACCCATTACTGAGTGTAGCACTATGCCTAAGCAGATTTCGGTAAGTGATATATTTCTTCGCGTGAAGTGCGGTTACCAGCCGTTAGTTAAAACACGGCCCTCAAAGATGTTAGTGGAGGGGGAGCCACACGGGTAGTTTTAACTTGGTGAAAATTGTTTGTCGGCTGTGGGAATCGAATCAAGGTTTTCAAATCCACAGGCCGAATTGATACCACTGAGCCACCTACCTCATTTTATTATTAATCCAATGGCACGAAACATGTTTGCTTCAAGTAATATTCATTTATTATTGCGAATTTCTTAAAAATTATTTTTTTCTATGATTACTATGAAAAGTTGACAATTACGCTCTCATTTGTCATCGTAATGTTGATGTTTTCTGTGGAACAAGAAACACGTTCTTTTTTTCTAATTTTTGAAAAAGAAACACTGCCTTTCTTCCCTAGGTAGCATGTTTCTCTCCCTAGGTAGCGTGTTTCTCTCCCTAGAGACTACGATTATTAGCTGTTTGCGGCGTTTCCTAGGTAACTAGTTACGCAACCCATATTTGACATTTGTCCCGATAAGACAGTAATTTTTGTGCACTTGTTACGAAAAGTATAATATAATTCATGAGAGGGCGCGATTATCCCTTGTGTGAAGTTGGCAAACCGAGACACGCGGGAATAATCGCTTGTTTCTCTCCCTTGATGCATAACATACTATTGTCGCGCGGCTCCAATGGCAACGCACAGAAAAGAAATTAAATTCGAGCTTATTTCAATAGTGACCAGGGATATAAACAAAACAGAAACTTGTCATATTGACAGTTGACAGAACGATTTTATTTTCAGTACGCATACGTTTTTTAATAATTTTAAGATGCAATCGTAGAAAAAAATGATGTGTGTATCACGAACGTAATTTGTCTTTGTTCCTCTTACACTATTGCAACTCTTGCCTTCGTCTTGCGCTGCAATTACCGTGTTCGAGTAACAAAGAATCACTTTACGCTCTTAATACACAAATAACTATTACGGTGTATTCAGTACATCAAATAATATATGATCTTTTTTCTGCTATAATTTTGAATCACTCTGTATATAGGTACAATAATAGTATATTGTGATATAAGTGTTGAAAGGGTATCATTTAAAACCGTGTGTGTAATATTTAGATTACGTAGTTTAGATTCAGTAATTATGTTATCACATGGTTGTCACTAGTAACGTAGGATAAAAAGATTGATTTTAAAGTAATGGTTTTGTATGTATATCCGGGTTCGATTCTCACAGCCAACAAACAATTTTCGCCAAATTAAATCTACCCCTGTGACTACCCCTCCACTACCGTCTTTAAGGGCCGTGATTTGACAGCTAGTAACCGAACTAATGACTTTAGAGAAAAATGTTATATACATAAAATTATCAGGACCGAAAAGTTAATTTATCAGGAATAAAAAACCCTGTAAACATGCAGTAGAACAACATTTTATTTTTTTAAATTTTTATATTTGTTTAGTTCATTAAATAGATTTTTTATCTTATTTCCACAAAAATTATATTAAATAATAAAAGAAGGCTATAAAATAAACAAATAATACGAATAACATATAGATTTGTTTCTTAGGTTATTAAGTGTTTGCATTCGCAATTAATTAATTATTTATTAATAGAAAATAACATATCAGCGTAACCTTGGCTACAGTCATAATAATAGATTGATGTGTATTGCGGTCACTGTGAGAAAATATTTTTTTGACAACTGTTACAAAATGTTCACTTTTTTCACTAATATCATTGCGAAATACGTGATTATTTTCATCATTTACATTACTACAACAACGCGTATTTTGCGCACTGTTTTGCTCTCGACCAAAACTGAGATTCTCACGTGCAACAAAAAACACTAATTTTGCGCACACAAAAATAATTATTTTTTTCTACGATTGCTATGAAAACTTGACAATTACATTTTCATTTATCATCGTAAAATTGACGTTTTCTGTGGAACAATCGAAAAATATCTTTTTTGCGCGTCTCCAACGGCAACGCGCGAAAAAGATTAAATGCGCACTTATTTCAATAGTTTCCAAGGATACAAACAAAATAGAAACTTGTCATATTGACATTTGACAGAACAAATTTATTTTCAGTACGTATACGTTTTTGAATAATTTTAAGATGCAATCGTAGAAAATCGTATCATAAGCGTAAAGTGGCTTTGTTCCTCTAACATTATTTACTATCGATAATTTTTTACCGGCCAGTTGTAAAATTTTTATTTCCACCGTCTATGTAAATGATACTGTATAGATATTTATAGTAATTAAGTAAATGAATAATTACAAAGCTCACAAAAAAAATATAAATGTACAATTTGTAACTTTGCAGTTTTATTGGTAATGGAAATTTTGAAATTAATTCTTGACTCATATGTTAGAGCCAGTAGAGGGTAAACGATATTCATAAAATTAAATAATATTTTAGAAGTGCATGAATAAAAGGTAAATATTTTATATTATTAAAAAACTTAATTAAGGAAGAAGAAAAAATATGTTTTAAGGGTTGGTAGAGGATGGCAAATTAAGTCAATCAAAAAAATAATTTTTTGGGTCAATAATTAGTATGAGAAACGTAACTTTTTTGCACTATTAGAAATTAAATTCGAATAATCACATCTTCGCTCAACTTTAAAAAATATATCACTTACCGAGATCTGTTTACGCAGAGTGCCATACCTAGTATATATATATATAGCCGGTCATAGGACTTTAACATGAGAAATCAGTTTTTTGCAACTTCCTGCTTCCTTAATTGTTTTACGCAAAAACGCGACAAATAAAGGTTTTAGGGCATCAAATTCTATATCTAAATCAATAAACAGAATTACTTTTACGTGCTCTGTACCGACAGAAATTAAATATGAAAATTTCGAAATTTACGTTGAAAATATTGATAGCCATGGAATTGAACAAAAAAAAATAAATGCTTGACTTTTATCTGTCACAACGTCAAAGTTGATGTTGATGGCCAGACCGATCACCGGATTTGTCACCTAATGACAAAAGTAGGCACCCAAATGTGGATTCTCTAAAACAAAGAATTGTAAAGGAATGTAGGAATATTACAGTCCGGTAGCTATCAAATATGCGTCGTAATTTTTACGAAAGACTTGGGTTTTGCTTAGCGAACAATGGAGATGTTTTTAAGCATACGCTCTAGACTAGATTATGTATTTATTATGTCCATTAAAGTTTAATTTTGTAATAAATAAATTTTTATTCTGATATTAAAATTAAATAAATAAACTGTTTACTTGTCTACTTAATTATTAATGTTTTATAAAATATAAATATTTTCTCCTGCAGGTCCAACGTCAAATGTTGACATTTTATCTGTCACAACGGCAAACGTTGATGTTTTGACAGATAAAACGTCAAGAATTTATTTATTTTTTGTTCAATTCCATGGCTATCAATATTTTCAACGTAATTTTCGACATTTTCATATTTAATTTCTGTCGTTACAAAGCACGTAAAAGTAATTCTGTTTGATTTAGATGTAGAATTTGATGCCCTAAAACTTTTATTTGACGCGTTTTTGCTTAAAACAATTAAAGAAGCAGGAAATTGCAAAAAACTGATTTCCCATGTTAAAGTCCTATGACCGGCTGAGCGAGTCACCACCCTATATATATATATATATATATATATAAGTTATAGTGTTCCACTCATCACCAAACTGCTGACATAGACACCTTCCCCCGAACGTGACATTAGTAATATGTAAAGTTATTTAGTATGTAGATGTAATAATGTTAGTCAGTTCAGATTCAGACTTAGAAGTAGAAACACATGTAATTGTAATACTTAAATAAATCTTTTTAAAAACTAAGTTGGTGGTTTGAGAAAGTTAAGTGGCGCAGTCCTGGTAGGATAGTCAATACAAATTAACGAATATAATTTGTTTCACATTGTGATTAAATTGGCTATCGAACAAGAAAAAAGAAAAAAGAAAAATCAAAACCTTTCCGAACCACACCAACCAGAGCAACTCGAGACTACAGCAGAAGCCAAGATTCGACATCCGTAACCATCTGAACGAACATCAGAGAACTTCGGCCGTCATTCTTAACCCCGTGGACGACTTCAGGGCACATGAAGTGGACACTAATATTTCTGTAAGTCATACATGTCATTTAGAGACACTATTTTTATTAATTCTGAGTCAAGCTCAAATTCAGAATCTGAACCAGATCTTGAAGATTTTATTGAAACTAATTTAAATACAAATTTTATTATAAGACAACCCCAATTTACAATGGCAGTGCCAGTTCTAAAAAAAGAATACCTTGATATGCTGCCTGAATTTCATGGCGAACGTGAATTATTACCTCGTTTTATTGATATTTGTGAAAAACTTGTAAACAAATTTTATATTGTCGCCGACCCAACAGATTTCCAAAATGAATATCTGATGAATAGTATAATAACAAAAATTAAGGGCGACGCTGCAATTAATATTGCAAGTTGTACAGTCAAAACATGGGACGATTTGAAAGATGCATTATTGAACGCGTTCGCAGATAAACGCGATTGGTTTACATTAAATATTGAAATGACCGATCTTAAGCAAAATTCAAATGAAACTGTTTTCGATTTTTACGGAAGATTGCAGCACATTTTAAATCTACAAATTTCTTATATTTCAACTCATGCTACAGCTGCCGTAGCCCTTGTCATGAATGATTATTTTCAAAACTATGCTCTACGCATATTGCTACGCGGTTTGAAGGAACCTATCGGACAGCTTATGAGAGCAAAAAATCCTTCTGATTTAAATTCCGCGCTAGGCATGTTAGCGAACGACTTTCAATTTGAACATATCTCCAAACCATCTAAGAGCATTAACTCAAACAATTTCAAACCAAATCACAAACCACCAACACACAACATAAAGCATTTCTCTCCTAGACCAACATATTATACAAATCCTTTTCCTAATAATTCCAACCCATATAACAGAGCTCCAGTACGTCCTAATAATCAACAAATGATTACACCACGAAATAATATTCCACACAATAACCAAGGCCCATCTACCAGCCAAAATTATCCAAAACCTACTCCAATGAGTATTTCCACCCGAAACACTCAACAATCCCGTTCTCAACCAAATCCGTTTCACCAGAGACAAAATCAGTTTGGACAAAGGCCCTTCGGACAAAACCAATTCAGATCAAATTTACCTAAGTACGTAGCAGAAGAACTATTTAATATTGAAGACATAGAACAAGCTAATAATTTAGAAAATTATGATTGTGACGAACAAGAACAACTTACTGACCAAAACGAAATAAATAACGATAATATTCCTGATCAATCCGCTAACTGTTTTTTAGGAGAAACAGCCTCGGACATCGACCCTTTCCAACAATCGAACTATTAAATCTTACTAACCACCAAAGCAAACTTCCTTTCATTATAACCCCCGAGCATAATTTAAAAATTCTCGTTGACACTGGAAGTACTAAATCCTTCATTAAACCAGACATAGCACATAAATATTATAAGAATTCCATTCGCAATGACCCGTTTCAAATTACCACTGCTCACGGCACGTCCACTGAGCTGCACAGTACAAGAGTTCCCATTTCAAAGATATTTAATAACAAAGATAAGAAATTGTCACATCTTAAGTATCACCTTTTTAACTTTCATGAACAATTCGACTTACTTTTAGGCATGGATAATCTAAAATTATTAAAAATTATAATTGATACACATAATGATTTAATTATAACACCCAATGCAAAAATCAAAATTCAATTTCATAAATCATTAAATTATTCTAATGTAAATAATATATCAGTTATAAATAAGAATATTGTAGAACCAAATTCTGAAAAGATTATTAAAATTAAAGTAGATATAAAACAAGGAACTGTATTAATACCCCAAATAAAAACGACACATTTGAGAATACCAGAGTGCATTACGGTCGTAGATAACTACCACGCATTATGTTCAATCGTTAACACTTCTGACCAGGCAATAAATTTTAATCTCTTAAAACCAATTATCGCAGAAAAAATTGATAATTATGAAACTTATACCGGTCCAAATTTAAACATGACACACGTTGAGAAAACTAATAATACGTTGAAAAATATCATCAGTTACAATTTAATACTAGGCAATTTTCCACTTCATTTATGAGAAGATTTAGTTAGCAACTAAATTTAAGTGAGCTTTATAAAACCCAAATTTCTACTTATGTAAATTTACTAGGCTACTAAATTTTAAGTGGGGAATATATTTGTTTATAAAACCGGCCCTTACAGTTTTAAATCAGTTAGAATATATCCATAAGCAACATAAATTACAACTGTAAACTTTATTCGAATACTGGTCGTCAAGCCAACAGCTGAGAATATTTTGTGCGACACAATTCCAGCGCCGCGGTATCAACGCCGTATTTATAAATAGGCGCAGGTAGCGTGCGCTTCGGGCCTCATCGTCAGGAGAACCTCCTCACACAAATTAGCGAACTGAAAGACATGTGATACCTTATAATAATACTAAAAAAATCCGCTGCGCAACACAGTACTTCCCCGACATACAATACTTATAAATAATAATACAGACCGCTTTACGATCATGTGTTTTAGTTCGGAAGTATCTAATCATATAGGTTTGAATTTGTAAGTAAATAAAATAAATAATATTTAATCAAAATTGAAGCTTCTAACTGTATTTATACATATGAAAATATAATACATGTCAGAATCAAATATATGTTATTTCTGAAACAGTATTTAATTTTTCTGAAAAAAACGGGTTAACCAGATTATTAAATAGAAATTATCTTTATTTTCTATTCTAAATAGAGATTGTAGTTAATCGTTTTAGGGTTCATTTCTATTATTACGTATTTTGTAATATCCACTAATATCTTTGGGGGCCGTTATTTGACAGCTATTAACCGCACTTCACGCAAAAAAAATATCACGTACCGAAATCTGCTTAGGCAGAGTGCCACACCTAATAATGGGTAAAAAGTCGTGATGATATATATTTTTTTTATTTATTTATTTGTGATAAACACTATCAGTAGGTAAGCTATGACAGTTCTGGACCATATTTCAAAATGGCGGCCGTCGGTGGCGTGGCGGTGGCGTGGCGGTGGCGGTGGCGTGGCGGTGGGGTGCGATGAGTCATGGGGTGCCAACGGTCAGCTTGGGGTCATTGAACTTGCACCTGGTATTAATTAGGTCATTGGCTAGCACACCTGCAGTAATTGCTCCCTGGATGTGCAACCGTCAAATACACGTGCGGCACGCGTCATAAGACACCTGATATTAATTAGGTCCAGCGGAATGCCATCATGGTGAGGGTGCAACGCGTGTAAGAGTCATACTTGCAGTTGGCACGCGTCAGTGTCACTGACCTGTACCACGTGCAGCACTGGACTTGTTGAACAAGTTTTTGACCTACGACAAACACGTGCATGTGCATCAGGTCATGACTCTAGATTTATATGTTTACAAGTTCGTTACAGATTGATGGTGGGGGGAGGGGGAAGATTTGTATAAATATGTATAGAAACCTTATTGAAGAACAGTTGAATATTAAATTTTCATACTTAACATCATCATCATGAGTCTTCTGCAAAAACTCAATAAAGTTGCGAAAGTAAAAGATATTTTACCATTAGCCGACCTAGAAGTTGGAAAAAAGTACGAAATTGTAAAACTATACAAGACCACTACAACATATGGTGAGCGAGTTGCCCTGGAACTACTAGAAAATCGTGTATATTTGGGTGCCCGATTCAATGCTCTCGATGAAGATGAGATAACCAGCTTGAATGAAAAGGCTTCTGCAGGAGCACTTTTGATCATTTCAAAAGGAAAAACTGGCAAGACAGTGAACGTGGAATTTTATGAAAAATGAGTGCTAAAGAAAATTATCGCATGCAACTTGATCTGTATTTAAAAAATATTAAAATATTAACGCATGACATTGATATGTATTATATAACAATAAAAATGCAAAATTTGGGTATTAATGATAAAGTAAAACATGGTAGTCCGATTCAACGATGCAGTCCAAATACATCACCTTATAAAGTGGCGCTTCGCGTATCACATGGCCCGATGCAGCAATTGGGAGCAATATGCAAGAGATCGGGAGAGGTTTAGAAATAAGATAGATAAGTTTTATTCACCTATAATTACACCTGTATTAGAAGCTAAAATAAAATGTATTCGTGGTTAATAATTTATGAAAATAAATATGTATTAAAACTTTTATGATAATTTTTTATTTCAACCTTAAGTAGCACGCATACAGGTAGTTTGCAGCTATTGGTATGACGTCACTGTACCCCTATATATAAAGGATAACTTCAAAATTGCTCGATCAGTTATCAGTTGTGATGGAGTTCGATGAAGCAAAGTGGTTAGAGGGTCAAGATTTCAACTGGTTAGAGTGTGTGAGTGATGAGAATTTTGAAACTATTATCTGGGCAATGGAGACTGACGCGACAACATCGAGCGCATCCCTGCCAACGTCTATATCAACATCTACGCCGAAACCTCTGCCAACTGTACCAACGCCTGCACCTCTGGCGACGCCGATGCCTGAGTCGACACCAGCACCGAGGTCAAAACCTCTGACAACGCTGACACCAACACCTGAGTCACTACCACGAGTCCTACCAACTTCACCACAGCTACAACGACAACCCAGCTCGGAAATGTTACAAAATTTTGAACTGTTTTTTTGCTCTTGTAAATTATGTACAGTTGTACGCGAACATTTACAATCAATTTTCAATTAAAATGTGTGTGTTAGAATAAGTAAGTACAAACTATCTGTATATGTTGCGTTTAATAAATTAAATTTCAAATAAATCATTCTATTTTTTAACCTGTAATTCTTCCAAAAGGGTATGAATAATAATTCCAGATTAAAGTGAAATATTTTCATTTTCATTAAAATTATACATTCTTAAAATTAAATTACATAGCATTCTTAAATTAACATTGAGGACAGTTTTTTCTCATTGGAATTGGGCCCTCCACTTGATCCTCACTCACACTCCCATGTTTGAAGCAGCTTCGATGTTTTTGAAATTCTTCATCGTCTTGCCAGGATCTAGGAAATCTATCCCATAAATTTTCGATTTCACGCCCCGCAAACACCATAACAAACTCCATTGGTAGAGTAGCGATTTCTTCATCCAGCATGAAAGATAGTAGACCTTCTTTGAAAAATAATTGCAAAGACTTATATCTTGTAAAACGTTCATTAAGCCAATCTTTTAATGCATACGCATTCCGTATAGCACAGTGTTTAACGTGAACATTGCAATAATCTAAATTAGGATTACTTAGATCTTTTAGAACAGGACAGTTTAAGTTCTCAATATTTATAATATTAATTTTTGACTTTATAATATTTTTAAGCCAGCATATTTTTTCTAACCCTTTGACATAAATTTTGTCAACGCTGGGAGGGAACATGGAATTGACAGTATCCGACAGAATCACCAAAATTCCACTCTAAATTATGATAATTTTTAGTTAACCATAAAACATTCTGTTTACTTTTATAATCCAACTCGTCCCATGGAAAAGGCGGTTCAATCATTTCATACTGACATATTCCTGTTGCAAGATTTATTACCGCAATTTCTTTAAAAATAAATGTTTGAATATTATCTTTTTTTTTTATTTAGAGAAATTATAGAGATTTCGACAACGTAGGTCACTAATCTCTGGTACAGTATATTATCTTATAATAAATATGATTTTGTACATTGGTTTGGTATTAATTATATTTGTTTGTAGATTTGTATATGTTTGAGATATTTTATTACATTTTGGTTATTGTTTGTTAGTGCTGCCTGAAGGGTATTTGGAATATTGTACATCTGTCTCTGAACTGTGTATTTGTGACATTGTGTGATAATGTGTTCTACTGTTATTGCTGTGTTGCAAGTGTCGCAGTGTTTTGGGTTTGTTTTTTGTAATATATGTTCATGCGTGTATCTTGAATGTCCGATCCGAAGTCTTGTAGTCACGACTTGCTCTCGTCTTTCTTCCGGCACCGTCCAGGTTTTTAAGTCATCCTTGATTGATCGTAGCTTGTTGTTGGTAATTTGTCTCCATTCTGCTAGGCTTTCTTCTTTGAGTTTTGTTCTTATGGTATTTTTCAGGTCTTCTGAAGGAATTTTTATATTTTCTGTTATCTGTTCTGCGCTGGCTTCTTTTGCTGCTTTATCCGCTTTCTCGTTGCCTTTAATACCGGTGTGTGATGGAATCCACATGATTTTAACTTCTTTGCCCTGATCTTGTACTGCTTCGTATAAGTAATCCTGTGCTTCTTGGATCAGCTTATTAGAGTTATATTTGAGAAGAAGGTTTTGTATGGCACTAAGTGAGTCTGTGCAGATGACGAATTTTCTTTCTTCTGCTTCTCTAATAGCTTGTGTCGCTTACATGAGACTGTAAACTTCTGCAGTAAAGTTGCTGCAATAGGAGGGTAACTTGTACTTTAGTGTGTTATTGGGTGTTACCACACTGCAGCCGACTACATCTTGGTTTTTCGATCCATCCGAGAAGATATATGTATGATCACCGTGATTCACTTTTATTTTGTTAAATTCAGTTTGGTAGAGCTCATGTGGGGTATCGTTTTTGGGATGGGTTAAAAGATCACGAATAAAATTAGGTTGTGGGATTTTCCAGGGGGGGGGGGGGGTATTTATTAAAGGAATTTAGTTCTGTTTCTGGTAGTATTAGTTGCATTTTTGTTAAAAACGAGTTTATTTGAATTTGTAATGGTGTTCTATGTTTTAATTCTGAGGCTATTGTAAATAATTTAGAATATGTTGGGATATTAGAGTTCCCAGCTAGTTTAATTACATAGTTGAACGTTAATAGTTTTCTTCTCTCACTTAGTGAGGGTTCGCCAGCTTCGGCAAGTATGCTAACTACTGGGCTTGTGCGGAATGCTCCTGTTGCTAACCGTATTGCCGTATTATGTATAGGATCCAGTATTTTTAGTTTGGTATTTTTTGCTGTTGAGTAAGCTATACATGCATAGTCCAGTTTAGATCTTATAAGTGCTTTATATATATTTAAAATTTGTTTTCTATGTGCTCCCCACTTTAGATGCGCAAGTGTTTTTATTATATTTAACCTATGATTGCATTCTTTTTTCAGGTTCAGAATATGAGGTAACCATGTAAGTTTTGCATCGAAAATAATACCTAGGAATCTGATGGAATTTACATATGTTATATGTATGTTGTTTATTTTTAGATGTGGTTGATCGTGATTTTTCCTTATTTTACAAAAGTGTATTGCTTGAGTTTTAGAACTGGAGAATTGGAACCCATTTGTTTTTGACCAGTCTTCTAGCATTCGGATTGTAGTTTGGAGTTTTTCTTCCACGTGTTTTACGTTTTTTCCTCTGTAGTAAATTACTATGTCATCCGCAAATAGTGAAATATGTACGTTGTTTGGTATGAAGTTATTAAGTTTATTCATTGTGATTAGGAATAGTAATACACTTAGTATTTCTCCTTGGGGAACCCCATTCTTCTGTATTTTTTCCTGTGATATACATCCGTTGGTCTTCACACGAAATTTTCGTTCTTTTAGGAAGTTTACGATGTAGTTCATGATGTTGCCGTTTATGTTACACTCTTTTAAAGATTTAAGTATGTAATGTTTCCAAGCAGAGTCGTAGGCTTTGTGAATATCAAAAAATACTGCAATTAAATGCTGCTTGTTCTTGAACGAGTTTTGTACTTCGTTTTCTAAGCTTAGTATTTGGTCTAGGGTGGATCTGTTTTTCCTGAAGCCACTTTGGATGTTATTAAGGATGTTTTGCGTTTCTAGATACCAAGTTAGTCTTTTGCTAATTATATTTTGTAGAATTTTGCTGATACAGTTTGATAGGGAAATGGGACGATAATTTGTAGGGTCTATTTTATTTTTGTTGGGTTTTAGTATTGGTATGGTTATAACCTCTCTCCATTTTTCTGGGTATTTGTTATATTTCCAGATAAAGTTATATATATTTAGTAATTGTTGTAGTGATTCTTCTGGTAGGTATTTTAGCATTTGATACGGTATTCCATCTGGGCCTGGGCTACTTTTTCCAGATGTATTTTGGAGGGCTTGTAGTAGTTCTTCGTATGTTATGGGTAGGTTTATTGCCGAGTTCGTGTCTTCTTCAAATTGTAAAACTGTGTTTTCTGCGTTGTTTTTATACTGAAGAAATTCTTCTGTATAACATTCGTCGGATGAGCTATGTTGAAATGTTTCAGCTAGAGTTTCTGTTATATCTTGTGAGTTTGTGATACATCCATCTTTAGTTTTTAACATTGTTGTTTGTGATATACCTTTTCCTGTTTTTATTTTTCTAATTTTGTCCCATACAACTTTCGGGGGGGTATTCGTTGTGATAGTTGATACAAATTTATTCCATGATTCTTTTTTACTTTGTAAGATCGTTCTTCTGAGTATAGCCTGCGATTTTTTAAGTAAGATTAGATTTTCTTGTGTTTTATTACCTCTGAATTTGTATAGAGCTCTTTTGTTTTCTTGACTTGCCTTTTTACAGTTTTGGTTCCACCATGGTACTATTTTCTTTTTAATGTTTATCTTTTTCAGTCCTATAGTTTGATTTGCTGCTTCCGTTATAGTTTTTATAAATTTTTGCACTATTTCGTTTATGTCGCTGTTTTCGGCAATTTCTTCTTTTTCGATTGTTACCTTCTTTGTATATAATTCCCAATTTGCTTTGGTTAGGTTCCATTTTGCATACTCTGGGTGTGGAGTTGTGTTTGTCTGCGTATTTGATTGTATTAGCGTAGGAAAGTGGTCACTATTATACAAATTTTGATCAACTTCCCAGATGAAGTTGTGTGCTAGTTCCGGCCCACATATTGCTATGTCGATTGATGAGAAGCTGCCTGTACGACTGCAGAAGTGTGTATGTGTTCCATCATTTTGTATAACAAGATCTTTTTCATGTATGATATTTTCAAATATTTTTCCTCGCCTGTCAGTGTTACTTGAGCCCCATAGTGCGTTGTGTGCGTTAATATCTCCTGTTATAAGAAATGGTTTTGGTAACTTGTTTATAAGCGCCTTTAGTTCTTGTTCCTCTATGTTAAGATTTGGTGGAATATAGATACTGCATAATGTCATTTTAATTGGTGTGAATATTTGGATGGCCACGGCTTCTAGATTGGTGTCTATGTCTATCTCTTCCACGTGGTTTTGATTTTTACTAAATATTGCCACTCCTCCGCTTGCATTTATCGGATTATAGCGGTCTTTCCTGAATGCGGTAAATCCATTTAGTTTTACATTTTGGCCATCTCTAAAACGGGTTTCTGAAATACAAATGTATTCTGGATTTTGATCAACTATTAGTTTTTGTAATTCTCCTATGTGTGCGTAGAAGCCGTTGCAATTCCACTGAATAATCATGCTTCTGTTAGTGATTCTTGGCTCGAGAAGATTGTGTAATCGAATTCAGATTTTAGCTGCTGTTTTATTTTGTTTGTGATTCTAGTAAATCTTCTTTTTGTAGCAGAATGTTGGAGTTTTGGGTGTAATTTTGTCATCATATTCAAGAATTTAGGAATATCTGTGGTGAAGTCTCTTGCTATTAACAGTGGATCAGGGTTTCCAAGTGTGTTTTCTAGAAATTCTTGTAAGTCATTGAATGATACGATGTATTCTTTTGGATTTGCTTCCATTTCAATTTTAATTGGTTCAAGTATTTGTTCTATCGGTATATCTTCGCCTGGGCTTAATGATCGAGTCTTTTTGGTTGCTTGTTTTGGCGCAGTATTATCATTATGGGTTGCTTTATTGTTGATTATATTTTGGGATGTTGAAGGAATAGGGATATTTTCAAGTGTATTTGTTGAGCTATCTGTTTCTGATGTTATTTGAGAAGCTGTTCGTTTATTTGTTGTAACTTTGAATATTGTTGTTTGTTCTTTTGGTGTATTTTCGCATTGATTACTTGTATGACCCGGTTTTTTTGCATAGGAAACATGTCATGTTGTCTTCTGTTAAGTATATGCTATATTCAATGTTGCCAAAGTGTATTAATAGTGTTTCCGGTATAGTGATGTTTTGGTCGGGTGAGATATACACTTGCCTTCTAAAACTTAGGACGTGTGAGTATTCTGAATCTTGCATCCCTATTCTTAGAAAGTTGATTGGCGATACTAATTTTATTTCATGTTGTTTTAACTTATCTTCAATAATGCTATGAGGTATTGCTGGGCTAACATTAGAGATAATTATTCTTTTTGCTGGAGTAAGCAATCTTCGAATGTTAATTATATGATTTTCAATATATACTGTGCTGTGATCTTTTATTATTTTTTCAACTTGATCTTTGTTTTGGACGTAGATACATATTCTGTTATTAGAAATTCTAGATGCAAATAATACATTTTTGGGACCTATAATGTTTCCTATACAAACTATGTAGTCTTTTATTTTTAAACCTTCGATAGAATTTAATATGATTGCTTGGTCTTGGGTGGGGAATTTTTCAACTACTGGTTGACTTGCGGCTTTTGCAAATGACATATTCTGGTTTGAGTCTGAGGTATTATTTGTTGGTGTCAGATTCCTGTTTGAATTCGTTTTGTTTTGGTTTGGACGGACGGTAGGAGGATTCATGTTTGATGTTGTTAGTTGAGAAACGCCCCTGTAGTCAGAGGTGTCCGATTTGTTTAAATTTGCTATTGAATTATAGATGACGTATGCTTCTGGTTTATTTTGATATTTGTTATATTTTAATTTTAGCAATTAAACCACTTGAAAACTTGATTTTTTGAAGAGCACAATCTACACGTGTTATCACTGTCAATGACTCGACCTTTGATGTGGTAAATATCTTTTATTTAGATTGAAAAATCATGAACAAATATGATTGACATTGACAATTCTATTTAAACAAATGAATCTTTAAAAAATTTAAAACCTTGTATATCAACAATAAATGTATTCATTTTGAGTGAATGGTAAGTAATAAGTGCAGCGAGCAGTGACGAATCTTTTATATGCAGGCCCAGCCAATCGCATGCCCGCAGTATTCGATACACCACTTATAAATGGGTGGTGGGGGTCCATCGTTCTAACATCTTTAGCAATTTAGTAACACTGCTTTGTACACATTATTCTATATTAGTTTTATCTATCCAGCTGTTATGCGTGTTATTTAGACCAAGCCATTTTATGTAAACTTGATTACCTTTTCGCTTAAGAATTCTTTCCACCAAATACACATCAGAATATTTTACCTTTTTCAATTCATGCTCATAAAATCCGCCCTGAATAAGTTGACCAGAATAATCCTTAAGGATATATGTAGCTGGATTTGTTAATTTCACTTGATCTATAGTAAATATTTCATTAGACCAGTTTCTTGTATATCCCTTAACGAATGCACTCCGATATTTACTAATTCGCACAAAATCACCTACTTTAAATTTTGCAATACCAGCTATTTTTATATTACTGTAAACAGTATCAAGTAGAAGCTTTTCTTTACTTTTATTAACATCTCTAGGTTTCATATTAATTGTTCTGTGTTTTGTCACATTATATGACTCAGTTAGTTCAGGTAATAAATTAAGCCATTTATATGACCCCTGTAAACTAAAACGCTTCCACATTGCATTCTTTAAAGTTCTATTTACTCTCTCCACAATACTGGCCTTTTTATTACTGAAACTTGAATAATGATTGATATTGTGTTTTTCCATTAACTGTTTAAAATCTTTATTATGAAATTCTTTTCCCAAATCAGTGTGAATATTTTTAGGAATGCGATAACTTTTATTAAATATATCTTTCATTGCAGCAGTTACATCACGCCCTGACTTATTTTTTATTGCTCGCGTCCATAGAAATTTGGAGAATACATCAATAACAACTAAAATATATTTAAAACTTCTATTTAACCTGGCGTAGGGTATCATTTCCACCAAATCAGCTTGAAATAATTCATCCAAACCCTTAATAATCACCCGTCTTCTTGGGAAATTTACACGCGCAGACTTATGCAATTCCTCGACAACTTCTCGCTTAATTTTCGACATGATATACAGCCGTTTCTAATATTATTTCCAGATATAAGTTTTCTAATCTTAAACCTACGGGGTATGGAAATATACTCAATTTATCATTACGCATAACATTTTTATTTTCAATAAATGAAACGCGTTTAGTAGCATTAATACTATAATTTAAAGATATATTTTCTTGATTAAATCGACATTCAAGTACTCGTCCAGCGCACGGAAATTTATAATGCTTTTTATCAAAACCGTTAATGATATCATAATTTTCACCCTGCAAAGTTAAGTTCAGTTGTAAAATAACAATATATCTCAAATTTTTTAAATAACTATTTATTTCAGATAATTATTCAATTTTAACTTTATCCTTAACATTACCGATATCTCTTTCAAAATTTTTATTTAGCTCCTGAACAGTTGCCTGATGAGTATTTGTAAGACCAACAATTTTATTATTAATATACTTTTTAGTTCTATGCAACTCAATATGACGTCCGAACTTGTCCAGAGTCATAACTGAAATGAAATTATTCAATAACATTGGCCTCTTTTAACTCCTCAATTATAGAAATAATCTCATTCTCATGATTTGTATGCCCCGCGTCACGTGATGCAATTAGGAGACGAAGACGATCAACAATTTCATTTATATTATCCCAATGTACATACTCCACTACGCGGTTTTTATTGAATGTTTTTAAATAACTTTTACCAGTAACTGATTTAGAGCTTGGTTTCCTGGGAGCTGAAATCTTTCTTAAATGAGGATCTACCATTGGACCAATAACCTGAGTGTATTTCCAGGACTTAGAGCCCGATATTTGTCCACTAGATGCATAGTGCCGCCTATGAGCATTTGTTCGTTTCACAATATCAATATAATTTTTATGATCATCTTTAGTATATCCTGTGGGCTCTTTTTTGAAAAGTAACTCATACAAACCAGTTGTTCCCGTATATGTTAAATTATTTATAGCAATATCTTTACCAACAATTTTAATTTCAGAGTCACCAATATAAAATTTATCAGAATCAGGATCATGCCGTACACCATATTTAAAATCAAATGAATCTTTATCATCATTTAACATCTCTTCAATATAATACCTCGGCAATGGATCATATTGCTCTAAGTATTCCATGAATGATGGATGCCTCATCAGCTGCTCAATGTCTTCTCTAGATAGCGATGGACGACTTATATCCGCTCTCGAGAGTGATGTAGATGTTGTATCTTTTCCCGCTTCTTCAAACACATCATCAGCACCAAAATCTTCAGCCCCCTCTGTTCCCGCTACAACGCTAGTTTCTAAAAATTGAGGTGTCGTCCTTCTTGTAGGTGGTTTTTCTTCTTCGTTTTCTCTTTCATCCATTTCCAGTTTTGGTTCTTCTTTAATATCATGCTTCACGTTTACTGTTGATATATTACTAGCAATATTTTTTAAAGATTTAATTATAGGTTTATACGATTTCTCTAACTCTGTTTCTTTTTGCAAAGTATCAAGTTTAAGATTTTTGAGTTTTCGCCGTACAATATTTCTAGTTTTTATTAGGTCTTGAGTTAAACGTTCCTTTCTAGCCTCCATTATTTACAAGTCAACGGCTAAACGAAAACAGCTCTGACGAACAGATAACAGCTATCAGTTGAACTGGTGAACGGCTCTAACGAACTGATAATCAGATAATGAACAGGTTTGTTATACAAATGAACAGCTTTGAACAGGTAATTGAACAGGTTTGAACAGCTTTGAACAGGTAATTGAACAGCTTTGAACAGCTTTGATCAGGTAATTGATCAGGTTTGAACTGGTGAACGACTCTGATGAGCTGATAATTAGATAATGAACAGGTCTGTTATACAAATGAACAGCTCTGACGAACAGGTAACAGCTATCAGTTGAACTGGTGAACGGCTCTGACGAACTGGGTAATAAACTAATCAGATATACAACTCTGTGCTGATCTTCACTCAATCAATACTGGATACTGACTAACTGTTTCACTCATCACCAAGATTATTTATAATATATTGATCAAACCCCTTGCGGTAACGCCCTGCATTAAGATCACTATCTTTATCAATCACTATAAAATCATACTTATCACACCAAAAACAAGAGCACATATTTTTAAACGTTTCGAATGACATGTCAGTATTCACATGATCCATATAAACATGTTTTAAATTTAATTCATCTTGCTTAAACAATATTAAGAAATTTACATTATCTCTTATGAGATGCTTAGGAATTCGGGTATAAGTTTGACATATATAGAAACAGTCTATAGCTTGATGGCGGCCCATAGAGAAATACTCTCGAATTATGTCCTGTTTATCGCATGCGACATCATCGAAAATAAATATAGAATTGTACTTTGCCTCGGACGGCTTTTTAATTTGACCATTGTCATTGTACGCGAAAAACCTAAGTCTTTAATAGGTTCAAATAAGTTTTTCAAGTATACATATTTCGGTTGAAATAAAGATTTTGAATAAATATAGATATTTTGAAAGCGTAAGCCATTCTCATGTTCTAGCAATGCAATCATTACGTTTGTTTTACTGCATCCTGACGGCCCCGCTATTATACATCTGACTGTACTTGGTAATAATGCACTATGACGCCGATATTTATTGCTGTTTTCGAAATCATAATTTTTAACGTTCAGGTTATTATTTTGTTTGACGAACTGCATTTTGTATAAGATTAGCTTAGGAACGTGCGCGACCGCAGTTAATCACCAACTGTGAACGTGTTAAGACGTGTCTCGTTTAAATAGTTGCGATAATGATGAAGGTGCCGAAGAATCGAAGCCTAACTTTTCGCGATGTTGTAAATCGTGCAAAGAAAGCTATAAAATCTAGTAATAATTCTTCAGACTTAAATAAATCGGTAAAAATTGCCCTGCGCACTGTTAAACGAATTAAACGCAGCATTAAAAATCCTCGAGTTATAGCTGTACCTAAAAAAGGTGGGTTTCTACCGTTAATTCCAATATTTGCCGGGCTGAGCGCTCTGGGTGCACTTGGAGGTGGTGCCGCTGGCATCGCCAAGGCTGTCAACGATGCTCGAGCCGCCGCTGAGCAATTAAAAGAAAGTGAGCGTCACAATAAATTAATGGAGGCCGTCGCCATGGGAAAAGGATTATATTTGAAACCGTACAGAAAAGGGCTTGGACTCTACTTGAAGCAGTCACCGTCAAAAAACTACCAATAAAGTTACCATCTCGACCGTTAACTAATATTCAATTAAATAAGTACGTAAAATTATTACATATTCCATGTTTTAGGGAGGTTTTTATGAGAAATAAGTTACCTAAAAAAATTAAACTCAATGAATGTGGAATTGTCAACCTGGATTCTAACAACGGGGGTGGGACGCATTGGATTGCCTATCGAAAGCGTAACAATCTGGTTATATATTTTGACAGTTTTGGTGACTTACAACCTCCAAAAGAACTAATTACATATTTCGGTAAGAACTCTAGAATACAATACAATCACCATGCATACCAATCTTATAACAGTGTGAAATGCGGACACTTGTGTTTATCATTTCTAGCAGGCGTGAAAATTTGTTAGTGTTTGTTTAACCGTCATGTCATGAATGTGTATTCACATTATTTGGTGATAGCTCCACGATTAATAGAAATTTTTACCCTCCGATAGTCCTCGATGAAAAATCTGAATATGTTCTTGGTTTAATTAATTTTGAAGTATATAATGCTATACCAAATATTGATAAAAATAATAACAAATTTTATTCAGACAGCAAAATTATTGACATTCCTGAAGGTTCGTACGAAGTAGATGATATAAATAAATATTTGCAGAGAAAAGTAGATTCGAAAAGTAAACTTGATATTCAGGCAAATAATAATACGCTTAAGTGTGAAATAAAAAGTAATCACATTATCAATTTCGAGCCAAATGATTCAATCGGTAGTTTATTAGGATTTGAACATCGTAAATTAGCTGCAAATCAATTACACGTGTCTGATAACCCCGTATCAATTATTAAAGTAAATGCAATATGTATTGAGTGTAGCATAACTCCTAATTCTTATTCAAACATATACTACATGAATTTTTCCCGCGCGTTCCACCTGGATTTAAAATTATAGAAACTCCAAGTCAAGTTATATATTTACCAATCAATACACGTACAATATCATCCTTAACCCTTAATATAGTAGACCAAAATAGGGATTTGATCAATTTCAGACGAGAAGTGATCACAGTAAGACTACATCTTAAGCGACAAAATGGGGATTAAGTTTAATAATAAATACGGTGAACGTGCATATAGTGCCCGCATTAGTGTGAAAGCCGCTAGTGAGTTAACACCTATAAATTATCAGTTCCTTAAATCTCTGGGATTCAAAGTTCAATCTGGATAAACACCGGAAGCGATTCACTGCTATTGTTGTTTGGATAAGAATTAAATATAAAAAATCTAAAAATTTTATTCTCTGTATTCACCATCATGAATGCTAATATACTAAATGTGAGTGAAAAGGCTTTATTTGATGACGCTATTATTCGTGCTGAAAAACATACCCATCAGCCTTATGCTTCTACAACTTTAAATAATAATGATGAAATTCGAATTCCTATCCAACAACAGGATGTTTATACAGTTCCGTGGAATAGCATGCTTTATATTGAAGGTAAACTTCTTACACATGATAACAAAGTGTCTAGTACAGCCAAATTAGTTAACAATGCCTTTGCATTTCTATTTAATGAAATTCGTTATGAAATTGGCGGTGTAGTTATAGATAGAGTAAGAAATCCCGGTTTAACTTCGACTATGAAAGGTTATGCATCTTATAATATCGATGAAAGTAAACATTTACAAATCGCAGGTTGGTCACCTACAACTGATATTACCAAACACATTATTGACAGTAAGGGGAATTTTAATGTAATCATTCCGTTAAACATGCTTCTGGGTTTTTGTGAAGATTTTAAAAAGATAATTTTAAATTTACGTCAAGAATTAGTTCTTATACGTAGCAGTTCAGATGTAAATGCAGTGGAAAACAGTTCTGCAAGTGAAAATATGAAAATCGAATTAAGTAAAGTGTATTGGAAGATGCCACATATATCTGTGGTTGATGCTGAGCGGCTGTCACTTTTACGATTTTTGGAGAAGAGTGTTGACTTGCAAATTGCATTCCCAAGTTGGGAGCTGCATGAGTACCCGTTACTGCAGAAAACAAAGCGTCACTCTTGGCCCATCAAGACGGCAACACAGCTGGAGACACCATGTTTCGTCATCGTTGGATTGCAGACAGATCGTAAAAATAAACATGATAAAAATATGAGTCAGTTTGACGAATATTAAACTTTATTTAAACTCAGAAATCTATCCCTACGACAGCTTAAACTTGAATTTTAATAACAACCAGTGGGCTATGTTGTATGAAATGTATGCTCAGTTTCAATTGACTTATTATGAACGTCAGTGTCAACCAATATTTACACCTCATGAGTTTTCTACTATAGCTCCACTGGCAGTTATAGATTGCACCTATCAGTGGATGGTGGAGGGCGTGGCTTATGTTAGGCGATAGGTTGAATAGGGCGTGGCTTAAAGGTACTGAGTAAGTTATATAGTAGTGCGCTTTAGATTTCAGCATTCGTTACCATGTCTGAGCACACGGTGTGTCACTTGAGCGATAATGTTTTGGCGAATATTTCGAATGCTTGTAAATTACTAAAAACTGATAATGAATATAATCGATGGATTACCCACATTAATAAAACTATTTTTATATTACGTAAAGTTATTAAACGTGGTAAAGATAATTGTACAAATTCTGAAAACTTATTTAAAATTGAGGCAAATTTGGCTCGTTTAAAATATCACCGGGAAAAGATTAAATTACTTAAATCTAAGCGTGGAAAAAGTAAAAAATTGTTATGGCAAGATGTTGAAACATGTTTTAATTCACGAATTCGGACGGGCATAATAGTTAATTTATTCTTTAAAGATCCAAAATTGTTTCTCGAAAAATGTATTAGAATTTTTTCAAATAAAATTAATCAAGTCTTAAAATCATCTAATACTTCAAAAGTTAATGTCATACTCAGCGCCAATTTTGTAAAACCTGATAGTCACATGATTGAGTCAAAGACCTTCCCTACAGCTAATTCTATTATTAGCATGTCAACTAACTTGAAACAGTGGTACAAAGAAAATGTGTTTGAAAAATTACTTTCAAAATTGGAAGATTTTCAGGAGTGTGATTCTGGCTGGAGTTTGTATGAACTTTTACATTTGAAAATTAACATAAATAAATATGTTCCTATAACTATCGGCTCATATATAGACTTGCCACCTAGTATAAAAAATAAACATGCTATTGTTAATTTAAAAAATACGGATGACTATTGTTTTCTGTGGACAGTAGTCTCTGCTTTATATCCAGTAAATAAACATGCTGATCGTATAACATCTTACCCACATTTTAGCGAAGTATTAAAGTATAAAAACATAAATTTCCCTATGCAGTTAAAAGATATAGCAAAATTGAGGTAATGAATAATTTATCTATTCACGTATATACCTTAGAGAATAAAAATAACGTTGCTCCCGTTTACTTAAGTTCAAATAAATTTGAAAAAATTATTCATTTATTAATATTAAAATCTGATTTAGATATGGAAATTGATGGTGAGGAGGAAAATGTTGTTGATTATATTAACAGTAACACAATTTATCACTTTATGTGGATTAAAAATGTATCACGACTCTTAAGTAAACAGGTGTCTAATCATGATGGTACAATTTTTCTTTGTGATCGATGTCTTAATTATTTTCATTCCGAATTGCTACTTCAGAAACATGCTGTAGATTGCAATAATTTAAATAAATGCAGAATTGAAATGCCATCCGATGAAAACAAGTCATTAAATTTAAAAATTTCCGATACCAAGAAATGGTTCCATATGTCTTATATACTGACTTGGAATGTATATTAGAAAAGGTTGAGGATAATACTAATCAAAATACTAAACATATACAAAAACATTTCCCATGTAGCATAGCATACTATTTAAAGTGTTCATTTGATGATGCTCAATCAAAATTTAAATTATATCGTGGAAAGGATTGCATGGAATGGTTTTCAAATGAATTGTTAGAGTTAAGTGCCGACATAGAAACAATTTATGATAATCCAATGCCTATGGAGAAATTAAATAAGATGCAAGAGGATGAATTTTTAGCGTCAAAGACTTGCCACATTTGTGGTAAACCCTTCGAACTTACTGATATAAAAATTCGCGATTACATTAATTCTAAGTACAGAGGCCCAGCTCATCAAGGCTGTAACTTAAATTATAAAGATTCGCACGTTATACCAGTAGTGTTTCACAATTTAAGTGGTTATGATGCGCATTTTATAATAACAAATATTGCTGCAAATATCCCCGGACAAATAAATTTGCTACCTCTAAATAAAGAACGGTTTATTTCATTTACAAAATGCATTCAAGGCAGCAAAGTTCAGTTTAGATTCATTGACTCGTTTAGATTCATGGCAAGTAGTTTGGATAAATTATCGGCGTATTTGAAAGATGATGAAAAAAACATTATTAGAAAATATTATCCAAATGAGGTAGATTTTAAACTTTTAACACGTAAAGGTGTGTTTCCATATGATTATTTAGACAGTTGGGAGAAATTAAATGAGGTAAACATACCGGTTCATGAACATTTCTATAGCATTTTAAAAGATGAAAACATTAGTGATAATGATTATAGGCATGCGACAAATGTATGGAAAACATTTAATATAAATTCATTAGGAGAGTATTCTGACTTGTATTTGAAAACATATGTACTAATTTTAGCAGATGTATTTGAAAGTTTTCGTAAAACATGTTTAGATACGTATAAGTTAGACGCACTTCATTATTATACAGCTCCTGGGCTTGCGTTCGATGCCATGTTAAAATGTACGGATATTCAATTGGAATTACTAACAGATATCGATAAAATTTTATTTATAGAGAGAGGTTTAAGAGGCGGTGTTGCTCAGTGTGCTAATCGCTATGCAAAAGCTAATAATAAGTATATGGATGAAAATTATGATGTTAATAAAGAAGACACATACTTGATGTATTTTGATATAAATAATCAATATGGAGTTGCTATTTATTTATTTATTTATTTATGTTACGCTGTACAACAGGATTTTAATCCCAATTACAGTACAGGGTCCGCACTCACCGAGCCGCAGTGTGATAGTTTATATAATTTTTAGCTTGAGTGCGATTCGAACTCGGGATCTCCCGATTCGAATTCCGTATCGCTATCCACACCACCGTACTGACGGACTATGAGTGAGTATTTACCATACGCTGACTTTGAGTGGGTTGAACCTCTAGATTTTTATGAAATTGACATACTAAACATTAGAGCTGATTCCGATGTAGGCTACATTTTTGAGGTAGATATTGATTATCCGTTAGAACTTCATGAATTACACAAAGAATTACCGTTATTACCAGAGAATTTTACACCACCTTTGTCTAAAGAGTCGAAATTAATTACTACACTGCATTCTAAGTCTCGTTACGTTATTCATTACAGAAATTTAATACAATGTCTACAACTCGGCTTAAAATTGACAAAAATTCATAGAATACTTAAATTCAAGCAATCACCGTGGCTAAAAAAATATATTGATTTAAATACAGAGTTAAGAAAAAAATCTACAAACGATTTTCAAAAGAATTTTTTCAAACTAATGAATAATGCTGTTTTTGGTAAAACCATGGAAAAGTTCGTAAATACAAAGAAGTGAAGCTAGTAACTAAGTGGGATGGACGTTATGGAGCGCAATATTACATTGCAAAACCAAACTTTGATAGTTGCACTATAATTGGTGATAATATTATCATCATAGAACTAACTAAAACGTCAATTGTATTCAATAAACCTATTTATGTAGGTTTTTCAATTCTAGATCTTTCCAAAACTTACATTTATGACTTTCATTATAAATATGTAAAGCAAAAATTTGGAATTAAATACAGACACTGATAGTCTTATTTATAGTTTTAATGTACCTGATATTTATGAAATTATGAAAAAGGACATCGGCCGGTTCGATACATCAGACTATCCACCTAATAATATATACAATATACCCCTAGTTAATAAAAAAGTTTTGGGATTAATGAAAGATGAAAATTGTGGTAAAATAATGACATAATTTGTTGGGTTACGAGCTAAAATGTATGCATATAAGGTGCAGAACACTGATGATGAAATGGTAAGTAAAAAAGCTAAAGGTATTACAAAAGCTACTTTGAATACAATCAGTTTTGATGATTATTACAATTGCTTATTTAGTAATACCATTTTAACGAAAAACCAAGTTTTAATATTATCTAAACGGCATAATGTATGGACGGTAAATCAGCGAAAAATTGTTTTAAGTCCTTATGATAACAAAAGGATTGTTAATTTTATTTTTACAGATACAACTCCATGGGGGTACCAGCCGCAAATATAAATAAACATGTATATTATGATACACATATGTATTATAATTAAATTTTTAAATAAAATATTTAAATATTGTATGTATTTGTATTATTTCTCAACCTTAGTAGATATAGGAATTAGTGTAACATAATAAGTTATGTCCGCATAAAACTAGTTTTTAACAAGTTGAGATGCGTGTGTTTCAGTAACATTGCACGTGCACCTCGGTACAATGACCTAATTAATACCAGGTGCGTAAGTCGCGTGCCTGGGTGGACTGCGTGATGTCATCACCCTGCATAAAAACAAGTTGAGACGCGTGTGTTTACTATAGGTCAGTAACATTCCGTTAGACATGTCTGACTCAATTGCACGCCGGGCAATGACCTAATTAATACCAGGTGCATATGTGGGGTGGCGTACCCGGGTTGAGACGCGTGTGTTTCAATAACAGTCCGTGTGACTCATACCTTTGCACGTGCACGTCAGGACAATGACCTAATTAATACCAGGTGCGTAAGTCGCGTGCCTGGGTGGACTGCGTGATGTCATCACCCCGCATAAAAACTAGTTTTTACAAGTTGAGACGCGTGTGTTTACCATAGGTCAGTAACATTCCGTTAGACCTAATTAATATCAGGTGTCTTATGACGCGTGCCGCACGTGTGTTTGACGGTTGCACCTCCAGGGAGCAATTACTGCAGGTGTGCTAGCCAATGACCTAATTAATACCAGGTGCAAGTTCAATGACCCCAAGCTGACCGTTGGCACCCCATGACTCATCGCACCCCACCGCCACGCCACCGCCACCGCCTCGCCACCGACGGCCGCCATTTTGAAATATGGTCCAGAACTGTCATAGCTTACCTACTACTATCGTTTATCTAATAAATGCAAATTATGTATCTTGAACCTGTTGTTTCATTACATTAGTCATAACATCATCTAGCATAGGTTGCACATTTAGAAGATAAGATAAATGTAAATTATGTATCTTGAACCTGTTGTTTCATTACATTAGTCATAATATTATCTAGCATAGGTTGCATATTTAGAAGATAAGAGAAATGTATAAATAGGCTAGTTTAGTGAATAAGCACGCTCTTTGTATCGTAGACTCTGCACAGTCAAGTACTGTGACTCATATGTAACCATATACAAATTATAATAAAGTTATAATATTAATAAAGATTTTAGTATTCTTTTTAAAAACATAAAATCGAATACTCAAAATTTAATTGGCGCAGTCGGTAGGATTAATAGCTTCGAAACACAATAAAAAAAATTGTGTGGTGGATTTTTATCCTTTACCAAGCAAAACCTACAAAAATCTACGAAAACCGGTCGAACAGGACCCATCAGGCCGCAAAGGCACAACGTTCGTCTACAAGATTCACGTACTCCAGAGTGCTGTTCCGAGATCACGTCGACCAATCCACTAGGAAGACTTGCTGTTCCGAAACACGTCACTCATCAGAAGCACTTGCTGTCTCTACTAGACAACACGAAAACTACGAAAAAGAAGCCGCAACAGAAGATGATGTTCACAAGAATCATCATAATCACAATCACGATACAAATGTAAGAATATCTTTATAAGTTTGTAAAACATTTATATTATAATACTCAGGGGTATTTCTAGCTACGACTAGTAATAAAAATACCGAGACCCGGCACAGGTCAATCACACACATAATACAACTTATGTCAGAAAGCGATAGCTCTGAATCAATAGAATCAGACGATTCCTTAACACCGTTACCAACAACTAAATATATCAAAATTAAATTAAAACCTAGTAGATTAAATCGCATAACAATGGCTACCACAACTGTACAAGAAATAGAAATGTATCTCAAAACAATCCCATGTTATAATGGAAATATTAAAACATTAAATAATTTTATAAAACAAGCCACAAAGATTATGGACATTTTTAATACACTAGAACTCACTGCAAATCAGCGAATGTTTGCATTCAGCATGATAAAATTAAAACTCACTGAACAAGCAATAGAAATTACAAGTAATAACGAATTTGCAGAATGGGAAGATTTAAAACTATATCTGACCACAAACTTTGTAGACAAGAGTACATCAGAAACACTGATGATAGAACTCATGGATACGAAATTTTCAAAATCAATAGAACAAACTTTGAAAATAATGCTTGAAAAATTTTCACTTTACAAATCAAAAATACACTTAACTAATTATTCACAAGATCAGAAGAACGCAATAATTCATGAAAACCAAAAATTTATAGTAAAAAGATTTATATCTCTACTACCAAATCATGTTAGAGGATCATTCCTTATTAAAAACCCTACAACTTTGGAACAAATAGAATTAATGATTAAAAATAAATTTAACTTTATTAATACGTATAATCAATCACCTATGTTGAGAAACAATGTAGAAAGACCAAAATTTGGCAATGGGCAACCTCCACAAAAGTTCCCATCACAAACATTCCCATCAACATCATTTAATCCCAAACAACCACCTCAATACCAGAGAACTAACCCAAATTTTGCACCTAGACAAAATATAAAAAATTATTATGAGACGAAACGATTTAACCCAAAACCTATGACACAACAAACACGAATCACACAACCAATGTCTACACAAACAATCAGACAAAATAATAACATAGAAGAAGTAGACTTAGACGAAATAGATTTCGATATGGACCAAGAATTTCATAGACAAATAGACGAAGAGTTAAACAACGAAAGATTAGAGAAAGAAAAACAAAAGAAAATCTATGAAGATTCTTTTTTAGATTTAGAGACACAGATAGAAGCGATACAGTAGTAATGTCTTCTATAACAACGAACTTACCAGCATTAAAAATTAATCCATATGTCATACTGTTCGATACAGGCTCTTCAATAAACTTTATACACCCGGATTTAGTAAAACAATTTAAAGTAAAAACATATAACGAAAAATTAACTTTTAAAACAGTAAACGGAAAATCTAATTGCGATAAATATACAATAATAAACATTCATAAAAAACCTTTAAAATGTTATGTTTATAAATTTCATAAAACATATAATATATTACTCGGAATAGAAGCATTTAAAATATTAAATATACAACTAAACTTTAAAGACAATAAAGTAAAATTAGACGATAAAATATATAAATTAGAAGAATCAACAAATTTAAAAGCAGAAACAAATAATATACAAATTAGAAATAGTCACTTAGATAATATAGAAAAAAGAGAGTTAGATAAACTAATAAACACATACACAGATCTGTTTCCAAACGAAAACGAAAACCTAACCTGCACTACCACCATAGAACACAAAATTCACGTAACAAATGAAACGCCGGTATACACAAAAAATTACCGACTTCCACAAATTTACGAAAAAGACATCGAAGAACATGTAAAAAAATTATTAGATAATAAAATAATACAAAAATCATTTTCACCCTGGTCATCCCCTATTTGGATCGTACCAAAAAAATTAGACGCTTCAGGAAAACAAAAAACTAGAATGGTAATAGATTTCAGAAAACTAAATTCAGTAACGAAAGATGATAAATACCCAATACTTAACATTGACACGATATTCGATCACATCGGACCCTCCGAATACTTTACAACCCTAGACCTACATTCAGGATTCCACCAGATAAAAATGAATAAAAATTATAGAGAAAAAACAGCTTTTTCCACAAGTTCTGGACACTACGAATACATTAGAATGCCTTTTGGACTTAAAAACGCACCTGCCACATTTCAACGAATGATTAATGAAGCATTAGGCGAATTAATTAATAAAATCTGTTTAGTATATATGGACGACATTATAATATTTGGCAAAAACTTAGAAGAACATTTAAAAAATATAAGACTAGTATTCGAAAAACTACGTCAAGCAAATTTAAAAATACAAATAGACAAGTCAGAATTTTTACAACAAGAAGTTAAATTTTTAGGATATAAAATTAATCAAACCGGACTAACAACAGATGAAAAGAAAATAGAGACAATAAAAAATTTAAATTTACCAAAAACACAAAAAGAAATAAAACAATTCTTAGGAACTTTAGGATGGTATAGACGATTCATACCTAATTACGCAATTACACAATGTCTAAGAAAAAATGTTAAAATAGATATAGATGATGAAAATTATAAGAACGCATTTGAACAATGTAAAAACACATTAATAAAATCCCCAATATTACAAAACCCAGACTTTAACAAAGAATTTATATTAACTACAGACGCAAGCGACTTTGCAATAGGCGCTATATTAGCACAAAAAACAGACGATAAAGAATTACCTATATGTTATGCCTCTAAAACTTTAAATAAAGCGGAACAGAATTACAGTACAATAGAAAAAGAACTAAAAGCAATAGTATGGGCAGTTAGAAATTTTAGACCATATATTTACGGACGGAAGTTCACCATAAAAACAGATCATAAACCTTTAATCTGGTTATTCAACATGAAAAACCCGAATCAAAAACTAATTAGATGGAAAATAGAATTGAGTGAATATAACTTTGAGATAAATTATTTACAAGGTAAAGAGAATGTTGTTGCAGACTTACTATCCAGACAGAAACCCAAATTTAAATTAAATAATTTAATAGGAGACGTATTAGAACAAAATCCCATCGCACACTGTATATCAAAAAACTGCGAAATGTCACGAGGTCTGGCGGAACAAATAAATTTAAAATATGATTGCAAAGACGTTTGCAAAGAACGAAATAATAAAAATATCATTATTCAAAAAATAAATAATAAAATAATATTTCACTTAATTACAAAAATAAATCATTTTGATAAACCATTATTAAAAAATTTGGACAAACTTTTAAAAGAATTAAGAGATTACATGATTATAAATGAACTACCTATAATAAACATCCCAAAATTAGGATGCGGTTTAGACGAATTAGAATGGGAAAAAGTAAGAGAAAAGATAAATAAAATATTTGAAGATACTAATATAGAAATAAACGTTTTCACATTACCCGACGTTAACCATAACGAAATAGAAAACAGTAGCGAACAAAATAATATAGATCAAGAAGAAGATAACCAAACGGTACACAGCGCAAATGAGAATCCCATAGCAGGAATAAAATATTTAGATGAGAGAATTAATATAGCGGATAATCAAATAATAATTTATAAAGTAGACAGGGATACTGAAATAAAAATAGAAAAATATTTTGACAATAAAAAACAAAGACTTATTTGTAAATTTAATAAAGTAACTTTTAAACAAGATGTTATAGATTTTATAAAAACTTATCTAACCCCAAAAATTAGATATTTAGCCTTATTTCAAAAAGATTTAGATAAAGAAGTTTCAAAAATATTACAAGAAAATTTCCAACCAAATTCTATAAATATCATAGCGTGTACAAAATTAGTAAACAACGTAGAAAATAACGAGGAACAATTAGAAATTATACATGACTTTCACACAGGCCTTACAAATCATAGAGGAATTTTAGCCACCATAAGAGAATTAAAAGAAAAATATTATTGGCCAAACATGAATAAAGACATTCAAGAATATATAAACAACTGTGAAACGTGCCGATGTAATAAATATGAAAGAAAACCTATAAAAATAACCGACAATCTTACAATAACACCAAGCACACCATTTGAAATGATAAACATAGACTTGTTATCACTAAATAAAGAACCTTACTTGACGATATTAGATCAGTTCTCCAAGCACGCACAGATTATCAAGGTCGAAAATAAGAGCGCAAAACAAATAACAGATAAATTAAGAATATACTTTGAAACATACAAAATACCTAAGGAAATAATAATGGACAATGGTACAGAATTTAATAACACATTAATGAAAGATCTCTTAAGTAAAAAGAAAATTAAATTACATATAACTTGTGTTAATAACCCTAAAAGTAATGCAGTGGAAAGACTTCACTCAACATTAATAGAACAATTGAGAATATTACACTCAAGACCAGACACTAAAAACATAGCAATGTCAGAAAAAATACGAATGGCTACATTAGCGTATAATAATACAAAACATAGTACAACACAACTCAGTCCAGTTGAAATACTTTACGGAATATCAAATGAAAACATTTTTATAAAAACAGACCAATCCAAATTAAGAGAAAATTATGAAGAACAACAAAGGAAAATTAAGCATATTATTAAAGATAGAATAGAAAGAGAAAAATTAAAACGAAATACAGAAAATGACAATCCTTTAGAATTAACAGATAAAGTATATGTTAAACAGAATCCTAGAATTATTCATAAAATAAAGAAACCAATATACAGAAAATATTCAGTTAAAAATTATAACCCTCTATTAGGAAAAATTAAAATATTAGATAAAAAGAACAGAAGTAAAAATATAAAAATAAATCAACTAAAAATTAAATAAAAATTTCAGATGTCAAGGACAAATTCAAGATATCTCGAACAATAATGGATTCCACCTTGCCGAATTAGGTGAATGCAAAATCAAGACTGGTGAACAACTAATATACTATAACTACAACATAAATCCCATCTATGAAGAATTCCTAAAATTAAGAACAAATAGAGATAATTTATTAAAGAATATAAAACCCTATAATGAAACATTCCAAACATACATTAATATTTTAAATTATAATTATTTAGACTTAAATAATCAAATTCAAAAACTATTTAATAAAAGACAAAAACGCGGACTTATAAACGGATTAGGCTCCATTGTTAAATCATTAACAGGAAATTTAGATTCTACGGATAGTCAAAGATATGAAGAAATGTTTAATAAATTAAAAACAAATCAGGAAATACTACAAGGACAGAATGATGAAGTCATTAAACATAATAAAGATATGACAAATAAATTTAATACACAACTAGAAAATGTTAGACACAATGAAAAAGAATTAACACATCAAATTGAGAACATAATTCAGGCTTTAAAAGGAAATTTAGATTGGAAATTACAAATAGATATGGAAAGTAAATTTCAGAAATTAATATTAATAATAATGAATTTAAATGAATTAACAAAACAAATAGAAACAAGTTTAACCTTTTGCTCATTACACAAACTAGACGTTAGTATAATATCTTATGAAAATTTAAAACAAACTACACAAAATAACGACATTTGGAATTTAAACGAACTAATAGAAACCCATTGTAAATACTATAACGGAGAAATATACTTTATAATATCAATACCAACCTTCTCCCAAGAATCCTTCAAATTAAACCAGTTTACCCCATTACCAATGATTCAGAATGATAGATTCATAATAATGAGTGAACCTCAACAATTATATTTCACACAAGATAAGACTTATAAAATAAGCGAATGTAGTTATATTAAGAATAAATACTTGTGTATTACACAATTTATAGAAATAAGTAAATGTATGGGAAATATACTAGATAAGCAGAAGGATGATGATTGCAAATACCATAATATTGAGAAAAAGAATACTTTTGAATTAATTCAAAATACAAATGAACTAATTATGATTAGTCCAAATAAGCAAGAAATTCAAATGAACTGTAACGAAATAAAAATAAAAAGAAATATTCAAGGAATCTATAAGATAAAAATTAACCAAGAATGTCAAATAAATAATTTCACATTTAAAAGAATTCTACAAAAATATAAAGAAATTGAATTTAAAACATTTGAGAAGGAATTAATAAGTTCAAAATTTAATGATACTAAATTACAGAATATCTCCGATATTATATTAAATGAACCGAAAATTATAAAAATAAAAGAAATCAAAATTGAAAATAGCAGTCATCACTCTTATATAATATATGTTATAATATTTATATTAATAAGTTGTTATATTTTAAGAAAATATGTATTACCTAAAATAAAATTGTATAGAAATGAAAGAAAATTAAGAAAGGTAAAAACAGTAAGAAAAAAGCTAAGTGAACTAGCTATGCAAGAACAAATATAATGAAAAAACTAAAAGGGGAGGAATTATGTATCTTGAACCTGTTGTTTCATTACATTAGTCATAACATCATCTAGCATAGGTTGCACATTTAGAAGATAAGATAAATGTAAATTATGTATCTTGAACCTGTTGTTTCATTACATTAGTCATAATATTATCTAGCATAGGTTGCATATTTAGAAGATAAGAGAAATGTATAAATAGGCTAGTTTAGTGAATAAGCACGCTCTTTGTATCGTAGACTCTGCACAGTCAAGTACTGTGACTCATATGTAACCATATACAAATTATAATAAAGTTATAATATTAATAAAGATTTTAGTATTCTTTGTAAAAACATAAAATCGAATACTCAAAATTTAATTTGCATATAAAAAAAAGTCAATAAAGTTATGGTACCTATTATTGTATAAAGCTCATACACGAACTGAAACTACGTTTTTTCCTTTAAATCTTAAATATAATTTCGATCTAAAAATTAACAATTTTGACCTGTATATGTAAGTTAGCGAACCACTATTCCCATAGAAGACGCTGAATCCGCAAGAATCCCCACTAGTAGCTGTAGTCATATTTCATTTATTATGTTAGACTCTCATAATGTAGTTAGTTAAGAATTGACCTCTGTTTTGTAAAGATCTACTTTTGAATGTTATAATAAATCTTTGTGTGAAATAATTTTTTTTTTAAACTCAAATCTCAATTCAAGTTTCGTAATTGGCGCAGTCGAAGTAGGATACTCAAACGAATAATTATCGCAATTTTCGTTTCGTATTTACGATTAATTGAGTATCAAGAAAAACCTACGGAAGAACCACGTCCAAGACCGTCGACGGAGCACCCAAGCTTATCCAGACCCTGCTGCACACAGAGTCCCGTCTACATCCACACGTTTCTATTGCAGAGACCAATGGACCAACGGATATTCTTTCTGTAAGTACTTATGTCATTTAGAGTTATTATTGAAACAGATTCAGAGTCAGATTCAAGTACAGATTCAGACAGTTCCTCTAACTCACTTATTTTATCCCAATCAAGTAATATCCTTGATCAATCTTTAATTAATCAAATTAATAATTTAAATTTAAGAGAAATGGCAACCCCAATTTTAAAAAGGGAATACATTGATATGATTCCTGAATTTTTCGGAGATAATAAACTTCTCCCGCGTTTCGTTGAAATATGCGAAAAGTTAGTTAACAAATTTTACAATAATAACGATGTAAATGACTTTCAAAATGAGTATCTCATGTCGAGTATTCTCGCTAAGATCAAAGGCGACGCCGCAGTCAATATTGCTAGTTGTACTATTACCACATGGGCAGACGTAAAAACTGCTCTAGTAAATACTTACTCAGATAAGAGAGATTATTACACCCTAAACATCGAACTTTGTGAAATTAAACAAACGAACGAATCGCCGTTCGAATTTTACAATAGAGTTTTAGAACTATTAAACTTACAAATTTCGTACCTAACAAATCACGTCCATGTAGACGAAGCAAGAATTCTAATAGCTTATTTTCGTGGTTTGGCATTAAGAATTTTATTAAGAGGGCTAAAAGAACCCTTGGGCACTCTCATGAGAATCAAAAATCCAAAAGATGGAAACGAAGCATTAAACATGCTGACAAATGATTTTCAACTAGTAACAGCACAAAGATCACTACAAAAATTTAATAATAAATCTAGTTTTAAACCAAAACAAAGTTTTCATAATAATATTGGCAGATCACCACTCTTGAGAAATGTACCACAACATTCACAGCCACAATACTGGCAACCACAACACTCACAAACACAACATTCACACCCAGCACAACACTCACACCCAGCACAAAGACAAAATCATAATTTTGCAACAAACAAACCTCCAACACAAAACGCGAAAACAAATGTTTTCAGACCACAATTTAATTCACAGCAGAAATTTCCCAAGCAGACGCCTATGAGTGTTAGCACGACACACACATTTACACCAAAATCAAACACAAACTTTTATCGTCCTCAAGAACTATATAACACAGAAATAAACGAAATAACAACTGACGAACACGAATACGATGACATTACCTATGAGCAAGATCCTGATCCAAATCCTGATAATTTGGAACCAGAATTTTACCCAGATCCTTTTTTAGAACTAGTAGCCTCGGAAACCGCATAGAATTAATGAATTTGTCACAAAATCAAAGTGAATTACCTTTCATCATCTTTCCAGAATTTAATATTAAAGCGTTAATTGATACAGGCAGTACGCGTTCGTTTATAAATCCAGATAATGCAGAAAAATATTTTAAGTCAAAAATTAAAAACGATCCGTTTCAAATAACAACAGCTCATGGAACTTCTACTGAAAAATTTAGCGTTTTGTTACCATGTTCAAAATTATTTAATAATACCGACATATCATTTATTCAACTTTCATAATAATTTTGATATCTTACTCGGATTAGATAATTTAAAACTGTTGGAAGCAAACATTGATTTAGCACGCGACAAAATTATAACACCCACACAAGAAATTCAAATTCAGTATCACAAAATAGTACCACATCCTCATTACATAAGAATTCCATCAAATTCAGAAAAAGTTACAAAATTGTACGTAGATAACATTGCAAATGGAGATGCGCTTGTCTCTGAGACACATGTGAATAACTTGATAATTCCAGAAGGCATTGCAAAAGTGCAAGATCATCAAATTCTGTACCCGCTTATCAACACCAGTGACAATGACCTGATTATAAAATCTTTTAATCGCATTCAAGCTCAGCCTTTAGAAAATTTTGAAATAAATAATTTAAATTTTAATAAACAATATTCAAAAACATCTTTTGATCTTAACAAAATTCGAACAGAACACATGAATAGCGAAGAAAAATTAGCCATCTCAAAATTATTAAAAGAATTTTCAGAAATTCTTCATGATGAAAATAACGCTTTAACTTTTACGAACGAAGTAAAACATAAAATCCGTACCAAAGACGAAATCCCGACATACACTAAGACATACCGATACCCGGAAATTCATAGAACGGAAGTACAATCACAAATAAAAAAAATGCTCGATCAAAAAATCATTAGGCCATCCCATTCACCCTGGTCATCCCCAGTGTGGATCGTACCTAAAAAACTTGACGCGTCCGGAAAAAAGAAATGGAGAATTGTTATCGACTATAAGAAGTTGAACGATAAGACTATAGACGATAAGTACCCCATTCCCAACATAACCACTCTACTAGACAAACTCGGCAAACGTCAATATTTTTCAACACTCGATCTAGCATCCGGATTTCATCAAATTGAAATGAGTAAAGAAGACATTCAAAAGACCGCATTCAATACAGAAAACGGACACTATGAATTCTTAAGAATGCCATTTGGTTTGAAAAACGCACCCGCGACATTCCAACGAGTCATGGATAACGTTTTAAGAAATTTAGCGAATGAAATTTGCCTAGTTTATCTGGATGATGTTATCATATTCAGCACCAGCCTCCAAGAACATGTTGAGAGTTTAAGATCAGTATTCGATAGATTAAAGAAAGCCAATCTCAAAATTCAACTAGACAAGTCTGAATTCTTTCGAAAAGAAGTGGCTTATTTAGGGCATGTTGTTACACCCTCAGGCGTAAAACCGAACCCCGACAAAATTATAGCTATCAAAAACTACCCTATTCCGAAAACTACCAAACAAATAAAAGGATTTTTAGGCCTCCTAGGATACTACCGGAAGTTTATAAAAGATTTCGCTAAATTGACAAATCCACTAACCAAATGTTTAAAAAAGGGTGCTGAAATCAAAATTAACGACCCTGATTACGTAAATTGTTTTAATATCTGCAAAAATCTTTTAATTAATGAGCCGATACTTCAATATCCCGACTTCACTAAATCTTTCAATTTAACTACCGATGCGAGCAATTTTGCTATAGGTGCAGTTCTTTCACAAGGACCTATAGGTTCAGATCTCCCTGTTGCATATGCAAGTAGAACATTAAACGAATCGGAGCAAAATTATTCTACAATTGAGAAAGAACTACTCGCGATTGTCTGGTCAACAAAATATTTCAGACCGTATCTTTTTGGCCGGAAATTCAAAATTATCACCGACCATAAACCACTACAATGGTTATTTTCGCTTAAAGAACCAAATTCTAAATTAGTACGTTGGCGGCTTAAATTAGAAGAATTCGATTTCGAAATATCTTATAAAAAAGGCTCGTTAAATAAAAATGCTGACGCTCTTTCTCGTATCGAATTAAATGTTAAAACAATAGAACCCGGTACCGAAAATCTTTTCGATTGGTATATCGAAAATTTTGACGAAACATTCAATACAAATAATGATTCGCAATCTATGATTGTAGAACCAGATGATACCCCAGACTCGGACTCAAACTCAGACACAAACAACACTGTTCACTCAAATTTAGAAAATCCCATTATCGGAATTCCAATAAGTGAATCATCTGTTAATGCAGGTAAAAACCAAATAATAATATCGGAAGTATTACATTCACCCTCAAAACCTAAATTAACTAAATTGCACTCGGATAAAATGCGAATTAATATACAATTATCTAAAACTAATTTCGAAGCAGATTCAATAAAATTTATTAAAGAATTCGTAGTTCCAAAAGTAAAATATTATTTATATTTTGAACATCCTGTTTATGAACAATTTACTAAAGTCTTACAAAAACATTTCAAAAATGCGGAAATCAACTTTGTAAAATGTAACACAAAATTATTAGATGTAGAGAATGAAGACGACATACAAGAAACAATACAAAATTATCACACGGGCAAGACCAATCACCGTGGAATTCACGAAGTTTACAACCAATTAAAGAAAAAATATTACTGGCCAAATCAAATAAAGACTATAACAGATTACATTAACCAATGCGAAGTTTGTTTAGCCTCAAAATATAAACGAAACCCAGTCAAGCCGAAATTAAACATAACACCAACACCGAACAAACCTTTTGACACTATTCATATCGATACACTCAGTTTAGAAAATTGTAAATTTCGCACAATAATTGATGCTTTTTCAAGATATGCGCAAGCATACAAAATTAGCTCAACAAATGCAATTGAAGTGACAAGTAAACTAACAAAATTCTTTTCTCATCATGGCATTCCAAAATTAATTATCTCAGATAACGGAGTAGAATTTAAAAATTGTTTATTGAAAGAATTGCTAACTTTACACAAAATCGATATACACTTCACTAGTTCTCAACATCCAAATTCAAACGGTCTCGTGGAAAGATTCCACTTTACTCTTATTGAGCATATTAGATTATTTAATTTACAACAAAATTTCAAAAACGCAACAATCGAAGACAAAGTTCACTATGCTATCCTAGCTTATAACAACACAAGTCACACCGCGACCGGATTAAAACCAATAGAAATAACAAATGGTCACTTAGAAACAAACTCACCCCTTGACGTAGAGCTAGAAAAACAAGTAACACAAGATTACGTGCAAAAACACAAAGAAAAGACCAAATTAGTCTACCAGAACATTAACGAAAAAATGCATAACACAAAATCAGATTTGATAAATAAATTAAACGAAAATCTCGAAAATTTACTTAACATTCCTCAAACCGTTTTTGTACACAATAAACAAAAAGTCAATAAAACAAAACAACCAAAATTTAAGAAAGAAAAAATTAAGACAATAAATCAAAATTTAAAAACTGCCGAAATCGAGACAAATCCTAATGACAAAAAACAACCAAAAATACACCTGTCAAATATAAAAAGACCAAGGAAAATAATTCATAAAAATTACGCTATTCCAGGTCCTTCCTGTTCACGTACTCCTACGGATTAAACATCAAGAATATTACACAAAACACAGGACTACTGAGAATAAACCTAGGACTAGCAAAACTACAAAAAACCACACATACGTTCATTCACTACTACGACCTACAACCACTCTTTAAACAATATGACAGTCTGAATACACAATACAACAATCTCAAACAAACAATTACAAACAATAAAATAATTTTGAAAGAATTTGAAAACGATGACAAGATTATCCAATTTATTCAAAATTCTATTGACGAAAAAATTAGTCACTTATCAGTACACTTTCAAAAATCTAGATCAAAGAGAGGATTAATAAATGGACTCGGATCCGTTATTAAATCCATAACGGGTAATTTAGACGCTGATGATGAAAAACAATACACAAATATTCTAAACCATTTACAAAACAATCAACACAAAATAGACAATCAATTAAAACATCAATACTCTGTCAATAACCAATTAATCGATTATTTCAATCACACAATCGATACTATCAAACAAAATGAGATAATACTCAAAAAGAAAATACACATATTGTTATCGGTGAAACCCAAGATCAAGAGAATATTTTTTAAAAGAAATTTTTGGTCAACTAAATACTTTACTAACGTTAACTCTTAATACTTTGCAAGATATAGAAAATTCTCTAACTTTTTGCAAACTTCACGTTATGCACCCAAGTATAATAAAAACTAATGATCTGTATGTAGAATTGAATAAAATTTCAAAATACTATAATCATGAATTACCTCTCGAACCATTACCGGAAAATATACCAGAATCAGAAAAATTAATTACTGTTAATTGTAAACTCCAATCAGATAAAATAATTTATTTTATCGAAATTCCTATTAATTATGAAACAGATTTCCAATTACTTCATCTCATTCCAATACCTACCCGATATCAGTCTGAATTTGTTACAATTATACCAAGTAATGAATATTATTTAAAATCAATCGATGGTCATATTAAAGCTCTAAATGGCGTATGTACTAAAGGAAATAATAATTACCAATGTCCAAACAAAATGTCAGAAGTAGATGACAACTCCTGCGAGAAGAATATCATCTCAAGAAACAAGAACGAAAATTGCAAGTACATAAGAATAAACATTAAACGAAATCATATAGAAACTTTAGAAGAAGCGAATCAATTTTTAGCCGTACTTCCTAAACCTGATGTTATTCAAGCTTACTGCAAGCATGGCGACGAAATAAAGAATTTACAAGGCATATTCTTAATTAAAGAAGACGATTGCCAAATAAAATTTCAGAAGCAGAATTTAAACTTCAAAGAAGGTACCTTTGGCAAACCAACAATAATAGAAAACTTCAATATCAAGCTTAATACTTCGCAAATACCAAAAATGACAGTCGACCTGAACTCCATCCAAGAATTAAAAATACCAATAAACAAGTACGAAGAAATAGAACAAGATCAAGACAACAATAACCTCATAAACTACCCCACGATAATATTATACGTAATCATTATCATTGCTGGCATCATCGAGACGATAATTTACGGAAGAAAATGGCTTTTAAAATCCAAATCAACCGAACGTCCAGACCGTCAATCGAGAATATCAGCCAATAAATCGAACCTGATTCTTCCCGATGAAGCTCAATTTTAAGGAGGGAGGAGTTAGCGAACCACTATTCCCATAGAAGACGCTGAATCCGCAAGAATCCCCACTAGTAGCTGTAGTCATATTTCATTTATTATGTTAGACTCTCATAATGTAGTTAGTTAAGAATTGACCTCTGTTTTGTAAAGATCTACTTTTGAATGTTATAATAAATCTTTGTGTGAAATAAATTTTTTTTAAAACTCGAATCTCAATTCAAGTTTCGTAATTTGTATGTACATATACTATATCTGTATCATTCCCCCAATTTCAACTAATAATATTCCTTATTTCAAAAATCCAATTAATAAAAAAGACTCCTTAACTGTTAGTGCCCATGGCTTCATTTATTTTTAAGACGGCATTGGAAACACTGAAACTATATTGTAATATTATATAAAATTAAAAACTATAATTATCAAATCGAATCAAATTCTCACAAATATTTCTTTTTTTGGCATAGTATTAATTAATATTGTAATATATGTATTCCAATGTGTAGAAATCGTTATACGCTTTCGTGTAATTAGTTTTTTATTTTAACCAAAATATACCTTAAGTGACATCTATCATCAAGAAGTCATAAGAAATATATACTCGCATAATAGTTCCTTAGATTCCTGGCACAGTGGTGCCATGAAAAAAAGTTTGGAACCCCCTGGTTACAAATTATTTAAACTAATATTTAAACAACTAAACGTAATGCGAATAAGTACTTTTTTAAAATTTAGGTCAAGAATGCCACAACGATTTCGCTTGGAATCGTTTTATTAATAATTAAATACTAATTAAACAGATATTTGTTAGAAACATATCAAAGTTTGGAACCCGGGCTACGAACTTATTTTGGGGTTCAAAATTCGGTCACCTATTATGACTTCGGGCTGCATAGTACCGCGAAGCTCAAGTTATATATATATATATATATATATATATATATATATATATATATATATATATATATATATATATATATATATATATTATATATAACATAGGGAAAAACCTTTCAGAATTCATATATATATATAAATAAAAGGGGCTTCTGGTTTAATTCTGTATATTCTAAAGATATCTAATTATTTGGAACCGATAGCATTATATCGAAAATTCAGATTATCGCAACGGTCAAATTATTGAAAAATATGGCTTAAAACCCATTGCAACGTTTGTAAAAGTACTTTGATTCGTGTCAAAATGTATATATTTATATTTGTATTAAATGTATTAAATTACATATATCTTTATATTAAATATACAAAGACTTTTTCAGAAATAAGACATTTAATTTGAAAACCTGAACAACTCTCAATAATGCAAATTTTATCCTGAAAATTGTAAATGCGCAGAGCAGCGCCACCTACAAATGGTTGAAGTCTCATTTTGATTTCAGATTTGATTTATCGACCCCAAAATCCTATAAAATATATGGAATTATTAAGTAATTCGGAAAATATTAATTTTTTGTCATAGTGGCGCCATCTGGAAATGGTTACAAATCAAATTTAACCTCAGATTTGAACTCAGCGCCGTGAAATACCTTCACAATTTTTTTGTGGCGTTATTTAGTGGAAAACTAATTTATTGAAAATATTCATTCATAAGTTCGATTATCAAAATAGAAATGGGCTTAGGGGGGTCATTAAACCAACGAGTAAAAATGTACGAGTATTTTTAGCATTTTTTTGACACATTTGGAGACGCTTTAAGGGGTGAGAAGAGAAACACATTTTTTACTCATATTAAGGGACACCCTAATATATATATATATATATATATATTTATTTATTTATTTATGTTCTTGAGGGAAACCAACAGTCAAAGAATGACTAATTATAGGTTTCCACGTATTGATACAAAAATTTCTTAAGAATAAAACAAATTGTACATATTGGATTGTATACATATATAAAGTGGTAATTTACATGAATACATGAATAGTGACAGATGTTCAAATTAGGAAGGTAATAAGTTTACAACATAAACATTTGTTTAATTCAGCTTAATTCAGCCTTGATAGCATATTTAAATTTGGTTGAATTGAGAGAGAAAAAGTCAATATGACTAAAGGTGGAGTTATAAGAGGACATGATTCTATTGATTGGTGAATTTTTGTTGTTATTTGTTCTAACTGAAAGCAATTGAAACATGTTATTAGATCTAGTGTTTCTGTTGGATACATATATATTAAAATAGTGAATCAATAACTCGGAATGCAATAAATTATTGAATGTTTTAAAAAGAAACATTATGTCGTTATAGATTCTTCTGTTCTCCAATGAAAACATATTGAACTTTTTTAGTCTTTTTGCTACTGCAAAATTAAATTTGTAACAAAGTGAAGCTAAGAATTTTTTTTGGACTCTTTCAATGAGATGTTTATTTTTATTATAAAATGGATTCCAAACTATTGATGCATATTCCAACTTCGTACAAACCATGGAGTTATACAAGGAAATCATTGACCATGGGTCGTTAAAGTACTTGCAACTTCTCAATATAAAACCCAACGTTCTGTAGGCTTGTTTTACAGTTATCTCAATATGAAGATTAAATAATAATTTAGAATCGAAAGTAACGCCTAAGTCCTTTATAACTGATCTGTTTTCTATAACTATGTTGTCTATATTATAATTAAATTTAATTGATCTACGATTCCTAGTAAAATTTACAACATAGCATTTAGAAACATTCAGAGACAGATAGTTGTTATTACAGTAATTTTGCAAATTATTTAAATCCATTTGAAGCATTAAATTATCATTTTCTGATTTAATTATGTTATAAAATTTTAAGTCATCGGCGTACAGCAGAAAGTGAGAATATGTAAAGCATGATGTTATGTCATTAATGAACAAATTGAAGAGCAAAGGGCCCAGATGGGATCCTTGCGGAACTCCCGACGTGACAGATATTAAACGGGATTTAAATCCTTTACAAAACACTAATTGTGATCTTTTTGTGATATAAGATTCTAACCATCTGAGCAAATTCCCATGAATTCCTAACATATTCAGTTTATGCAGTAGAGTAGGATGATGTACTCTATCAAATGCCTTGCTAAAGTCAGTATAAATAACGTCTACCTGTAATTTATTGTTCATGTTTCCACTTACAAATTCAGTAAAAGGAACTAAATTAGTAATAATAGATCTACCTGAACAAAAGCCGTTTTGTTCTGGAATTATAATATTTTCTATGCTGCTCTTCAGTTGTTTCAGAACGAGGGCTTCGAAAATTTTACCGAATGCGGAAAGGATAGAAATAGGTCTATATTGGTGGCATCATTTACATCTCCAGATTTATAAATAGGAGTGATGTATGAAAGTTTCCATTTATCAGGAAATATACCAGATTCAAGTGATTGATTGAATAATATAACTAAAGGTTCAGTGAGATAAAATGAACAGGTTCGAATGAATTTAGCAGGAATTTGATCAGGTCAACAGCCTTTACTAACATCTAGTGTTGATAAATAATTAAAAACACTATCATAATTGATGTGCATAGAACTTATATTTAGTGCAGTGTTTGTAATGTCGCTATGTACTTGTACTAGTGAATCGTTCAGGTTAACAAAGACTGATTCAATGTATTCGGCAAAAAGATTACAAACGCCGGTTCCATTGTGAGCTTCACGGTCGTGATAATGAATAATATTAGGAATTCCGTTGTTTTTTTTTCAAAGTTTTTGAGTAATTCCAAAATGACTTAGGATTTGTTTTTATGTTATTTTCAATATTATTAATGTAAGTGATAAAATCCTGTTTCATTTTGGTTTTTACTCGATCACGTAACAATGAAAACGTAGTGTAATCTGAGATTCGCCTATAAGTTTTCCATCTTTTATGAAATTTATGTTTTTCTTTAAGTAGTTTTATTAAAGATTTAGTGAACCATAGTGGATGTTTATCTTTTTTTATGTATTTAACGGGAACGAATTCAATTAAAAGACCGTGTAAGATATTGTAAAAAGTTTCTAAATTAACGTTAACATCGGGATTGTTAAATTTAATAGTCCAATTAATAGCTGATAGTTTATAAATTAATTCTTCGTAATTACATTTGTTAAAATTGAACGCGAACGAATGATTTTGAGAAAGTGTTTGAATGTTTTTTAAGTTAAGGCTTATTTCCAATGCAGGGTGATGAAGGTCTACGTTACTTATAGGTGCTTGACTCAGAATAACTTTACATTCATCTGAACATAAAACTAGGTCTAAAATTCTGTTATTATGATTTAGAACTCCATTGTATTGTAACAGATTACAAATATTTATTATGTTTTGAAGTTCGAAATATAAGTTGTTTTTTCTTATATTGTATGGTTCAAAATAAGTAGATTTAGGAGTCCAGTCAATGTGTGGCAGATTGTAATCACCAACTATTAAAAATGCTTCATTACACAACCGAAAACTAACTTCCGTAACTTTATTGAAATGATCAGAATATAGTTCATGGCTAGATGATGGGGGGATGTAGACGCCGCAAACATTTATTTTAAAATTCGTAATCAAACCAAATTTTAGTGAACAAAAATAAAATATATGCAGATATAAAATTATCTATTTTTAGCAATATCTTTTTCTGAATTGATAATAATAATAGGAGATGCTTCGTTTTTTCGCACAAATATTTTCGCCGCTTTAACCCAAGCAAATTTATAATTATTTTCTCTAGCTTTAGATTTTGCCTCTCTTAGTAATAATTTATTGTTAGGGCTAAGGTGATCATTAATGTAAATCAATTTGTTGTCTGTATAGTTAATTTGGTTTGCGTTTAAATTTTTTATTGAACGTGCGCATGAGATAAAATTATCCTTCTTGATTCTTGAAATAAATCTAATTATAATATTCTTAGGCTTTTTTTGGGTCTGATTAAAAGAGGCAACGCGATGAATGGCATCAATGTCGTTTTTAGATATTGGACATTTGATGACTTTGCTGATATTACACATTACTTCGATTAAAATTTCGTTATGACTCTCGGGAACTCCGACGATTTCTAAATTATTGTTTCTAGTACGCTGCTCGACATCAGCTACTTTAACCTTGAGAGCATCACATTCGTCTTTGATTATGTCGATCAGTTTTACTTTCTCAGTTAACGAGTTTAATTTCGACTCAAAATTCTTTAGCTTGGAATCAAAATCATCGATTTTATTACAGCAGTACTCAATGGACTTATGTATCTCAGTAATTTTCCTCATTAAGTTTGATAGAGTGGGTTCATCGGTTTTTTCGTGGCTAGTGGGCGTGCAGATCTTACATTCATCACAGATCCATTTGAAATTAGGATACGATAATAAAGCACTTTTTTCTGTTGGTGTAATTGAAGTGCAACTGAAGTGAAACATTCACTCACACCGTCCAACGCAAGCCAGCCCTGGATTATTTCGCGAATTTATATTCGATTTACATTTAGCACACGAGTTGACCATTGTAAACTAATAGTTGTTAATTATGCCGAGCAGGTGAAATTAATTAACTGACCTGCTGTAAATGCTGAGCGCTGTTAACGTTAAAACTTGCGCACGCTGACCTTACTTAAGTATGAAATTAGCAAAAAACGACTTTATGCACTAGGAACGAACTACTACACTACAAAAAGTATAAATCTAGAGCTAACTTCGTAGAGTACGACATCGAAACACTGATGAGGTGATGATAGCACTATTCAGATGACTTCGGCCCAAAATTCACAATTTAAATAACAATATTAACTCAATAAATAGAAGTTGTAATCACCACTAAATAAAATGCGTCAGAATATGACAGTTCACCGCATATGGTGTATATACAGGATGAGTCTGGGAAGACGCCCCCCCCTTTAACTTTTTTATTATGAGTAATAGAAAAAAATGGTTCATATGAAAGTTTTATTATTTTAAATATACTATTTTATGGCAGATGTAGATATTTTTTACAAAGTCAGGTTTACAAGATACGACTATCAACTTTTATTTTTTAAATAGCAACCTATAATTATTTTACTAAAATAAAAACCGCCATTTTTTTCTCTTTTCAACGGTGTATTAGTTTTTATTAATGTATCTGAAAAAATTCGAGAAAAATAAGAAAATTGAGAAATACTAGAAATAATTTTTATACAAATATTATAGGTGGCTATGTGAAAATAAACAAAATGTAACAGTTTTTGTTACTGAATTTGTTGCTTTAGTTTGTTAAGTTGTATAACACTGTTACATTTTGTTTATTTTCACATAGCCACCTATAATATTTGTATAAAAATTATTTCTAGTATATCTCAATTTTCTTATTTTTCTCGAATTTTTTCAAATACATTAATAAAAACTAATACACCGTTGAAAAGAGAAAAAAATGGCGGTTTTTATTTTAGTAAAATAATTATAGGTTGCTATTTAAAAAATAAAAGTTGATAGTCGTATCTTGTAAACCTGACTTTATAAAAAATATCTACATCTGCCATAAAATAGTATATTTAAAATAATAAAACTTTCATATGAACCATTTTTTTCTATTACTCATAATAAAAAAGTTAAAGGGGGGGGCGTCTTCCCAGACTCACCCTGTATATATATTTGTATATATACAGGCTGTCCCATTTAACTTGACAACTTGAAATAACTCAAAAAATACGCGATGTACGAAAAATTGAGCCGAGACCAAGTCTTAACAGTTTTGAAGGGGGAATCATTCTATGCTAAAATCAGGACCCCCCTGCACCCAGTGGGTGGGGCGGTGGGCAACATTGAAATCTTAAATAGAAACCCCATTTTTTATTTCAGATTCGGATTCTACGGACAAAAATACATAAGTTTTGTGTGAAACTTTTTTTCTGATTTCGCATTTCTAATTGCCCGGCTTTTGACGTTAAGTTGGTACTCCTGAATTCAGGCCAGAAGCAGCTTGTTCTGCAGCCAACTTCAGGTTTGGCCCTCAAGTCAAGTTTTACCATCTAGTGCTTCACAAAGGATCTACATTTATCATTCCTAGAACCCTTTCTTCCAATATCGCACTTTCTGCTCTTGCCAAATTGCGATTTCCGCGCTTACGTGTACTTTTCGTGGATACAACTGCCGTCTTTTTAAATTTTGCCACTAATTTCGCAATTGTGGTTACACTTGGAATCGGTAGATCCATAAACTTAAAAGAAAATTGATCTCTTAAATAATTATTTCCTCCATAATACATTTTTATTATAAAAATACGCTCCTTATTAGTGTAAATAACCATATTTTATAAATTGTCAAGTCAAAATGTCAGAAACGTCAAATAATTCGCTTGCAAGAAATCAAAACAAAACAGTCACTGGTAACGATATTTATTTTCGTAAAAATTTAATAAATCGGTGAATTTACAAAACTTAAAAGTTAATTTACGGGACCAAATTACTAGTAAATTGAAATGTATTTTACATCGTTTGATTCAGAAAAATGATATCTTTCGATTGACACTTCAATCTTTGTTGTCCGGTAGAACACCGAGCAACAGCATGCAAAAAACTGATTTCCCATGTTAATCTCCTATGTACACTTTTAAAACAGACACCCGGTATATATATATATATATATATTCTCGCTGAGGGATATTTTAATGTAGTGAAGCATAATTGTATAGTTGGTTAGGTTTTGAATGGTTATTTGTGTTCTGCGTTTTCGTCTTCGAGAATCTGTTTTCTGTGTTTGTTAGTCCATATTTACTGGATTATAGTTTATCTTTTGATGGAGAGCTGATAGTCTCTTCTTGTCTAGTACGATTAGTAGTTCTCTTGCTCTGGATGGTGTGACATGAGTACAGTGAGTCTTAGCCGTTAATATCTGAGTATGTTGTGAAGTGACTGATTTTGGTGTGTTAGTATTTTCAGGTTTTGGGTTAATATTTCAGGTGATTCTAGTGTTGTGAGCTGAAGTGTAAAGCAAAGCTACATAAGAGGGGTAGTGTAGTATTTCTAGGGCTCCAGTTGGGAGAACTAGAGAGAGAGCAAATGGGAGTACTAAGAAATGATGCTTGTGAGGTAGCTGTAAGTGTATTTGTTGCATGAGTGTTATTAAAGTTGGTTCCTCCCCTTTTTTGACATCTTGATTCATTGAAATTGTAGTTGTTATGTTAGATTTATTTCTAATATAGTTGGCAACACTGATTTACTTTGTTAACGTCTTAGTGCGAGGTTGAGCGCGCGCGCTCTTGACCTTGTGTTGTATAGACTAACCTGTAGTTTAGTTGTTAGTTATTTATCACTGAAATCACTTCAATTTAGTTTAGGAAATAAACCTTCGCTTGCGAATAGATTTGTGGTATTTTTACTATTTATTATTTGGATAAACCTTAGTGTTTTGGTTTTAGTAACACTTGTATAATTAAGTCGTAAAGTCTGTGTCGCTAACATGCAAAAACTTAAATAAACTAAATATTACCTTCAATATAATATGTTATATTTAGTGTGCTCTTTGCAGATTCGGTTACAAAAGTACACGTTACAATTGCAACGCCAAACTGAACGTCAGGCATTTGGACAATGAATCCTTCCCGGGCATCATAAGCATAGATCACAGGAATGGTCATTTGTAATTCATTCCATCTGCAATAAATGAAATTATTTAGAAACCATATCAGATAAAAAGTTAGCACACATACACATTGGACCTTTTCCACTGCTCTTGTGCGCAGGCCAGAGAGATATATTTACCTAATTTTATATTAATTTAAGTCAACTTTAGTTGTCATCTTTCAGTGTCAAAATAAGATATTGTGTTCATTTCAATAGTTATAATATTATATACTTCAAATAAATATTGTTTTAGACATAATAATTAAATACATCCTTAACATATACCCGCTAAAGAACATATATCAAGAAGAGCAATTGAAGAACAATTTTTTTCGGAAAAATATGTCTTACGCCATATTAAAGTAAACTTATCTGAGTATCATTGGATTTTGCTAAAAATAAAAACCAAAACAGAATATATAATGCCTACGCTCCATCAGTGGCGGATCTAGAAAATCGTTTCTTGCAACAACATTATTCAAAAATGTGCGTTACCTAGATTATTAGCCAATATAATAATATTAATAATCTTTATTGACATTCCAAGTCAAAGACGAGGTTCAGCCTGAGGCTGCTCTTCCACCTAACCTTACATATATTATAAAGCCAAAAATATAACCAAAAAAAAATCAACAAAATTTACAAAAATACATACATTAACATGAATGTTTAAAAATTATATCATATTCTTTATTTTGTTCTTAAAAGAATTCAACGGTTGAGATTTCAAAGATGAAGGAATACTGTTGTAGAAAGTGGGTGCTAAATAGGAGAAAGAACCTTTAAATTTTGATTTATTACAAGTAGGAGCAATATATAAATCATTAATACGGAGACTGTAATTATAATTTTTAAATAATAATTTGTCAGCTAAATAACTTGGAGTGCTGGTTAGCCTTATTTTATGAATCAAACATAGATAGGCAATTTTTAAGCGGTCATCAATGAATCTCATATTCGATAAAACACGGTAATGAGATATGTGGTCGTATTTACACACACCATAAATAAACCGTATTCAAGAGTTCTTTATTAGAGTTATTTTATTTTCGTCCGTTTGTGTCAAATTCAAAATATAGGTGCATGCGCAGTAATCAAATATTGGCAAAATTAATTTTACTAAAAAATCACATGACGTTCAGGTAACGGAGCTAAAAGTAACAAACGGTGAAAAATCAAGTTTAGGCCGCAACCCAGCGTACACGTGTGAGTAAACTGAAAAAATAAGTAAGGGAGAATAAATGAGCAATTTTTCACGGGGAAGAACGCAAAAGTTTCAGTTCACTGTAAGCCTTCATAAAACGTAAACGAGATTAAACATAGAATATAGCCCCACCAGAACCAGTGGATATATTTAAAAAGAGTAAGCGGACAGTAAGATCTCCAATAAAGAACAACACCAAGGAAAACATGGAGACGGAACAGATTCTAAAAGCTATTCAGGGAGTAATTGAGGCAATGAGCACCACCAAGGCAGAATTGCTATGCGAAATAAAAGAAAATAATTCCATGTTACAAAAACGGGCAGTATAAATTAAAAATAAAGAACAAGAATGAAAAAAAGAAAAGATGAGCTTTTAAATCGAATAAAAAAAGTTGCAAAATAAAGAAGAAATAAGAGAAAAAAGAGAAAAGAAAAACAATATAATAATAAAGGGTATAAAGGTAGAAGAAAATAATATAAAACTGCAGCAGAGGAATAGATAAGAGACAATCTGAAAGTAGAAACCACAGTGGCAGACGCATATAAGATAAAGATGAAGGAAGGAGATGTACTAATAGTAAAATTATCAGGCTAGGAAGAAAAAACAAAAAATAATAAAAAGCAAAAAGTTGCTCAAAGGAACAACCGCCTATGTTGATCACGATTTTACGCAGCAAGAACTAGAAAAATTACAAAGGCAGAAAGAAGCAAAGGTAACTCAGCAACGGTAACATATAAAAAAAAGATAAATAAAAAATGGTTCGCATGGAATGAACTAGAAGGTACATAAAAGAAACAACACAGGACAAAAGGAAGGTAATTTTTTTAGACAAGATAGCGACCAGAAGTAATGCATGTACTACACATTATATAAAAATAGGTTTTTAGGAATATAAAGGGTATTAAAGGGAAAGGTAAAGGGGTTTGGGAACGCATACAAAAATACGATATTATAGGGTTACCTGAAACTTGGGTTAAAGAAAATTCCTGGGAAACAATTAAATAAAAACTCTGAAAAGAATACAATTGGATAAGCCTACATGCCACAAGAATTCATAAAAAAGGAAGAGCAAGTGGAGGAATTATTACGGGGGATAAGAAAAATATAATAGAATTTAATGAATTTCAGAAATAATGTACAAGAAAGACAAATACAACTAGACAACGAAATATGGAGAATACTAACAATATATAACAATAGCACAAATTCCATCATCAAAGAAATAGATGAAAATATACTAGAAGCGAATGAATATAATTTAATATTTTGAGGAGACTTCAATGCCAGAATAGACGAGGAAAGCGGACGGTGTGATATAAGTACAGGAAAAATAGTAAACCGCAACTCAAAAGATAAAATAAAAAACACAGACGGTGCAATGCTGATAAAATTGTGTGAAGAAAGGGGATGGAACATCTTAAACGGGAACCATGTCGGAGACGAAGAAGGAGAATTTTCTTTTATAAACGCAAGAAATGGTGCATCCGTAATTGATTACGGCATAACAAATAATGAAGCACAAGGAAAAATAACAAAATTTGAGGTAATTGAACAAACAGCCTCAGACCACCAATTTATAGCCTTAACCATAAACAAACAAGAAGAAACAATGGCAAGTATGAATCATAATCTAACAATAATAAGGTAGAATTAAGAAGCATTAAAACAATATAAACAAAAAACCGATAAATCAGACTTCGAGGAGACGGAAGGAGACATCGAAGATGAAATAAGGAACTTAACAACTGTGATACATAACTCAATGACAAAATTAACAAAGAGAACAAACAACGACACAATCTCCAGAAATTATTGGTGGGACAAAGAATGTAAAGAACAACAAAAAGAAACAAAAAGGTTTTTAAGGCACTACAGAAAAGGTCATATAACGCTTGAAGTGTACAAACAAAAAAAAAACAATACAAAATATTCTGCACATGTAAACAAGTTGCGCAAAGACAAAATTAATAAAGGAACTGTACGAAATCACTACGGAAGCCCAGGCATGGAAGTACTTAAAAAAAGAAAGAAGACAACAATCGGTCAAGGACGAAAATATTTCAATGGTACAGTGGAATCAACATTTCAAAAACCTACTAAAAGGTACAAACCTAGACCCAGAAACTAATTTAAAAGAAGAAACATAACAATTATGATAGTGAAGTGACGTCAGAAGAAGAAGTGGAAACACAAATAAGAAAATTGAAGAAGAGCAAGGCACAAGGTGAAGACGGAATACCTAACGAAGCGTGGATATATGGTGAGGACAAAATAATAAAGATTATGACACATCATCAATAAAGTATGGAAAAGAAATAAGCTGTCAAAACAATGGACAAAAGGATTAATAATACCCATCTACAAAAAGGTGACAGAACTGAATCCAATAATTACCGGGGAATTACGCTACTAAACACACTATATAAAATCTATGCAAAGATACTGAACCAACGACTCCAAGAGGAAGTAGAAAGGAATGAAATCTTGCCGGATACACATGCAGGGTTTAGACAAAATAGAAGTGCAATAGACAACATATAATTCTAAACTACTTAAATGAACAACAATTGAAAGAAGAAAAGGGGAAACTCTACTCATTTTTCGTAGATTTAAAAACAACCTTCGATAGTATTGACAGAGAGAAACTAACAACAGAAATGAAATACAAAAAATCGACGCACACCTAATCAGAATAATAGAAGAAATTTATAAGCAAACCTCAAATGTAGTAAAAGTAGGATAAAACTACACTGAAGAATTTTGGACAGATGTAGGTCTAAGACAAGGATGCCCTCTTAGCCTAACGTTATTTGCAATATACATAGCGGACATTGAAGAAAACGTCCAGAAAGGACAAACCGGAGGTGTAATTGTCGGAAAAACAAAATTCTGGACCTTGGCATACGCAGACGACTTGATATTATTGGCGAAGATTGACAAGGAACTGGAATCTATGTTTAAAAGATTTGACACTTACCTAGCAAAAAAGAAAATGCTCCTAAATACTGAGAAATCCAAAGTAAGGAAATTTACAAAAGAAGGCGGAAAAGAAAAAGAAACAAACCATATATGGAGAGGACAGAAAATAGAACGAGTAAAAGAATTTAAGTACTTAGGATACACTTTCAAACAAAGTAACAACAAAGACAAGTAGATAAAACAAGTAACAAGAAAAGCCAACTACGCAATGAGGGAAGTGTGGAGCATCGCGGAGCGCAAATTCACCAAAAATTACAAAATAAGAATAATGCTATTTGATTACATTATAAAAAGCATAATTATGTACGGTGCAGAGATCTGGAGTTGGGAAGAGCAGGGCAAGTTCGAACAAGTGCAACTTAAATATCTAAAGTGGACATTAGGACTAGACAGATACACTTTCAAACAAAGTAACAACAAAGACAAGTAGATAAAACAAGTAACAAGAAAAGCCAACTACGCAATGAGGGAAGTGAGGAGCATCGCGAAGCGCAAATTCACCAATAATTACAAAATAAGAATAATGCTATTTGATTACATTATAAACAGCATAATTATGTACGGTGCAGAGATCTGGAGTTGGGAAGAGCAGGGCAAGTTCGAACAAGTGCAACTTAAATATCTAAAGTGGATATTAGGACTAGACGGATACACATTCAAACAAAGTAACAACAAAGACAAGTAGATAAAACAAGTAACAAGAAAAGCCAACTACGCAATGAGGGAAGTGAGGAGCATCGCGGAGCGTAAATTCACCAATAATTACAAAATAAGAATAATGCTATTTGATTACATTATAAAAAGCATAATTATGTACGGTGCAGAGATCTGGAGTTGGGAAGAACAGGGCAAGTTCGAACAAGTGCAACTTAAATATCTAAAGTGGACATTAGGACTAGACAGGAACACGCCAGGTTATATTGTACTTGAAGAAACGACCCGCGCAGAATAATCTACCAATGCTGGGCAGAAATAATGAAGAAAGAAGGAAGTCCCTGGGAAATAAAACGAAGAAGTTATTACGAAAGAAATGGATTCTCACCTACTAAAGTTGAAATAAAACGGACAGAAAACTACTAAATCAACTTACAGGAGCTAGCACAGACCAAGATATTCAAAAACAAGAACAAAACAGGCAGATAGAAGAATCAAAATATAACAAGATGTACAAAAACATTATAACAATAGGCATCCCACAATATTTAAAAATAAAAATGGAAAATCCATAAAATTAATATCAAGATGAAAGCGTGGCAACGAAGAAAACGAAAATAAATATTGGTTGCATTTTTTTCGACAGAACGTCTGTGACCTCGACCGTTTCAACCACGTGTAGAAACAGCGAAGCAGTGTCATCAAGAAAACAGAACAGAAGAAATGTATCGACAACATTTTGAGAACCCAGTAAGGTAGAGCTCTATTATTCATTATATAAATCCCTTATTATCTTGAACATCCATTAACCATCCACCCTTAACCTTAAAGTTACTTTATCAAAATCAAAACGACCACCACGCCATCTATAAATAAATAGCAAAACAAACCAAACCTGAGCACCTCCTGATTACAGGGGCGCACAAGAAAACAATCTCCAACATGTCCGCGCCACCTATTAATAAAACGTTAGACGCACCGATACATTTCCAAAACGAGAACAAGCCATAATTATGAATTCCGTAGACACACTAAAGATAAAAGATAATATAACATGCATAGGTAATATAGTAGGCCCAAAACAAGTTTTATTTGCATCCCGAATCTCCAAAAATAGAGTATGTATCTATCTACAAACAACAACGCTAGTAGATAAAATAGTTACAGAACACAGCGAAGTAGAAATAGAAAGTAATAAAATCAACATCCGCCGAATGATAACACCAGCAAAGCGTCTAATCCTCTCAAATGTCAGCCCAACAATACCACACCACTTAATCGAAGAAGCGTTAACAAAGTCAGAAATACGTTTAGTTTCATCAATAACCTTTTTAAGAGTTGGAATGCCAGACCCAGAATACTCGCATGTACTAAGCTTCCGGCGACAAGTCTACATATCACCAAACGAAAACGAGTCCCACCCACCCTCAATAACTATTAATTATGAAGACACGGAATATAGGATTTTCAGAAACGAAGAAATAACGACATGCTTCACTTGTAAACAGCAAGGACACACAAACAATCAATGCAAAGAAATGAACCCAGAAGTAAACACTAGCACAGCCACAACGACAAATGAGAATACTACCCAAATAAATACAAACATAATCTCAAAGGAAACAAACACAACACTGCCTATAAACTCAGCGCACAATAATGAAGACACAGAAAAAACAAAAACGAACTCTAAAATCAACAAAACGAACTCAAAAAAAGGTGGAGAAAATACTCCAACAAATATTAGGAACACTATGTCAAATAAACGCCCCCCACCTGACTCAGAAACCTCTTCAACCTCAACCCATATGCAACAAGAAACAACAGGAGAAACTTTAGAAAACAACGAAAAACATACACTAAAGAAATCAAGGGCGATAAGTCCAGGACAACAGACTCTAGAAAATGCACTGGAATTAATCCGAACAGAAATGGAAAAAAATTCAACAAAATATATACTAACATTTGAGGAACTCAAAAAATTCTTAGAAGATGGTTTTGGAGTTGCAGATAAATTAACTATTGCACGAGAATTTACAACAGACGTGATAAGTGTGGTAAACATGCTAAAATCTCTCTACCCAATCTTCACAAACAGAGGACTCAGAACAAGATTTACCAAAATACAAAATACAATAAAAAAGCAATACAAGACAGAATTAAACAACACCATATTCTCCAGCCAGGAATCATTATTAGATTAAAATGTTGATACAATGGAATTGTAACGGGTTCTTTGCCCATAAAGGAGAACTACAGAAGATAATTACAGACAACAACCCCGACTATATATGCCTGCAGGAAACTCGTTTTAAAAATACCCAAACAGTCAACATGAAAGAATATGATATCTTCAGGAAAGACCGAAATACACACCGTAACGCGAGTGGAGGGGTAGCAATACTAATCAGATCCAGTAACGCCGGAATGGAAGTACCTTTGACTACTAACTTAGAGGCGATAGCCGTGAAAACAGTTACACCACACAAAATAACTGTATGCAATATATACATCCCCTCGGATCAAAATATAGAAGAAAAACAAATAGAAAATATCTTGAACCAGCTACCCACGCCATTCATAATTGTAGGAGATCTTAACGCCCACAACATTTTATGGGGTTCAAATAACACAGACCGGAAAGGTAAAACACTAGAAAACATTATAAACAACAACAACCTTATTCTACTCAACGACGACTCTCCCACTCACTTCTGTACCAGATCAGGAAATTTTTCAGCCATAGATTTATCCATATGTTCTCCTTCCATAGCAACAAACTTCACATGGAAAACACTACCTTGCCTATTTAGCTCAGACCATTTCCCCATTAAAATCAGTCCAATCACACAGCAAACAAACCCGAATCTCCACCCAATATACGCAAAATGGAAGATAGATAACAGCAAATGGGGAAAATTTACATCAACAGTTAAAATTAAAAATCAAGAAATAAAACACGAAAATTAACTAAACAACGCAGCGGAGAATATGACTGAAAACATAGTAAAAGCTAAAATAAAAAAAAGTAAAATAGCGAAACATGGGTCAAAGAACTACAGAAGAAAAGAGAAATGAAATGAAATAAAATGCATAACAAAATGATTTTGATTGTATCTCACAACTTACAACAAAATTTAATAAAATGTACTTTAGTTCTGTAAAAAATTCAAAGCTAGAAGCATGAATTAACTAATAAATAATAATGTAACGATTTTATATAACCTAGGGAACCGTTAGTTGCTAATGACCCGATAAATAATATCATGCAACTCAGCGAATATATTATATAAGTATAAAAAAATTAATATATTACAATATCGCAAGGGAGGGCATACCTTCATGCCATCCCTCTTGGATCTGCTACTGGGCTTCACTATTTTTTCGCACAGTTACAACGTTCAAATTTTCATGGAAATCTACAAGGTATTATCTCGATTTCAATCACTAATTTTTTTTTTAAATATATTGTCAACCTAAATGAAAACATCTTTATATTTGGCGAGACTTTTAAATATACGTCAAACAACTAACAAAACCAGGCTAATAAAAATATTGTTCTGAGAGGCTTAACGTTTGGAAGCAAAAATATTCTAAAATACTACAGAAAACAAAAAGCAAGGAAAATCTAGCTGCTTACTTCCAAATCAAGAAAATTTACAAAAACAGTGTCTACCTAGAAAAGAAAATAGAAAAAAAATCTAAAAAAATGCTAGAGAACATAACGAAACAACAATAATTTTGGAAAACTTTTCATTCCTTGCAGAAATCTTCATACAAAGAAAATCCAATTGAAATAAATGAGTGGCAAAAACATTATACAATCTGGTTTGAAAGAAGAACTATCTGCAATATTTCAAGTATTTATAGCTTTGACACCCTTACTTACACGCTTCAATCTTACATCAAGAGCAAAACACGTAATAAGGGATTTATAGAAAAGAAAAACCCAGGTCTTGACAAGTATAAATTGAAGCATTGCGTAATATTTAAACTGTGTTTTAGCATTGTTGTTTATAAAATTTGCCAACAACTACAACCAATTTGAACAATACTCACCGTACAGTTCTCGAGACATCGTAATTTATTAACAACAATTATTATTATCTACAATTTTAACATATTAAAAACAACAGTATTCGTTTTTACTCAATATTAATATAATCTGAACAAATTGTTTATATACGTAATATCCAATAGTTCTTGATTAAAATTTTAAAATATAATCTTAATGCTATTGGTTGCTTCAATAACTTCATCCTAAACCGACCGAACTACGAGGATCATTTAAAATGTTCACGGAATGAAGTACAAAATATGAGTTCACCTCTTTTAAATTGTTCTTTTTTTTAACATAGTCTCTCTTGACACGCATTTTGTCCAACGATATTCCAAAGCCTTTCTGTCATCATGAAAATCAGATTTCTCCAGGCCTGAAAAATACGTCACAACTGATACTTTAACCTCTTCATTTGATGCAAATCGCTGTCCACCAAAGATATTTTCAGCTTTGGGAAAAGATAGAAGTCGGATGGAGACAAATCAGATAAATAAGGCTGATGAGGCTGCAAATTCATTGATTTTCGCCATTGCAACGACACACGTATGGGAACAAGCATTGTCTTGGTGAAAGATGATTTTCATCTTTGTTAATCCCGGCCTTTTCTCAGATATATTTCCTTCAGTTGGTCCAAAAGGTTAGCATAGTATCCTACCATAATATCTGTACCCGTTGGAAGATAGTCAATCAACAGGATACCTTTAGCATCCCAGAAAACTGACGCCATGATCTCTCCAGTCGATTTCACAGACATGGCTTTCTTAGGATGTGGAGAATTGTAATGTTGCCACTGTTTTACTGTTGTTTTGTTTCCGGTGTGTAGTAATTTACCCATGTTTCATCGTTGGTCACGAATCGACGCATAAAGTCAGCTGGATTTCTCTGAAAACAG